>CAWUFW010007574.1:600000-950000 GCA_963921515.1 Calotriton arnoldi
AGCTGATGATGCAAAAGCCAAAACAGCATTTTCGACCCCTGGTGGGCACTACCACTTTGTAGTGATGCCCTTTGGATTGAAAAATACACCTGCCACTTTTCAGAGGTTGGTGAATAAAGTTCTGGCAGGGATGGAAACTTATTGCTCAGCTTATCTAGATGATATTGCTGTCTTTAGTTCCTCCTGGCAGGATCACCTGGTCCACCTCAGAAATGTTTTGGAGGCTCTGCAGAAAGCAGGCCTCACTATCAAGGCCACTAAGTGCCAGATAGGGCAGAGTCAGGTTGTGTACCTGGGCCACCTTGTGGGTGGAGGCCAGGTTCAGCCTTTACAGAGCAAAATCCAAACCATAATGGAATGGGTTGCTCCAACCACCCAGACACAGGTGAGAGCCTTCTTAGGCCCGACTGGGTACTATAGGAGGTTTGTGAAGGGATATGGATCTATAATGACCCCCTTAAATGATCTGACCTCAAAGAAAATGCCCAAAAAGGTTCAGTGGACAGCTAGCTGTCAGAAGGCATTTGAAGACCTAAAGCAGGCCATGTGCACTGCCCCCATCTTACAAAGTCCAGACTACACCAAAAAGTTCATTGTCCAAACAGATGCTTCTGAGCTGGGTGTGGGAGCTGTTCTGTCTCAACTGAATGATGAAGGTCAAGACCAGGCAGTAGCTTTTATTAGCAGGAGGCTGACCCCTAGAGAGAAACGTTGGTCAGCTATAGAGAGGGAGGCCTTTGCTGTGGTGTGGGCCCTGAAGAAGCTGAGGCCATACTTGTTTGGCACTCATTTCATAGTTCAGACTGACCACAAGCCCCTCCTATGGCTAAAACAGATGAAAGGTGAAAACCCAAAACTTTTAAGGTGGTCCATTTCCCTACAGGGGATGAACTATACAGTGGAACATAGGCCTGGGACCCAACATGCCAATGCAGATGGACTCTCAAGGTATTTCCACTTAGAGCACGAAGACTCAACTGGTCAAGGTTAGTTTAGTGTCCCTGCGTTTGAGGGGGGGTTGTGTAGGAGAGTAGGATCTGCCTCTTATGTTGCCCCCACTTTTTTTCTGATGTTTACACTGGTTTCTGGCTATAGTCTGGCTGGGACCCTGCCAATCAGGGCCCCAGCCTCACTGTTCTCTCTAAACGACTTGGAGTGCACTCTAGGTGCACTAGTGATTGGATACTGTGGTACCTTATGAGTCCCTAGTATATGGTACCTTAGGTACCAAGGGCATAGGTACTTCACAGTGCCTACCAGGGGCTGAAGCATGTATTATGCCACCCCTGGGAAGCAGACTAAATCTGACACCACAGGCCTGCTACTGCAGCCTGGGTGAGGAGGTGCTACCACTCCTCACTGAGATATAGGTTCCCTATATCTCTCCTGCACACACATTTAAACCTATCAGTCACCCCTAAGGCAGGCCCTATCAATCCTGAGGGCAGGGTGCTTAGTTTCTTTGTGAGGGGGTGCCTCTGCCTGAGCAGGGCCCCTCTGCAGCTCTCAGAGTCCATTCTCTGGGGCTGTTTGTGAATGCGGTCAAACCATATACTCTTAAATGCATTATAACCTCGCGGTTAAGGCTAACTTTGGAATGGCTGCATCAAAACATGACCTTGGAATCATACCCCCACACCAGTACCTGGCTGTGTGTCTACTCCATTAAAACCAACATGTTTCATCAACCTACACACAACAGAGAACATACAACACATTTCAAAACAACACATATCTCAGCATAGGCATCAAACTGAAAACAAGAGAAAGACTCCTGTAATATATGTAGCACACCAAAAACCGAAACGACCCGTAAGGTCAAAGTTAGAATACAGGAGCATGTGAGCACGCTCAAAGCGGGAAAACTCACGACGAAATTTGTTCAACACTATGTTACCCTGAAACATAAACACAGGGATATACGATGGGTGGTACTAGAAAAGGTTCTAGGCGACCAGCACAACATGGAGAACAGACTGATCTCCAAAGAAGCCCGCTGGATATATCAAGAGGGGGCAGATCGCAATGGGCTTAATGATTTTATTGAATGGAACAAAGTGGTACCCTTCTGAATGGAGTTAGCCTGAGGAATTATACACCTCACTGTTGATGACTGAATGAATATATTCAACGAATAACACACTAGAGCAGAGGGTGTGTACTATCTGAGCAGAGACCCTAGTAATTCCCTAATGGCCTTACTTGAGTTGAAGAATGTTGTTTATGACTCAGGGGGAGCTGATATAGACTTGAGCAGGTATACCAAACATCTAACATATATATTTTGTAAAAACTTGTTGAAGAAAAAAGTCTTTTGAGTATTGATTTTCGACAAAAGGACTGTGGCAGGTAACATGGTGATTTACAACTACCCATGATATATATACATATTTTGAAATGTGTAAACTCTGAAGATTAGAATCCAGTCGGTTCCCAGTAGCCGGCGAGAGACACTTTAAAATGGCCGCCGTTTTGAAGGAAACGAGCCACCCACAAGGACCGAAGGCAGGGCAGGTCAAATTATTTTGAGGTAGCAGGCGCAGCTCTATAAACACACAATAGTGAGAGGAACATGATGAGGTGCTGAGCGGCAGCCGGCAACTCGAGGAGTTCCGGTAAGATGCGGTAAAATTGTAAAAAAAAAATTAAAAATATTTTGAAAAATTTCTGAACAATTTCTGTTGAGGGAGGAGTTTTTCTCCCGTATATCATCAAGCCCCGATAGTGTGGTAACCTCGAGGTTGAAGAACTGCCTCTTGGTAGGAGGGTTATCAACTTTTTTATATAACTTTTTTGTATAGCTGCACTCCTAAATGCATCTTAGTGGCTAGCGATAGACATTTCAAAATGGCCGCCGTGTTGTATGATGGAAGTATAAGCTACCTACAAGGACCGAAGGCTGGGCGGGTCTAATCAATCTGAGACAGCGTGCGCAGCCCCATAAATACACAGTAGTGAGAGCAACATGATGAGGTGCTGAGCGGTAGCTGGTAACCCGAGGAGTCTCGGTAAGATGCAAAAATCTGTATTGAAAAACTTTTATTGAAGGAGGAATTTTCCCGACCGTGCATTATTAAGCCCTGGGAATATGGCAGCCTCGTGCATGTTAGTAGGAGGGATACTAACTGTTTTAATATAGGTGCACCCCTATATACATCGAGGGTGATAGCTAGTAGAGTGGCTTGTGAGGAAAGTGGCCACGGTAAATGGAGCAGGCAGTAGGCTGTCATACTCATCTGTCCCATTTGTTATAGAGGTAACGTTCATTTCTCTAGTGCCATGTGAGCTTAACATGGGGTCTAAAGAACCCGGGATTACACTTGATACACCTTATATTTTCTCCCATACAGACTGACTGAGAGCAGTGACAGAGCCGGATGATGTGTCTGTGGACTAGTACACACACACAGGGTTAGAAGCATTTTTAAGAGGTTGCAGGTATGCTGAAGATTGGCAACCTCATGGTAAATATATCAGATGTGGTGTCGACATTCCCCCACTAGTAGCACCAAAACTAATCGTTTCGGTTTTTGGTGTGCTACATATATTACAGGAGTCTTTCTCTTGTTTTCAGTTTGATGCCTATGCTGAGATATGTGTTGTTTTGAAATGTGTTGTATGTTCTCTGTTGTTTGTAGGTTTGACAAACAGAGGCAAGTGGTGCAGTGAGGACGCTGACCCTACCCTGATGAAGTTGCCGCAAAATCTCTTACGGGCAATGAAACATGTTGGTTTTAATGGAGTAGACACACAGCCAAGAAATAAAGTAGTTCAGCTAGTGGTTGTCTAGCTCGGTTTTAGATTCTAGGTATACCGGCTGTTCTATTGGTAGACCCCGGTTTCCTACATAGGGTTCACGCATTGTGCACGCACATACATAGTCTTTGCACTTTGTCTTCTTTTTTCCTCACTCTTTATGTTGTTGTAAAAGTTGGCAGTTGCTAATGATGAGAACCTGAGGATACAGGCGAGTATCAGTCTGTAAACTCCCATGGTGTTACTCCCGTGAGGCACTGTCTTCTTTGTTTCCCACTTTTTACTTCCCCTGTTTCACTTCCTTGTGTGGTGATTCGTGAGGGGGGCACAATTGATACATACAGCACTTGTGGTTCAAAAATAGTGATTTTAGACACTAGATGGCAGATGGGAGACATTGATCCACTGTTGCGGCACACAAGATTTTGTGCCTGAGAAAATATATGTGGACGTCCTTTCAGGAGTCCAGATCACCAGCAGAGCAGGTCCTTAATTGTATGAAAGTCTATGAGTGGGGGGCGACCTGTTCTGTTTCTCTCCCCCTTGGCTCCCAGTTGTGATTAGTATTGGCACATTTGGTGTCCCTGTGCATACCCCAGTTCAAACCGGATCAGGGGCTTGCAGCCCCTGCTTTGGCGCGAACTGGACAAAGGGAAAGGGGTGTAGCCACCCCTCTGCCCTGACCCACCCATAGGTGGGGCCACAGAGTAGTCCAACCCCTATCTTTAGTATAAAGATAGGAACCCAGTCCGTAGGACTTTAGATTATCCCTGGACGAAACTCTGAAACTGAATCCTGGACCTTCGACGCTCTACTCACGATTAGAGGACTGAAGAATCTCCCTTGGGGTCAAGGAGTGACTCCCCTGCTTGGCAGGCACCAAAGAAGCATCTGTCCAGTTCGCATTTCTGAAGCTCCCGTCGGACGCCGAAGTCATCGCATCACCAGAGGTGGATTCTCAGACTTCCCCGAGGCTACCCTGAGTCCCCAGCAAAGCTGAGGCCCGTGGCTATCGTGGGTGACTTGAGACCGTGACCCCTGGGCACCGAGCACATTTGCAAGTGCATCCTCTTCTGGGTCTCCCAAGAAGTCGTGCTTTGGGCTCCGAGTAGCCCTAGCCTCCAGCACCACCTGCACCGAAGATCACTGGCCCCCACTCCACGAGTGTCCTGTAAGCCAGATCCACGTGCGGCGTCACGAGTCTCCTTCGCGGTCGCTATCCCGTTGGCTAGTAGCCCTTAACGAAGGCCAATCCTTTTCTTATTTGGCATCCTGGTTGCTCCAGGCCTGCCCTCACTTACCCTCACTGAGTGAGTTCCACAGACCTTGCTGGTCTGCACCATCGACGATCTACATCTTCACCGAGACTTGCCGTTGCCAAGGCTTGTTGGGTCCAATCCGGTCGCCGACACCTCAGCACTCGACAGACATCGTGTACCAGCCCGAATCCTGCTCCTGGTCGCCGACAACGCCTCCTGGACCTCGTGGCTGAAGAGTCAAGATGACCGTCAACGCACCTGAAGCACTCGACATCGGTGGGCATCTGTCCATCGCCTTCCTGGTCACTGGCTAGTGACCCAGACTCTGTCCCCTCTGCTTTCAGGTTCTTAAGAACTCCGATCCACTCTTGGATCCACCCGGACACTTTTCTCTTGGCCGCCAGCAGCACTTTGCAGCAGATCGCCATTCGAATCGACGACGAAACCCGACCCCGAAAGGCACCTATGCACCCGGCTTCCCTGGGTGAGGTAACACGAGTACTCCGGTGCTCCCGTGGGTAGAGACTCTTCAAAGTCCTAGATCTCAAAGGGTTTTGTCCTAGTCATCTTTTAAGTGTCCCTTTTCTCTATTTTTCCGATCCCGACTTTCTCCATAGAAGTCAACGGCGTATCGCGGTTGTGTATTTACACTGCACGCGTCTCCCGTAGGTCCCCTGTGTCACTACCTTGGGTGGTTCCTTGTGGTCCAAGCACTTCTAGAGGCTCTAGGCCTAGTGTCTAGTTCAGTCGTGGTTCGCATACCACTTTATTGGTATATGGTTTGGTACGCCCCTAGGGCCCAAACGTGTATTTGTGCTATTACTGTGATTTAATAACTTATAACTTATGTATTTCAAACTCTAGCCTCATAAAGAGACTAGAGGGGTGTGTTTAGCAATAAATACATATATTTTGAATATATACCTGGTGTGGTGCTCTTTCATTTGGTCACTCAAGAGATTATAGACTGGTAAAACAAGCTGCTTTACATTCCTTCAAGACTTAGCCTGAAGGCTGCTCTCCATAGCTACCACTAGGATAGCTTTCAATAAGGTTGTCTTTAACCTATCTCCAATAAGGGGTTGTTTGGACTGGTGCAAGGTGCCCACTATAATTAGTGGACAGCATATACCAGGCCAACTTCTCACATTGGTGTGCAGCGTGTGGGATTCCAGCTTGCTATTGTTTTACCAGATAATCTCAATTGAATTGATCAACTGAAAACCACTAAAGGTACCTAAGGTACATATAATTTAAGCTTAGAATACAGTAAGTTCTACTGAACTTAGAGTTGTGTGTCAAGGGATAGCACAACCCTTTCTACAACTCAAGAGAGTTTAGTAGGCCACACTAGAGTAGGTAGTGCATACACCACACCACACTAGTAATGTCTTTAAGGGCAGGATCCAAAGAATCCTTGCAGGAAGCCATTGAGCTTCCACCCTCCAAGTATGATACACTCCCATTCTTGGAATTGAGAGCTTTATGTAACTTGAGAAAAATAAGGACAGGCCAAAGCCTCCACCACCCAACACCTCAAGGAGTTGTTGGTGGCTTATGACCTTAGTAAGCCTGTAGGGACTGAAGGGGTAGGAGCTGAGGGTGGGGCAGAAGAAGAGGACGAGGCCAGGGGTACCAATACCCCCAGCCCCCTCTGAAACTGGCCAGGAGGGTGACAATGACCCTGACCTGGAAAACCCAATCCCTCCTGTGGATGATGATGAGGATGATCAAGATGACACCCTCTTTGTCCCCCCAGGAAGGATTAAGAGTGTGCCCAGGAAGTCTAGATCTCCTTCTCAGGAGTCTAACCACTCTGGCACCTCTATAGGGAGCTCTGTCTCCTCTCACAGGAGGGAATCCTCTCATGAGAGGAGAACCAGACTGGTCCAGTATGAGGAAACTCAGCTGGAAATCAGAAAAAAGCAATTGGCTTTAGATAGGGAATCCCTAGATCTCCTTAGAGAGAGAAGAAAGTTGGGACTAGAGTCCCATGGTGGCAGCAATATCCCTAGAGATAGGGAGAGGTCTTATGACCATAGAAACCTAAACAAGATTGTCCCTCCCTACCAGAGTGGGGATGATATCCACAAATGGATAACTGCATTAGAGAGGGCCTGTAAGGTACAGAAGGTCCCTCAAGAGCAGTGGGCAGCAATCTTGTGGCTCTCCTTTGCTGACAAAGGTAGAGATAAGCTCCTCACTGTTAGAGAGGAGGATGCTGATAATTACAAGGTCTTGAAGAGTGCTCTTATTGATGGGTTTGGCCTAACCACTGAACAGTACAGGTTGAAGTTCAGAGACACCCAAAAGCACAGACTCAAGACTGGGTTGATTTTGTAGATTGTGCTACAAAGGCTCTGGAAGGTTGGATACATGGCAACAAAGTGCATGACTTTTTAGGATTGTACAATTTGATTTTGAGGGAGCAGATCCTTAATAATTGTCAAAACCAGCTTTTGCACCAGTATCTGGTGGACTCTGATCTGACCTCTCCCCAAGAATTGGGAAAGAAGGCAGACAAATGGGTCAGAACCAGAGTAAAAACTAGAAATCAGGGTGGTGACCAGAAGAAAGATTCTACTAAGTCCCAAGAGAAAGGTGGGGATAAATCTAAGGATAAGTCCCCTACAGGGCCCCAAAATTCCTCTTCTGGGGGTGGGTCCCAAACCCCTTCCTCTCCTGAAAAGAAACCCTATTGCCATGTCTGTAAAAAGCCTGGGCACTGGAAAACTGATCCCAGTTGCCCCAGGATTGGCAATAAAGAAAATGTTCCTCCCACAACTACTACCACCCCTCCTGGTACTACCAGTAGTAATCCTCCAGTTGGGAGTAGTGCACCCAAAAAGTTGGGTGCTTTTGCAAGAGGAACAGAGGTGGGCCCTAGTTTAGACAGGGACCCCTCAACAGACTCCTCTGACTCTGATGGTGGTATAGGATTTGCCACCTTTACCATGGGTCCCATAGCATTGGGCAGGTACAGATTGGAGCCAATAATTAATGGTCAGAAAGCTGTGGCATTTAGGGACACAGGGGCTAGTGTCACCATGGTGGCAAGGAAACTAGTCCCCCTCACCAGCTTTTACCTGAGTTTAAATACCAGGTGACCAACATTGATGGTGTCAGAACAGATCACCCCATGGCCATAGTCAATCTCAGCTGGGAGGGGGTCACAGGCCCAAAAAGAGTGGCAGTGTCCCCAACCCTACCTGTAGATTGCCTGATGGGCAATGATTTGGAAATTTCAGCCTGGGCTGAAGTTGAACACCAAACCCATCTTAGGATGTTGGGCGTCCCTGCAAAGGTTAGTGGGGCTGTGATGGCCACAGCCCCAGCCCAAGAATTTGGAGAGATGGAGCCTGAAAGAATGGCCCACTCTCCCCCAAAAGAGAGCACAAGGGTTGAAGAAAAGTCTTCTTCCCTCCAGACAGTAGGTAAGGGTCAGCCTCCTCAGGGAACTGACCCTACCCCTAGTGAAGGAACTGCCCCAGAGGTAGTCAGGCCTGGCCTGGCCACACCCCTGATGGCAGAGGACCCTTCCAAGGTGGTACCCAGTCTGGAGCAGGTAACCTGCCCCTCTCTACCCTGCCTCAGCCAGCCCAGGGCTGCAGAGGTCAGGGAGGTCAGTGGACCCCCCAGGGCCCCCTGTCCAGAGGAACCCCCCATCAGCAGATTAGGGGCACCCAGTCTAGTAGCCCTAGCCAGGTGAAAACTCCTCTACACACTGAGGGATCCCCCATGCCTTTATGTAGGGACCTCCCCCAGAAGGACTCTGGTAGGCAAGGGCAAACCTGGGACCTGAAGGTTCCAAACCTGCCCTGTCCCTCCAGTAGTCCATCCAAAGGGACCCAACCCCCAGCTGTAGGCAGCCAAAGGTTGACCCTTAGAGCAAAGTGCAACTCAGTCATGGAAAGACAGGCATACATGGTGACCAGTGATCTGAGGAAGCTGAGGCCAACATTCCTAGGGCCTCACTTCCCTACTCAGCCACCTCACCAGCCTTGTACTTTACCTAAGCACACCACAGGTAGTGATTCCCCATGGTGGAGACCCTCTCATACCCTTAGGGTGAGGGATTGCTTAGTGGACCATAAGACAGGGGGCAACCATGCTAGTGCAGGTGCTTCCTTATATGACCACTTAGTCAATGAAGGCTCAACTGGCCAAGGTTAGCCTTATCTCCTTTCGTTTGGGGGGTTATGTAGGAAGGTGGAATCTGACTATATGGTTGCCCCCACTTTTTTTTATGGTGTTTTGCTGGTTTATGACTTAGTTGGACTGGGATCCTGCTATTCAGGGCCCCAGTCTATCTGCTTTCTCTGTAAAAGGTTTCCATGTGCCTTAGGCACATCTCTGATTGGGATCTGGAGTGCCCTTATAAGTCCCTAGTATATGGTATACTATGTACCAAGGGCATAGGTACCTCAGAGGCCTGCCAGGGGCTGCAGCATGTATTATGCCACCCCTGGAAGGCCATCCAAACTGACACCACAGGTCTGCTACTGCAGCCTGGGTAAGGTGGTGCATGCACCCTTTACTGTGATATAGGTTACCTATATCACTAAATACATACACACATATAAACCTATAAGTCACTCCTAAGGCAGGCCTTATCAATCCTAAAGGCAGAGTGCATGGTTCCTATGTGAGAGGGTGCCCCTGCATGAGCAGGGCCCCTCTGCAGCGTTCGGAGACCATCTCTGATGCTGTTTGTAGTGCAGCCTGACCATATACTCTTAAGCGCATTATATCCTCGCGGTAAAATGCTAACTTTGGAATGGCTGCACCTAAACATGTCGTGTTTGGTGTCAAACATCTTGGAATACTACCCCCCGCCAATCCTGGCGGCGGGGGTAGCATTCCACCCTTCTAGAGGGAAAGACATGTTAACTCTGACTAGTCCGGTAACTTCTTTCCAGAGCCCTGGCATCACAAAATGGATGCTGCTGCCACAGACACGAGTCTGGCCTCCTGCTGCTGGACGAAACTCCGGCAGGGGAGGCCTGGACAATAGGTTTCCTGTCCCAGGGAGGTGTGACCACCTCCCCAGACAGGATAATGTGTATTGGGGCTGGGCGGGAGCACTTTCGGGTGCTTTGAAGTCCTGCACTGGGGGCACATCTGGTGTCCCTGTGCATACCCCAGTTCAAACCGGATCAGGGGCTTGCAGCCCCTGCTTTGGCGCGAACTGGACAAAGGGAAAGGGGTGTAGCCACCCCTCTGCCCTGACCCACCCATAGGTGGGGCCACAGAGTAGTCCAACCCCTATCTTTAGTATAAAGATAGGAACCCAGTCCTTAGGACTTTAGATTATCCCTGGACGAAACTCTGAAACTGAATCCTGGACCTTCGACGCTCTACTCACGATTAGAGGACTGAAGAATCTCCCTTAGGGTCAAGGAGTGACTCCCCTGCTTGGCAGGCACCAAAGAAGCATCTGTCCGGTTCGCATTTCTGAAGCTCCCGTCGGACGCCGAAGTCATCGCATCACCAGAGGTGGATTCTCAGACTTCCCCGAGGCTACCCTGAGTCCCCAGCAAAGCTGAGGCCCGTGGCTATCGTGGGTGACTTGAGACCGTGACCCCTGGGCACCGAGCACATTTGCAAGTGCATCCTCTTCTGGATCTCCCAAGAAGTCGTGCTTTGGGCTCCGAGTAGCCCTAGCCTCCAGCACCACCTGCACCGAAGATCACTGGCCCCCACTCCACGAGTGTCCTGTAAGCCAGATCCATGTGCGGCATCACGAGGCTCCTTCGCGGTCGCTAGCCCGTTGGCTAGTAGCCCTTAACGAAGGCCAATCCTTTTCTTATTTGGTATCCTGGTTGCTCCAGACCTGCCCTCACTTACCCTCACTGGGTGAGTTCCACAGACCTTGCTGGTCTGCACCATCGACGATCTATATCTTCACCGAGACTTGCCGTTGCCAAGGCTTGTTGGGTCCAATCCGGTCGCCGACACCTCAGCACTCGACAGACATCGTGTACCAGCCCGAATCCTGCTCCTGGTCACCGACAACGCCTCCTGGACCTCGTGGCTGAAGAGTCAAGACGACCGTCAATGCACCTGAAGCACTCGACATCGGTGGGCATCTGTCCATCGCCTTCCTGGTCACTGGCTAGTGACCCAGACTCTGTCCCCTCTGCTTTCAGGTTCTTCAGAACTCCGATCCACTCTTGGATCCACCCGGACACTTTTCTCTTGGCCGCCAGCAGCACTTTGCAGCAGATCGCCATTCGAATCGACGACGAAACCCGACCCCGAAAGGCACCTATGCACCCGGCTTCCCTGGGTGAGGTAACACGAGTACTCCGGTGCTCCCGTGGGTAGAGACTCTTCAAAGTCCTAGATCTCAAAGGGTTTTGTCCTAGTCATCTTTTAAGTGTCCCTTTTCTCTATTTTCCCGATCCCGACTTTCTCCATAGAAGTCAACGGCGTATCGCGGTTGTGTATTTACACTGCACGCGTCTCCCGTAGGTCCCCTGTGTCACTACCTTGGGTGGTTCCTTGTGGTCCAAGCACTTCTAGAGGCTCTAGGCCTAGTGTCTAGTTCAGTCGTGGTTCGCATACCACTTTATTGGTATATGGTTTGGTACGCCCCTAGGGCCCAAACGTGTATTTGTGCTATTACTGTGATTTAATAACTTATAACTTATGTATTTTGAACTCTAGCCTCATAAAGAGACTAGAGGGGTGTGTTTAGCAATAAATACATATATTTTGAATATATACCTGGTGTGGTGCTCTTTCATTTGGTCACTCAAGAGATTATAGACTGGTAAAACAAGCTGCTTTACATTCCTTCAAGACTTAGCCTGAAGGCTGCTCTCCATAGCTACCACTAGGATAGCTTTCAATAAGGTTGTCTTTAACCTATCTCCAATAAGGGGTTGTTTGGACTGGTGCAAGGTGCCCACTATAATTAGTGGACAGCATATACCAGGCCAACTTCTCACAGTCTTTTTAAAAAAAAAACAAATTTAATAAAATGTATATGTTTTAATATATAGTTAATATATAGTTACTATTTGTACACACTGATTTCACTATATCATGCCTGTTTGTTCTTTATGAGTTGCCTATGTAAGTGATCATTCTTTGACTACCTAGGGTTTCGTATTATCATGTCTGTTTTGTTCTTTATGAGCTTATAATGTAAGTGACCGTTTCTTGACTGCCTAGGGTTTTTGCCTTCAATTGTACTATTGCCCTGCCCTGCCCTAGGAGTTCTAGAGTATTTGCAGGGGGTCCTATATATATTCGCATTGACAAATATACGAGGGACAATGCCGAATTGCAGTGGCCATTGACGGGCACTTTTGATGAACAAAAGATTGAGTATTTACAGGAACAGTTGTTTAAGAAGCAAAGTAAGCAGTCTATGTTTGATTCCCTCAGAACATGGCAGAAAGCAGCTAGACAAAAGTGGTTGAAGGCAGAAAAGGAGGCCCGGAAAGGAAGAATGCAGACGTTGACTCAGAAGGTTGTAGCATATGATAGGGAGAAACAGGAAAAAGGTGTTGAAGGCGGAGATAAAAGGTTTCGATTACACATTGATAAATTGTATGTGGTTCAGGAAGAAGATGACGCTTTTGTTGAAGAATTATTAGATACCCAACCCCGCCTCCATATGCCCCGTAAAGAATATATCCCCTTGTTCCGATGCCCTCGCAGTCGCCTGTTACAGTTGCTTCCACTGTCTCTGTCCCTGCATCCACTGTTGTTACGTAAACGGCTGTGGCTTCGGCTCCTCCTCCTCCTCCTTCTTCTGTTTCTTTGCCGTCTGTGGCAACTGTGACTGTTGGTACTCCCACTGTACCTATTGTCTCAGCTACCCTTCCCCCACGACACAGCCCCCAGCGACAATAGTGCCTGTTGCGTCTGTTGCGTCTCCCACTGTGGTTTTTCATCCTCCGACATTAGTAAGTAGTGGAACACCGGTGCGTGGATTAGAGGACAGGGGTTGGACAAAATTTAAGGAGCGCATGGGACCGTTAGTGAGACCTGATGTGGAAGATCTGATGTGGAAGATGAAGAAAAGAGAGTAATAGCTAATCAGGCTGCACAGTGGGCCCGTAATCCTATTTATAGTGTAGAGGATGTCTGGGCGACTATGAAAGATTTTGAGCCCTTTATACAGCACCATACCCTTAAACACATGTCTGCCACTTTGATTGGTCTTTGGCAACAACACTTTGAAGCGGAAGCACCTCAAATTTTATATGACATTAGAGATCGAGTGTATATTAGTGAATTGGGGCCGGAACAGGTTTTTGCTAATGTTACGACAATAGTTGCATATAGGGGAAGACTACATGAGAAAAGTCCTAGGTCAGTATCTCAGTTTCCGATGAGAGAGGTGCATCCCATATATCACCCCGAGATACCAGAACTGCAAGATGGTCGTGGTAGTGTTACTCGAGCAGCAGTGGTGGCCAGGTTCCAGGACCATTGGGTTTATACTCCGTGGAAAAGAAGTGAGGTTTTATCTCTTAAAACTCATTTACCAGATCCTAGGAAGAATCCCACTGCTTATTATAAAGAACTGACTGAAGCTGCTTCTTCTACGGTGATGACTCTTGCTGGTATCGAAATGTTCTTTGGTCTTTTTGTTCCGGTCGATATTTGGAGGCAGGTTCATACTCAAGATCATGTTCCGGAGTTGGGATCAAATCAAGGCATGGGATCAGGAAAGGAAGCCCACTGATAAGCCTTGAGCGGAGATTTTAGCATTGCCAGGTCACATAATTACGTGTATGCATTCTCTTATTCCGCCAAGAAAGGTGGATTGGGATAAACTGTCAGCCTGTTGACAGAAAAAGGATGAGAGTGTGTCTGATTTTTTTCCCTCGATTTGAAGGCACATTTTTGGATTATAGTGGACAGGATTTGTCCGTCGAGGGAGGTGTTCTGTTGTTCGTCAATAGATTTGTTTCTAACTTGCTTCCTGAAATTGCGACTCGATTGCAAGCTTCTGAGAGTACCTGGTCCACCTCCTCTCCCTCTGTTATTTTGAATATGGCACAATATTATGAGCATAGGGATAATGAGGAAAAGGAGAGGACAGAGAAGAGACATAAGGATTTAGAGATGAAGGTGTTGTTACAGCAGGCTTTTAGAGGGCATGCAAGAAGACGTGGTGGTCCTGCCCGACAGCTTCCACGCACCAGTAGGCAGCCGAAAACGACACCTCTGGGGCCAAATCAGTGTGCGTATTGCATAGAGGAGGGACATTGGTGTAACAAATGTCCTGTGCTTTTGCAGAAGGTAGCGGTCCCGAGAGGACAAGGTTCTTGTGGATGGGGTCTTAGAGCTGGTGGGGCAGATAGGGCTCAGAATACTGCAGCCTCACAGGGTCGTTCTGATAATAATTATTTTGATGACCCTCGTGATGGACAGTATTATCATGATAATTATGACATGGAGGAAATGACAGGGATGTCTTACAGTTAGGACAGCCTGGGGCAGAGTGAGGGACCAGTTCCGATACCTGTGGACCAGCGTGGTCCTTATGTAACAGCAGAACTGCAAGGTTCAACTACGGAATTTTTGGTGGGCACAGGTGTGACAAAAAGTTCTGTTTCTCGAAATATGGTCCCTGGAGCGGCTCTGTCTGGCCTTAATAATGTGTTGGGTGGTTTATCTGGTGTACCGGTTGTAAGCCCCATTTCAAAACCTCTTGCGTTGACTCTAGGTCCTTTCACTGTGGATTCGCCATTCTTGTTGACATCTAATTGTGGTGAGAATTTGATGGGTTTGGATTTGTTGAAGAAATTGCATGCCACAATTTATTGTTCTCCGGCAGGTGTCTATATGACAATGGGTCCAGATGTAGCACGTGCTAAGCAGTGTTTGTCCAAAGATGCACCCCTTCCTAAAAGATGTGCCACCCACTCTGTGGGCAACCGGCGACACAGATGTGGGATTATTGCAGATATCGCCGGTTTCAATACAGGTTAAGGATGGTGCTATTTTGCCCCGTATCCCTCACTATAAAATACCGCAGGCAGGTGAGCGAGTCTTATTGCAAATTATACAGGATTTGATTAAGAAGGGAGTGGTTGAGGAGACAACTGCTAATATTTGCAATAGCCCTATTCTTCCAATTCTTAAAAGGACGCCCTCAGGTTCCCCTGATGACCATGAAGATGTTTATCATTTCGTGATTAATTTGCGCGAGGTTAATAAAACAGTGGTCCCTCAGTTTCCAGTGGTTTCTGACATTACCACTCTTTTGACAATGATTCCCTCTACTGCTAAATTTTCTCTGTCATTGATCTGAAAAATGCTTTCATTAGTATCCCTATTCATCCGGATAGCAGATATTTGTTTGGGTTTACACTAGCTGGTAGGATTTTTAGGTTCTGTCGAGCTCCTCAAGGCTATACTGAAATTCCAAGTATTTATAGTCAAGCTTTAAAAACTCAGTTGGATTCCCTATCATTTCCCTCAGGTAATGTATTGGTGCAGTATGTTGATGACTCACTCATCGCTTCTGACACAGAACAAGGTTATAAAGACAGTACAGTTAAATTGTTGTTGCATTTGGCTCGACACGAACAGAAGGTGTCTCTTTCTAAATTTCAATATTGTTGACAGGAGGTCACCTATTTAGGTCACCTACTGTCGAAGGAGGGCAGGATATTGACTCCTGAGCACATCAGTACCATTGTTAAGATGCCCGTTCCGCAAACCTAGCAAGATGCGCGCGCTATCATAGATATCTCTTCCTACTGTCGGCAGTGGATACCTAACTACTCTTTACTAATTAATCCTTTGCTTCCTCTAACTACTAAAGATGTGCATGAGCCCCTGCCTTGGACGCCCGACTGTCAGCAGTCTTTTGAGCAATTGAAAACTGCGCTTAGTTCGGCTCCAGTAGTTGGCACTCCTGATTATAAAAAAACGTTTGTGTTGTACGCCCATGAGATGGCTGGCTGCGCGCTTTCTGTTTTAACACAAACATTTGGAGATAAGCAACGGCCGTGTGCTTATTTGTCTGCTGTTCTTGACCCTGTCGCAAGGGCCCTCCCGAGCTGTCTAAGAGCGGTCGCAGCTGTGGCTGTATCTATCAGACAATCATCTGGAGTCGTACTTGATACTGATCTCACAGTCATGGTACCCCATGCTATGGACACACTTTTGAATTCTAAGACACAGCACCTCACCAGTGCACGTCTGACTGGCTATGAATTAACTTTGTTTGCCAAACACATCACAATTAAAAGATGTGCCACTCTGAATCCAGCTACGTTACTGCCCCTCCCTTCTGAGAATGATGAGATTGATAAACATAATTGTATCTTCCGAACAGAAGAAGAGACGAAGGGACGGGTAGACTTGACTGATGTTCCCTTATCTGACCCACAAGGGGAACTATATGTCGATGGCTCTTGTTTTAAATTACCAGATGGCACTACAACTGCTGCGTATGCTATTACCAAACTGCGTACAGAAGTTGAGACATCACAAGTTCCTTACCAATCAGCTCAAGCTGCGGAGCTTGTTGCTTTGATACGAGCTTGCGAATTGAGTGAGGGATTGGTTGTCAATATTTATACTGACAGCCAGTATGCCTTTGGAGTTGCACATAACTTTGGGCGACTCTGGGCAGAGAGAGGGTTTCTTACTTCACATGGCACCAGAATTCAGGATGGGCACCTTATATTGAGACTTCTGTCTGCTTTGACGCTCCCTAAGAAATTGGCTATAGTGAAGTGTAGTGCCCATCGGAAAGTCACTGACGATGTAGGTAGGGGAAATGCTTTTGCCTATCAGATAGCTAAGGAAACAGCCCGGACTAAAATGAAAAGAATGTTTGTAGCAGGTCCCGTTAGGTGGGTGCCTGAAGTTACTATGTTTGAGGATACACCTGAGAATGTGAAGGAGTGTCAGGACTCACGGTAGGTTTCCTCCTTATTTAACTCTGGCCACCATTTCCCCCTCACAAAACCATCAAAAAGCATTCGATCCATGGAGTTGGAGAGCAAGTTGGCATCGTAGAAATTCCAACATGGCCACCAACATTCCAACACTGCTGCAGCATATCGCTGTGTAGCAGTCTAGTCATTTAGGTTAATCACACTCTGGTGAAGCACTCTCCAAGATTCCACTATGCACTTCACCAAAGTACCTCAAGGAAGAGCAATGAATTTACATGGGCGTCGTGGAAGTCAGTCAGGGTAGTTTGCATGCACACCGGGTTTAGATTCGACGGTTGGTAACATTTCCAGAGTCAAGGTCAGTGAACTGTTTAGTTCTTGTCATGTAAAAAAGAAATACTTTGCGAAAAGCTAATAGCATAGATTCTAAATGTCACCGGGAGGATAGAGGTTAAATAAAAGCATTTAAAACTGCTTCCTCAGTTCCCCTCTAAACCTTCGGTGAATTTTCAAAGGCTTTCATTAGACAATTTCTGTCAGAACCATTTAGTTTCTCCTGAACGCGGGCGTGACCTTTCAACACGCAGCGTTTACCAGTGAGAAATGCAAGCATCTAATTTCAGCTGTTTTCAGTCAGCTGAGGCAAAATATCTATTCTTTTAACACACCGAGTTTCCTCTCAACTAAAAGAAAAGGAATATTCTTTAATCCAAATACTTTTTAGCCAGAGTCAGAGTTACTCGAGTGTGACGATTAGCACACTATAAATCAAGGCTCTTTTCAAGGACATGTAGCTAATTAAAACTAACAGAAAAAAGACATCCCTTAAACAAATAACTTTCTACCAGAGTCAGTGATATTCGTGGGTAATAATTAGCTCTCCATAAATCAAGACTCTTTCCAAGCACAGAAGAGCTTATGGAAAATAGATAAAGAAAAAACCACATAACTGCAATTTATACTACGAAGCTAAAAAGCCTTTACTAAATTTGTGGAACTAGAAAGAAAGGCAGAGACATGAATTCCCAGAACCCCATTTAATACGGCCCGTTCAGTTCAACACACTGTAAGTACACTAATAGAAATTAGAGGCACACCATTACAGAATTAAATTAAATAAACTTAGACTTACCTGTATCATTTCTTGTGAAGGAAGCTGAAGCAGGATAGGCGCAGGTCGTCCCTGAAAAAGAAGAAAGAAGATTACTGAACTGCACTTCTCTTCATAAATAAAGAAGAAAGCAAAAGAGAAGTAAGAAGAGAAGTAGGCTCCCAATCATATCCTGGTAAGACAAGCAACCCTAAATGTTAAGGAAAGTAAGTTATTATTATTATATAAATGGAAAAGTAAAGTTACATTACATATGTGTTTTAGCACTACAAGAACACTACGAAGAAGAAAAGAAGATTGGCAGAACAAGCAGAGTGTTGGGAGCTGTCTCTTCTCTGTCCCATTCCCCTTTCCCCCCTGGGTACTTACCTGCAATGGTTTATTGAGATACTAAGCAAGGAGGTTCCGAGAGGGGCATTGGAAACTAGCGTCGTTCTGCTCCCGTGCCATTAGAACCTAGTTGCTAGCCTTGACAAGGAGATACGAAGTGAGGCCACAATAGAAGAATTAGCATTATGGCAAGAAAGTACAGCACAATTGAACGATGAGGGATGTTGAACTGACAAGTCAGGGAAGCAGAGATGGGTGTTGCCAGATGCATATGTTCTCCCTTTAGTTACGATGGCCCATGGCCCAGCCCATATTAGTGCTAAGGGTATTTGCAAGCTGTTAGACCCTATATGGCAGAATGATAACATTTCAAAGACTGCTGCACATTTAGTGAAGTATTGTATGGTGTGCATGATGCACAATCCTGGAAAAGGTACTCCTACCCCACCCGGTAATTTTGCACCACCTACTTTCCCTTTTGAAGTCCTTTCAGATGGATTTTATAGAATTAAATAGGTGCAATAATTTAAAGTATGTTTTGGTGGTTGTTTGTACTTTCAGTAAGTGGGTTGAAGCTTATCCCACTACAGCCATTACGACTGCAAAGGTACTCCTGAAGGAGTTCTTTCCTCGTTTCGACTTGCTCCGTTTGATTTGGAGGGATAACGGAAGTCATTTTAATGCCAAGGTTATTCAGTTAATTTGTGATGGTTTGCACATAAAACAGAAGTTTCATGCCAGAAACCACGTGCAGTCAGCAGGCTTGGTTGAGAAATACAATGGTACTCTCAAACTGAAAATGACAAAGATTCAGGAGACAACAGGATTACAGTGGCCAGATGCTTCACCATTAGCACTTTTATCAACAAGAACTACAGCACATTCTAGAGCAGGATTGTCACCGTATGAGGTCGTGTTTGGACGCACGGCAAATGTATGGGGCATCCCGCGTCCTCGACGGTTTACTGATATTGAGTACCCCTTGTTGATTGATTACCAATGCCAGTTAACTGAAAATTTGTGTTCTATTCACCAACAGGTCCAGGACGCCCTACCAGCTATGCCAGAGGGGCCTGAACACGATATCCAGCCAGGTGATTACATATTGGTATGGAATTTTCAGCGGAAGACGAGCCGCATTGGAAGGGGCCACTCCAAGTCTTGCTGGCTATCCGCACTGCTGTCAAAGTTTCTGGTCGTAAGAATTGGATTCATACATCTCTCTGTAAGAGGGTTCCTCTCCCTCTGCCCTATGATCAGTGGACCAAAGATGGAGTAGGGGACTCTGAGTGCGAGAACGTCCCTCAGTTTGTCCCTTTCAGTGATGCCAGGCTGACCTGGACCAAAACGGATGAGGAGAATGATGAGGTGCTGAATGCAGCAGTACCTCCGGAAATACGGGCTATCCAGGAGCCCCTTTTCACTGATTCCTCAGTGCCTGGAGTCAATAGGTATAATTTGCACCCTCGGCTAAAGAACGGTGCACAAAAGGAGAAGTCAGATTAGTTAGGAATGGACTGTGTAAGTTAGGGTGTACTTTTCCATAGAACCAACTGATTTAGTTTAGGGCGAGAAGGGATTTGTGCACTGTTTGGACATTGGACAGGATAGATTAAAAGTATCCCCCTGGGGATACCATATCCTGATTGATGTGGGAACCTGAGATTAGGACAGAGCAAGCTCCACTGCCGGTGCTCAAGAGCGCCAACGTTTGATGGACAATAGGAGCCTGTACCAGGGAGGCTCTGACGGACACTGGGAACTTGTATATTTCTCTTGTTGGCAACTTGCCCCCTTGCTTTATCATTTGCTCAATCAATCAATCAATCAGGGGGATTATAGGCGCACTACTCACCTGTGAAGGTCTCAAGCCGCTGGGGAGGCATGCAGTTCCGTTTCAGTCGAAGAGCCAGGTTGTCAGAGCCCTCCTGAAGGTGTTCAGGGAGAGGGCATGTCTGGTGTCAGTGGGGAGCTCGTTCCAGGTCTTGTCCATGATGTAGGAGAAGGATCTTCCCCCTGCTCTGGCTCTGCGGATGCGCGGGGTTTCGGCGAGGAGGAGGTTGGTGGAGCGGAGGTTTCGTTTGGGTATGTGGAGGGTGATTCTGTCATTGAGGTATTGGGGTCCGGTGTTGTGTAGGCATTTGTAGGCGTAGGTGAGTATCTTGAAGGTGACTCTTTTCTCGACGGGGAGTCAGTGGAGCTTGCGTAGGTGTTGGCTGTTCGTGTCATGGGACCCCGAGGACGAGTCTGGCGGCGGTCTTCTGAATAGTCTGGAGCTTGCGTAGTGTAGACTTGTTGATGCCGGCGTAGAGGGTGTTTCCGTAGTCCAGCCTGCTGGTAATGGGTGCGTGGGTGACTGTCTTCCTTGCCTCAGGGGGGATCCGTTTGAAGGTCTTACGGAGGATGTGGAGGGTGTTGAAGCAGCTGGAGGTGATGGCGTTGACCTGTCGATTCATGGAGAGGGAGGAGTCGGGTACGATGCCGAGGTTCATGGCATGGTCCGAGTGGGTCAGGGGGCTGCCGAGGGCGGTGGGCCACCAGGTATTGTTCTATTGTTCCATGCCGAAGGGGTGGTTCCGAGGTTGAGGACTTCTGTCTTCTGCGAGTTGAGTTTAAGTCAGCTGTTGCTCATCCAGGCTGCGACGTCCTGCATTCCTTCCTGGAAGTTGAGTCTGGTGGTGGTGGGGTCCTTGGTGAGGGAGAGGATGAGCAGGGTGTCGTCGGCTTAGGAGATTAAGCTGAGGCCGTGCTGTCGGATGATGGCGGCAAGGGGAGCCATGTAGATGTTGAAGAGGGTTGGGCTGAGTGATGGTCCCTGTGGGACTCCGCAGTTGATTTCCTTGGGTTCGGAGAGGAAGGGTGGCAGTCTGATCCTTTGGCTCCTGCCGGTGAGGAACGATAAGATCCAGTTGAGGGCGGTGCCTTGTATGCCGGCGTCATGTAGTCTTGCTGTTAGTGTGCAGTGAGAGACGGTGTCGAATGCTGCCGACAGGTCGAGGAGAATTAGGGCCGCGGTGTGGCCTTGGTCGAGGAGGGTGCGGATGTCAACGGTGGCGGCGAGTAGGGCGGTCTCGGTGCTGTGGTTGCTTCGGAATCCGGATTTGGAAGGGTCGAGGATGGTGTTGTCTTTGATGAACCTTGTCAGCTCTGCGTTGACGTCTTCTCAGCGACTTTCGCTGCAAAAGGGAGGAGCGAGATGGGCCGGTAGTTCTTGCTATGCACTTTTTTGGCAGAATGGTTGCCGATGAAGAGCAGCCAGTAATCCCCTTTGTTCATATGCGTAAATATTTGTCTACCAAACAAAAAATACCATGTGTTATTCTTGTGTTACTATTGTTGATGATTCTGGGGGGAGTGTCCTGGGTTTTGGAATGTGATCAGAATGCACCGTCATGTATTAAACACAAGGTTGTTTCCCGAGTTCGTATGAAAAGGACAGCCCCGAGTAATATGTTTTTGGACACAAATAAATGTTTTTTTGGAGAAGGTACTGCTTGCTATCCTACTGAGTCTGTTACTAGCTTATGGACTGCATATCCATTGTCACTTGTTAATTACACTTATACTCGGCCCCCTGATTTTGTAGAAGTACAAGGAGTATTTGGATTTGGTTATCCAGGCCCATGTCTATATCATCAAAAGCCACGAGGCATCCAGGATGTAACAACAACACTTATTGTGATAATTTCTATATGGAGAAACAGAATGTCACACTGGTGGGTTGGCAGTACAAAGAATTGACAGTTCCCTGAGAGGCTGGTTATTATCCTGCATGTTGCCCAATTGTCAATTATACTGACCTCATTTTGTATGCAAACTGCTCAGGGATAATTCTGCGTAAGGGCAAGTACTCTATGATAGATACAAAGGATCCTCGTACTGTGGGGTGGAATTGTAGGTACGCTGCAGTAGATTATGATATGTTATGTTATGTTATGTTAAAAATACTTGTTGAGCGCACTTACACCAAGCGGTTTCATGGCGCTGAGAGCGGGTGGGCGACAGTTACACAATGACAGAACCTTTACTCATATGCCTGAGAGAACAGCAAGGTCTTGAGAAGTGTTCTGAACTGGGCGTAGGATGTTACTGACCTCAGTCCAGCAGGGAGCGAGTTCCAAAATTGAGGGGCCAGAAATGAAAATCTAAGGCCACCGTGTTTTTTACGTTTGAAGGTGGGTATGGTAAGCAGATTCAGATGGGAGGAGCACAATTCACGAGAGGGGGCATAGCGATGGATCCTAGACGAGATGAATACAGGGCCGTTCCCAGCAAGGGCTTTGAAGATGGTACAGCCCAGCCTAAAGGCACAGCGTTTAGCCACCGGAAGCCAGTGGAGGCTCTTCATGAAAGGGCGGACATGTTGGTGTCTGGGTTGATGGAAAATGAGCCTGGCTGCTTGGTTTTGTACCAACTGCAAACAATGAAGTTGATATGCCGGGATGCCGACATAAAGTGAGTTGGCATAATCAATTCGAGAGATAACCAAGGCCAGGGTGACTAAGGTCAAGGCCTCGGTAGTCAGAAATCTGCAGATCTTACGGATTCTGCGTAGGTGGAAGAAGCAGGCAGAGACCACCGCACTGATCTGGGGTTTCATAGACAGGTCGTTGCTGATTATAACCCCAAGACTTTTTACAGATTCTACAGGGTGTGGATGACTGCCAAAGAGGGGAGGCCAAAAATTAGAATTCCAAGGGTTGGAAGTGCCTCCAGTTAAAATTAGCTCAGTTTTCTTAGGGTTAAGTTTCAGTTGGTTAGCGTACATCCATTCGCTGATAAAGCTCATGGTGGATTGAAAGTTGGATACTGACTTGTTAGAAGAGTCAATTTCGAACACCAACTGGAGGTCATCAGCATAGTTGAAAGTTTCAACTCTTCTTTTGCGTAGGGACCAAATCAAAGGTAGCCTGGATGATTTATGCACACCCAGGGTTTTTCTTTCTGTCTAATGGGACTTATTCCAATATGCATAATGGTCCAGATGATGTGGCCCTTGGGATGGTGTTGCCTCTAGGTGTGCCCTGCAAACATGCGAAGCCTAAGGTCAGATGGGTGAAAAGAACACTGACAAAGGAATTTTGCGAAGGGGCGACAGACCTTTAAGTCAATAATTATAGTAATGCTACCACCTTTGGATATATTCTCTCCTTCATTATTACTTTTGGTGGTACCGCTATGGCTAGAGGTGAAAGGCTAGAGAATATTTTGGATGTAAGCTACAGATACTGTTGAATTCCACAGTGGCAGCTCTGGGTGACATCACCACCCAATTAGAAAGTATGTGAATATATTCTGAGCAGACTAGATATGCTGTTGATTTCATTTTAGCTAAGAGCGGTGGTGTGTGCACAGCAGTAGGAGATCAGTGTGTAGTTGGGATAACTAATATGGAAAATAATATTACCCAACACATTTTAGACATCCTAGAAAATGTGAAAGGAATGGAGATTGGGAATTGGAATTGGTCATTGTTTGGTGGGTGGGGTTGGATCCTTGAAAGGGTGATCTATTTCATCGTGATCCTGATTTCTTGCTCTGTTTTGGTCCAGTGTCTTCCCTTATGCTGTTCATATTGCACGACTCTTCTCTCTCCTAAAAGAATATCAATTCATGATACTAATACAACAATAATGCTTCAGAAAGAGCTCGATGACATTATGCAGATAGATGAGGGTATTTTCGATACCTCTTCCCTCCTTACCGTTTCCCCTCCAGATGCTGAAGAAATGGAGTGTTCCTAAAATGTATTCATGGTTTGTTGAACTCTATGTTTTTCTTATTATCACACAATAATTGCTTAGCTCATGCTAAAAGGAGGGTCTGTTGGTATACAAATTATGTTTCTGTATTGTTTTACGTAAGTTAGCATTCACAGCGACATTTTGTGTGTAGGCGCCATTTTAGATTGTGATTGAAACTCATTTTTTTTTGCTATTTCCAAGAAACGGCCTTCTCTAGGTTATGTTTCTTTGGAGTTGGGTTTTGCCACACTAATGAATGCACTGTTCTTATTAGCGCATACCTTTCTTCTTATATGTAAGCTTTCTCCCACTTGTGTAGTGGCGGGCACAGGCAGAGTAACCGTGAAAGATAGTTAATGTGTGCCCGGCCTCAGAACCGAAACTTACTCCTTTGTAATTTACTGTCCAGCTGCATCTCTCTGGAAAATTCCATTGTAGGCGTGCCTTCATTGGTTCTGAAATGTACATAATGTATTGTTATGTTTGTTGATGTCAGTCCCTCTGCAACACTCCTTAGCGACTGGGCAGATAGGGCTCCGCTCTGAGCGTACTCTAAATAAACAGATATTGGTTTGTATTCTCTACTGTCTGACAGACTCTTCATTTTGGTCGAAGGCTGAGAGGTGGTCATCGGTGACCCGAGTGACCCGAATCGGGCCACTTCCTTCAACATGGTGGTCTGCTGTCCCCGGCAGGCCACCATCCCTGTGTTTTTAGCGATTCCCAATGGGTCGCAAATTGCGGCCTACC
The DNA here is from genome assembly GCA_963921515.1 of Calotriton arnoldi. Taxonomy (NCBI): domain Eukaryota; kingdom Metazoa; phylum Chordata; class Amphibia; order Caudata; family Salamandridae; genus Calotriton; species Calotriton arnoldi. The sequence continues at coordinate 624,830 of CAWUFW010007574.1, forward strand.
TCATGAATATTAATGAGGTAGGTCAATTGTGACCCACTGGGACTCGTAAACAGTGCAATACACACTGTTGTACATAGCTGTTTGCGATTTCCCCATGGGTTGTGATCACTCTCTTCTCTCTCTGCAACAGTCATGTCTTGCTCCACATTCTTATATCTAAAATGATATACTCAGTTGTACTCTGATAGGAAATCACAAGAATTTTCTATAAGAAATCACAAATGCAAAGCTACGTACATGTAGCCATTTTTTTTTCTCACACCAGTCTAGCAACTTCTCCAGAACCTGTTTCAGAAATATTTTTTGGAGGTTATCTAGTAGACTGATAGGGCAGTAATTGGAAGACACACTGGGGTCCCCTTTTTAAAGATTGGCACAATCTCTGCCCCTTTCCAGAAGTGGGGATTCACCCCCTCCGCAGCAATGGCGTTGAAGGCCACATTAATATATGGGACCCGTACCCCTGGATCAGACTTAAAACATCAACCAGGATTTTATCAAAGCCTTAGGCTTTCCTGGGCTTAAATGAGGCCACTGCATGTTCCGGCTCCTCCAGAGAGAAAATGACTGGGTGCTGCATCTGATTCAATCTGCGGAGCACACCCCCACCCTCAAGCTGGCTCTCATCAACCATAGTGGAGGAATACAGACTCCCAACGTGTGTAACCCACTCGTGGGAGAACGGAGGTGTTGGCAGGTTTTTACAGATTTCCTTCGCTCCTGCTAACTAAGGTGCAGAACTTTTTCTGGTCATTGTTTACTGTGGCATGCAGTAGATCCCCCCACATATCCCTATCCCATTCTACTTTTGTTGCTCTCAAAATTGCCGGTGATTCACCCTGCGCTCCCTAATGGCTTGGGTATCACTGCTTTTTAGGTCTCGCCTACGCAGCGCGCATGCGCTGCTTAGGAGGAGACCTTTAGCCGTCGGTTCCCTTTATTCCCCAAAAACGTGCACGCGTTCCATTGCCTTCAATGGCAACGCGTGCACGTGTGGCGATTGCCTTGCGGGAGCGAGCGGCAGCGCCATATGGTATCAATTATCGCCGCTGGCTCCCGCAAGGCAATCGGCAGGCCCCCCTCCCCCCTGCTGCCGCGCAGGCGCGCTTTTGCTTGTTTCAGTGGTCAGTGTAAACTGCATCATACTTTTTATACTGTTCTTTTTTTTCCGACAGACAGCAAGCGATGCCCCACGAAAGAGGTTGTTTGCTTCGTAATCTTGGCGCATATATGTTCTAGTCACTTTTCATCATCATTTTGCCTGTTGGTGACTTTAATGCGAAACACATTAGAATAACATTTATTAGGTCTCGCCTATGCAGCGCGCATGCGCTGCATAGGAGGAGACCTTTAGCCGTCGGTTCCCTTTATTCCCCAAAAACGTGCACGCGTTCCATTGCCTTCAATGGCAACGCGTGCACGTGTGGCGATTGCCTTGCGGGAGCGAGCGGCAGCGCCATATGGTATCAATTATCGCCGCTGGCTCCCGCAAGGCAATCGGCAGGCCCCCCTCCCCCCTGCTGCCGCGCGAGGCGCGCTTTTGCTTGTTTCAGTGGTCAGTGTAAACTGCATCATACTTTTTATACTGTTCTTTTTTTTCCGACAGACAGCATGCGATGCCCACGAAAGAGGTTGTTTGCTTCGTAATCTTGGCGCATATATGTTCTAGTCACTTTTCATCATAATTTTGCCTGTTGGTGACTTTAATGCGAAACACATTAGAATAACATTTAGTGCATATAATGCAAAGATGCGCAGCAAAAGCCCAGATAAGAATTTCAGCACTTTTCCCCAAGGTGTTGCCCAATGGGAAGTTAAAATATTAATTCTATATGAGTGTTCTATACGTGGGTGCAAGTCCTACGGTTCCGCGTACACCAAACAAAGTTGAATTTCCCATCAAACATTGCAGCGCACACCTGACATCTGCCCCGGAACAACTGCATTTTTTAGCATGTGCACAAAACATCATTCACGCGCGAGCACGTTCTGGAAACAAATGTACGCGGTTCAGTGCAATCCCATTCCTCCCACCGACAGCGCAATTGACTCATTTCAAAAGCATTGCTAAGCCTTACTAAACGGTGAAGATCTAGCAAGTGAAAAACACTAGAACTCTGTCGACTTTTTAGGGAAAAAGTAAACGAGCTAAACACCTTAAAAGATGTGTTTATTTAAATGAACCCTAACAGCTATGATTTGGGGGAGTGACAAATCTGTTGTTAGGCGAAGCCATCTGGCCCTACATCTGGGCAAACGTGATAGCTTTGTCAATTGTGTGTGAGGGGTTTGGGATTTGCATCAGCCTCCAGCCAGCTGGGGACAAATTACGGAAGTGTTAATACCCATGGCCTCTGATAGGGCTGCGAGGGGGTTGGCAGGAGCGGTTTTCGTTGCATATGGACTGCCTCCTGAGTTTCTGCCCTCTCAACCAGGGATATTACTGATGATGGCATCTGGGAGCTCGGCCAGGGAAGGTGAATTGTACATTTATTCTAGACTTTCTCCATAATGGGCAATATGTAATGCCAATGCACAATACATACTTTTATAATAGATGTAGGTTTTGGGGCAATACTGCAGTTCGTGCATTTCAATAATCTGACAACATAGCATACAAAGTACACATTGGAACGAAGATATTTTGTAAATGATTTTAGAGCACGGTTTATTTGAGGTGTCACGTTTGTGGCAACCTCCCAACTGACATGCACTTGATTAAAGTATGCAACTTCAATATAAGTGTGGTTTCCATCCAGAGAGAAGAACAATAATAACTTTTGAAGTTAGGCACATCTACCTGTAGACTAAGTAGAACCACTTCCTTCTTATGTATAACTTAGGTAAACTATAAGAATATGTGGGAAATATGGTTAGTAGATCATAGGTAACAACAGCCCCCACCCTAAATTCCAGTGCTTAATTTGAGCCGGTGGTTTCCGGTGCTGGCCTCAGCACTTAATTCTTAACACCAGCACTAGTGAAACTCCACCACATGGTGGCTCTGTCTGTCTAATTTTGAGATGAGCACAGCAGCAGTGTTTAATAATTCAACATACATTAAAAATGTCAATTTAAAACAATTCCAAACCATGCTTATAGGTTTGGGTACCATGGAATAGTCTGCATTGTCACACTTGCAAGAGTGCGATGGTTAGTATTAGCCAATAGGTCTCGCTTTTGGAACCTTATAAGTATTTAGATATGCAGCACAATATCCTTGGTGCAACAACATCAACTGTTGCATGACTAAACACTTATAAGGACCCAAAGGCGAGACCTATTGGCTATGCCAATGCTTGTTATAGCTTGCAAGAGGTCTACTTTGGCCTTTTTGCACTGGTCATTAAACCATCCCCTTTGTGCTTCAGGACCCCCCTGCCCACTTTAGTTAGATCACGCCTCAACTTGTCAAAGGCAGCAAGGTGCTCAGCCAGAACCAGGCCATTATTCTCCCAGTTTACACACAAACTCTCCATATGCGTAACCAAAATTGAGTACGGAGCCATAACTCGCTTGGGAGAGGAACTTGTTGCTCCCATCTCACATTTCTTCTGTTATTTGTAGCTACAAGGTGCCCATGTCCCTTATCCGTATCTGTGGAGCTGGAAAGGGTCATTGAAATCTTTAACCTTATTGTCAATGGGTTGTGGTCACTCTCTTCTCTCTCCACAACAGTCATGTCATCCTACTTGCTCCACATTCTTATTTCTAAAAAGATGTAATCAATTGTATTCTGATAGGCCACCCTTCTAAAGGTCGGGTCAGGAGCTTGTCTGAGGGAGAGCTGCCATTGCATGCCCTGATTTCATGAGCAATAGTGAGGTCCACGACCTGGAGCGCTGCTCTTTAGTGGGGTTTCCCTCTGGAGGGGCCTAAATCTGGAATGTCCCACACAAGGTTCTTATCTCTAGTCAGATCACCAACCAAGACACTTGGCTCAAATATCAAGTTAAAGTCCCACACTATAATCACCTGGTAGGTCCTTAGATACTCTCCTAGTATTCTAACCAGGAGATGTAATACTTGAGATTCTTGCCTATTGTCAGGGCTCGGGCTGCGAAGGCTCATGTAATCCCCAGCATCTGCGTAAAATGCATCCCGGGCTCCGTGCCTACTTTTCGGAGACCACGGGTGTTTGTCACTAGATCCTGAGCGTTTGGACAGGCGCGCCTAAGATGGTGGCGCTCCGGCACAATCGCTGGTCTAGTCTCTCGCGTTTGGTCGCGAGGCAGATAGCAGACACAGCTGTGAAGTGCGGCGGCAGCGTTCTAAGCCGCGCACTTCACCGTTGACTTCACTGTGCCCTTTTTTTCGAGCAGTTAGTCAGAGTTAGTTTGTTAGCTGTATTGCCAGTCTTTAGGCTTAGGATAGTTCTGTTACGCTGTTCGTCGGACAGTTAGTTAGGCTGAGTAATCTAGAATATTTCAACAATTACAGTCTCTTCCTTACCGAGTTTTTTTCCGAGAGGCATTCTGGAGGCTGGTCTTCCCCTCAGCTGGTCCCGTGGAATTTTAGTAAACCAGTCATTTTTCCTGAACCGAGTACTTCAAGAAACCGCAAGTATTCTCCTGTCGGAGAGAAAGTATTATAGAATGTTTGCATGTTATCTGCAAGATAAGACATAATATCTAGAGAGGTGTCAAAGTAGTTTAGTATACTTACAGCAAACCTTTTCCGAAATTCTGAGTAATACTGGAAACCTAAAAAAAGAAAAGAAAAGATATTAAATCCAATTTGGAAAGCTTGAATCTATAGTTTTCAGAAGAGAAGCTATTGCCTGACGCTAGAAGGGTAAGAAGTGAGAGAACTCAGAAGGTATTAACAAGAGAGAACCTTAGGAGGGAGTTTTGGAAGTTGTTAATGTTATTGTTTGTTTTTTAGTTCACCAAGAAAAAGAGAATAGTGAGAGAAGCGAGTTACAGAAATAAAAAACAAGAAGGACCTGAGAGAGAGTAGTGAACCGAAGAAAGCGAGGCAGTCTCTTCTTTGTCCCCTACCCTTTCCCCCGGCAGGGTTCACATGATCTCCTGTGTATTGGGGTTCGTGGGAAGGCCTGTAGAGGGATTTGGGAATTCTCGACATTCTGCTCCCGCGAGTACCGGAATTTGAAGTGAGTGTGCAATAGAGTGTCCTGACAGAGTGAATTGCCCATGAACTCTACTCACCTGCGCAGAATGGCGGAGGGGTTCGTCTTAAAAAACATAGGGAAGGTCCTTGAGGTCATCCAACAAGAATTAATGGCAGTTAGAGAAGAGAATAAGGTTATCAAGTCTGAGATGGAGACAACTAGATGAGAGACTAAGGAAATGGCAGTTCAGATTAAGAGAGAGAGCTCTGGGGATAGGTTCCATCCCCCCCATCTGGGGCAAACTTATTTAATTCAGGTTCAGTTCCTAGCTCTGGGTCTACCACTCAAGTAGTACATTCCCTGACCCCCGTTATTCCGTTGGCACCACCTGAGCGCTTCAGTGGGGATCCCCAAAAGGCCCAAATCTTCTTTACAGAATGCTCTTTGCATTTTATGTGTCGACCTACCGTCTTTCCAGATGCACAGTCTCGCATTGCCTTTATCCTGTCTTACCTCAATGGAGACGCGGCCGCGTGGTCTATGCCCTTGGTCACTCAAGACGCTCCAATCTTGTATAATTTTGATGAATTCATAAAAGAATTTCTGCGCATTTTTGATCGTAGGAAGGTTGCGCAGGCTCAGACAATGAATTGTTGGAATTGAGGCATAGGAATCGAGAACTTGTAACTTACCTTGCACAATTCAACAAACTAGTTGTGGAAACTGAATGGCCGGAGTCCAAAAGAGCCGCCTTGTTCTATTGTGGTCTAAAAGATGACTTGAAGGACGCCTTGTCACAAATACCAAATCGTCCCACATAGGTATCAGCCTTGATTGACTTAGTCTTAGAAATCGACTATAGACAAACCGAAAGAAGAGGCGAAAGAAGGCGAGAGTTTCGACCGAGTGTCCAGCGCTTTGACAGGGCAAGATCTGACATGGCAAGATCTGTTGAGAAAGATCAAGGAAACGAACCTATGCAAATAGGAACCATAAGAGGCCCACTTTCCAAGGAAGAAAAAAATAAGCGGAGATTAAATAATTTGTGTCTTTATTGTGGTACCAGCGGACACTTTGTAAAGAGATGTCCCAAAAAGCCCAAAACATTCAAGAAGGAAAACTTGCAGCACCACCAGTAGAGGGAGTTGGGCTGGTGGTTGCTAACCAAGATACAACTCCAATTCATCACCAAGTTGCTAACACCTTGCAGTCTTCTGCTCCGCATCTCATCATGACGATGACTCTGAAATTCCGAGAGCACATTCTTCCCGGAGTAGTTGTGATGCTCGATTCGGGCGCTACAGGGAATTTCTGCGACCTCAAATATGCCTCTAAGGTTGGTCTGAAGGCCTTACTGAAGGAGAGGAGTGAGGCGGTGAGGGCTGTAGATGGTACAATTTTATCTTCCGGTCCCATCACTAGTCATACAGAGATCGTGGAACTCATTTCCAATGAGGGTCACAGAGAGGAAATTCAATTCAATCTGATTGATGCTCTGCAATTTGGGATCATATTAGGTCTTCCCTGGCTCATGGAACACAGCCCAACAATAAATTGGAGCAGAGGACGGTGAGGTTAAATTCCAGTTACTGCTTGGAGCATTGCTACTGTGAGAAGACTGAAAGAAAAGAGAAGAATCTTGCAGCCTTGCTGTGTGAAAATAAAATGATGGTGTGTGCAGTGCAAACTGAGAGTCTACCTGTCGAATACCAAGACTTTGCAGAAGTGTTCAGTGAGGCTGAGTCTAAGAAGCTTCCTCCTCATCGATCCTACGATTGTAAAATCGATCTGGAACCTGGGGTCAATCTTCCTTGTAGTAGGATCTACACACTCACTGAAGCTGAGAACCAACACTTGAAGGAGTATATAGAAAAGTATTTGGAAAACGGGTTCATTCGACCATCCCAGTCCCCGGTCCCCTCTCCACTATTTTTCGTCTCAAAACGGGATGGAGATCTTAGGATGTGTATAGACTACTGTGCCCTGAACAAAATTACGATCAAGAACCGTTACCCACTACCCTTGATATCCGTCCTTTTGGATCAACTAAAAGATGCCAAAATCTTCACGAAGTTAGACTTGCAGGGGGCTTACCATCTAATCAGAGTGCGGAGTGGCAACCAATGGAAGACTGCATTCAGGTCCAAGTACGGATTATACGAGTACCAAGTCATGCCCTATGGCTTGTGTAATGCCCCGGCAGTGTTCCAATACTTTATTAATGATGTCCTGAAGGAATTCATAGACCAATGCGCAATCGTCTATATCGACGACATTTTAATTTATTCTTCTTCACGTTGTCTGAAGGAAAATGATCTATACGTTAAATTGGAGAAGTGTGCCTTTGGAGTGAAATCTGTGGATTTCTTGGGATTCGTCATAGCTCCGGAAGGCCTAACTATGGATGTCAAGAAGATTGAGGCGGTGCTTAATTGGTCTCCACCAACTTGTGTGAAAGAAATACAGAGTTTCATCGGGTTTGTGAATTTTTATCGTAGATTCATTCGAGATTTCTCCTTAAAGGTCACACCCATCACTAGACTATTATGAAAAGGAGTTCCCTTTCAATGGTCTACAGAGGCAGAAGATGCTTTCCAGTTTCTAAAGAAAAGTTTTACCACTGCACCCATCCTGCTGCACGCGGATCCTACTCAACCATTTTACCTAGAGACCGACGCTTCGGAGCAGGCAATCGGAGGAGTGCTGTTGCAGAGGCATAAGGAAACTGGGCAGTTGCACCCGGTCGCGTACCATTCCCGGAAGCTACAACCAGCAGAAATGAATTACACCATTTCTGACAAAGAACTCCTCGCCATTAAAGATGCCTTCCAGGAATGGCGACATTATCTTCTCGGAGCTAGGCATGTGGTCACAGTGTTCACCGATCACCGAAACCTTCAATTCTTAAAATCAGCCAGAACACTCACGCCATGTCAACTGAGGTGGTCCCTGTACTTCGCCGACTACGACTTCGTAATTACGTATCGGCCAGGGAAGAATAACGGAAAGGCGGATGCACTGTCACGAATTGACACGGACGGAAAGAAGAATCTCGTTAGTGAGCAAAAAATAATTCCGGAAACAAAAATCATAGGAGCAACTACGGAGAGTGCTCTAGAAGACAGAATAAAAAAGGCAATGACTCCAGAGGAGATGCTGAACTGGGCTCAGGAAGATGAGGCTAGGGAGGTTCGCAACGAGTTGCCGTTCCATGCTAAGACATTGTACCTACCAACTCGAGAACTTCAACAACAAGCATTGACTGACTGTCATGACAGTCCTTTGGCAGGCCATCCTGGAATCCATCATACCGAAGAGTTGCTGAAGAGACAATTCTGGTGGCCAGGGCTATCCAAGGATGTTCGAGATTACGTGGAAGGCTGTGGGACTTGTGCAATGGGAAAGGCGGATAGGGGGGCCCCTCAAGGGTTGTTGAGACCTTTACAAACTCCCCCATACCCCTGGCACACAGTCACAATGGATCTAGTGGTGGAAGTGCCTTCTAGTCAGGGGTTTAGCTCGATTTTGGTGATGGTGGATGCCTTCTCGAAAATGGCGCATTTTGTCGCCTTGAAGGAAACCCATCAGCCAAACAAATAGCCACTCAGCTGAATCAGAGTCTGATTAAGATTCATGGAATCCCAAAAGTTTTGATTTTGGACCGTGGGTCTCAATTTCTATCCCATTACTGGAAGGCCTACACCAAGAAGTTAGGAATAGAGACACGATACTCTACTAGTTTCCATCCCCAAACCGATGGCCCGACTGAGAGGACCAATCAGCAACTGGAAAAGTACCTTAGACTGTTCCTTTTAGATCAAGTAGGTGAATGGCCCGATCTTCTTTGGACTGCTGAGTTCGCACATAATAATGCGAAGAATGCCTCAACTGGATATTCCCCCTTCTACTTGAATTACGGGAGGCACCCTAACTCTGTGATTACCACTCAAGAGGTCTCGGTGCCCGCAGCACAAGAACTAGTCCAGCACCTTAGTGAAGTGCATGAGTCAGCCACTAAGAATTTACAGTTAGCTAAGGAACGCTATAAGGAGCACGCAAATAAGAAGAGAAGACAGGAATTAGTTCTCCAGGTAGGAGATAGAGTTTGGCTGAACTCTAAGCACCTACGACTCAAGGGAAATAGGAAATTCAAACCACGTTTTGTCGGTCCCTTCCCTGTAGAACAGGTTTTGAATTCCGTGACCTATAAATTGAGTCTACCTACACAATTGAAAGTCCATCCAGTGTTTCACATATCCCTGCTAAAAAAGGTATCTCCGAGCTTTAAAGAGTCAAGAAAACCAAAACCTCTAGTTGTAGGCGGGCAGGATGAGTTTGAGGTCAAAAGGATTTTAGATTCCAATTTCGTTCGAGGCAAAGTTTTCTACCTGGTGGATTGGAAAGGTTGCGGTCCCGAAGAGAGATCTTGGGAGGTGCAATCTAATGTCCATGCTCCACGATTGGTTAAGGCCTTTCATTTGTAATACCCACACAAACCCTAGCCCAGAGGCTTGACCTTGCGGGGGGTACTGTCAGGGCTTGGGCTGCGAAGGCTCATGTAATCCCCAGCATCTGCGTAAAAAGCATCCCGGGCTCCGTGCCTACTTTTTGGAGACCACGGGTGTTTATCACTAGATCCCAAGCGTTTGGACGGGCGCGCTTAAGATGGTGGCGCGCCGGCACAATCACTGGTCTAGTCTCTCGCGTTTGGTCGCGAGCCACATGGCAGACACAGCTGTGAAATGCGGCGGCAGCGTTCTAAGCCGCGCACTTCACCGCTGACTTCACTGTGACAGGACCTGTGCCCTTTTTTTTGAGTAGTTAGTCAGAGTTAGTTTGTTAGCTGTATTGCCAGGCTTTAGGCATAGGATAGTTCCGTTACGCTGTTCGTCGGACAGTTAGTTAGGCTGAGTAATCTAGAATATTTCAACAATTACAGTCTCTTCCTTACCGAGTTTTTTTCCGAGAGGCATTCTGGAGGCTGGTCTTCCCCTCAGCTGGTCCCGTGGAATTTCAGTAAACGAGTCATTTTCCCTGAACTGAGTACTTCAAGAAACTGCAAGTATTCTCCTGTCGGAGAGAAAGTATTATAGAATGTTTGCATGTTATCTGCGAGATAAGACATAATATCTAGAGAGGTGTCAAAGTAGTTTAGTATACTCACCGCGAACCTTTTCCGAAATTCTGAGTAATACTGGAAACCTAAAAAAAGAAAAGAAAAGATATTAAATCCAATTTGGAAAGCTTGAATCTATAGTTTTCAGAAGAGAAGCTATTGCCTGACGCTAGAAGGGTAAGAAGTGAGAGAACTCAGAAGGTATTAACAAGAGAGAGCCTTAGGAGGGAGTTTTGGAAGTTATTAATGTTATTGTTTGTTTTTTAGTTCACCAAGAAAAGGAGAATAGTGAGAGAAGCGAGTTACAGAAAGAAAAAACAAGAAGGAGCTGAGAGACAGTGGTGAACCGAAGAAAGCGAGGCAGTCTCTTCTTTGTCCCCTACCCCTTTACCCCGGCAGGGTTCACACGATCTCCTGTGTATTGGGGTTCGTGGGAAGGCCTGCAGAGGGAATTTGGAATTCTCGACATTCTGCTCCCGCGAGTACCGGAATTTGAAGTGAGTGTGCAATAGAGTGTCCTGACACCTATGGCTAGTATTCCTGTTGTAGATATTTATGAGCATAGGAGAATGTGAGTTGGGCCCTGTCAAACATCCAGGGAATCCAGGTACAGGGGTGTACCTATGAAGGAGAGAGTGGCCCGGACCAACACCGAGAGCCTACCCGAAGGACGGTCAACACTTGATTTGGTCGCCGGGATATAATAGCTTCTGAATGCACTCCTATTCACCTGCTCCAACGCCCATGTTTCCTGAAAAAGGGAAATGTCATTGTCATCTGCCAAAGTACCCCAATGTGGGTCTCCTAACTTACCAAGAAACCCGCAATGTTCCAACTTAGCAAAAGAGTCTGGGGTAGAGAGATGGTAGATTGACACACTGGGGCCATGCTCCCATTTCTCCTCAAATTTTCTACAAGGGTCAGAGACATTTCTAGTCTAGATACACCAGGATTGATCATGTCACTCAAAGTACCCAGGTGCACTCCCTACTCCTGCGCATGACACACCAGCCCAGGTGGGGTAGGCGTCACTTCAATAGTTTGTATGCCCACCCTCCCATTTATTATAGGGCCATTCTGGGTGAGGGGAGTCAATCAACCTCTGCTAGGGAGGAAGGAGGATTTGATGGGACAAAGTTGGTACATAGGCCGAACTCTGCCCCCAAAGCCTACTGTACTGGCCTATTCTTGGCACCTGTAAATCTAGACCAGTCCTCTCAATAAAATGCCGGTAAAGATAGCCCACGGGTTGCAAAACAATGTGAGAGCCTGTCTGATTTGGGCCTGTACTGAAGGTGAGTAAGCAACAAACAGTCGCTGGGTCCCTAACGTTCACAACAACACAGTCACCCCTATAGGACTTGGGCAGGGGCCCTACGCAGGTGACTCTCCTGACCATCAAGATTTGGTGTGCATCTGCGTGAGAGAAACCAGCCTGGGAGCATAGCCAATGCAGCGTTTTGTTTTTGAGCTGGACAAATGATTTCCCTGAACCTTCTCCTGGGCCTAGGCAGCTTCAATCTAACATTCTCCTGTCCCAGCACTATAGGCCTTTCTACACAGGCCACCCCACCCGTACCCACTACCTCATTGTCACCCACCGTTTGTCTTTCCAGCCCTTGCCCTGTACCTCCCGGTGTAATAGGGGGATTGTTACTGCTCTTTGGAGGCGGGTTGCTCTTGGGCAGCATGTTTGTGCTCCATACCCCACGAGGCATTATTTTCCTTAAGACCGGGGACTGCATGCCAGCTTCCGACATTAAAGGTTTTGGAGGTGTTATATCCCTCAAAAATCTTATCTCGGATTGAATTTTACCCAGGAACTGGTGGATGGGCTCTAGGTACTCTTTTACACTTAGCAACAGCTTATCACATGACATCACATCACACAAAGCCTGCCTTTCTTCCCTCGACATAACCAAGGGCCCGCCTCCCACATTCCCAGCCCCTGCCTGTGTCTCATAGTCTCTCAGCTTTAGAGTTTGCAGACTCCCTCTTCTGTTTGCCCCCTATGCCTTCGGATGCAGCAGGGCTCTTAGGGCATGGTGCAGGGGCAACAGGATCGGGGGTAACTCCTTCTTGTTCCTCAGATAAGCCGTTTGGTTCACTCACCTTCTAACAGGTCTCAGTGCTCTGAGTAGAGCCAGAGGGTCTGTCCCTGGGGTAGGAGCAGGCGATGGCCTACAAGTGGACCTAGGGGGTACAGGCGATAGAGATAGGCAGCCAAACCGATCTCCTTGATCAGGCCCACCGCTCTTTGGTGAACCCATCCAGGGTTGTGTTCACCCCCACCTTGGCCCCACATTCTCCCCACGTCCTCTTCCCCATCTTGGACCAAGTGGGCGGCAAAGGCCTCTAGTCTGCCCTATACCAAGTGTACATCCAATGGTCGAGAGGCAAAGGGCAAGAGGAACAGGAAGCTAGCAGCCGTGGGTCAGGGTAAGAGGAACAGGAAGCTGGCAGCCGTGGGTCAGGACAAGAGGAACAGGAAGCTGGCATCCATGGGCCAGGGCAAGAAGAACAGGAAGCTGGCGGCCGTGGGCCAGGGCAAGAGGAACAGGAAGCTGGGCAGCCGTGGGCCAGGGCAAGAGGAACAGGAAACTGGGAACCGTGGGCCAGGGCAAGAGGAACAGGAAGCTGGCAGCCGTGGGCCAGGGTAAGAGGAACAGGAAGCTGGCAGCCGTGGGCGAGGGCAAGATGAACAGGAAGCTGGCAGCCATGGGCCAGGGCAAGAGGAACAGGAAGCTGGCAGCTGTGGGTCAGGGCAAGAGGAACAGGAAGCTGGCAGCCGTGGGCCAGGGCAAGAGGAACAGGAAGCTGGCAGCCATGGGCCAGGGCAAGAAGAACAGTAAGCTGGCAGCCGTGGGTCAGGGCAAGAGGAACAGGAAGCTGGCAGCCGTGGGCCAGGGCAAGAGGGACAGGAAGCTGGCAGCTGTGGATCAGGGCAAGAGGAACAGGAAGCTGGGCAGCCGTGGGTCAGGGCAAGAGGAACAGGAAGCTGGCAGCCGTGAGTCAGGGCAAGAGGAACAGGAAGCTGGCAGCCGTGGGTCAGTGCAAGAGGAACAGGAAGCTGGCAGCCGTGGGTCAGGGCAAGAGGAACTGGAAGCTGGCAGCCGTGGGTCTGGGCAAGAGGAACAGGAAGCTGGGCAGCCGTGGGTCAGGGCAAGAGGAACAGGAAGCTGGCAGCTGTGGGTCAGGGCAAGAGGAACAGGAAGCTGGCAGCCGTGGGTCAGGGCAAGAGGAACAGGAAGCTGGCAGCCATGGGCCAGGGCAAGAGGAACAGGAAGCTGGCAACTGTGGGTCAGGGCAAGAGGAACAGGAAGCTGGCAGCCTTGGGCCAGGGCAAGAGGAACAGGAAGCTGACAGCCGTGTGCCAGGGCAAGCGGAACAGGAAGCTGGCAGCCGTGGGTCAGGGCAAGAGGAACAGGAAGCTGGCAGCCATGGGCCAGGGCAAGAGGAACAGGAAGCTGGCAGCTGTGGGTCAGGGCAAGAGGAACAGGAAGCTGGCAGCCTTGGGCCAGGGCAAGAGGAACAGGAAGCTGACAGCCGTGTGCCAGGGCAAGCGGAACAGGAAGCTGGCAGGCGTGGGCCAGGGCAAGAGGAACAGAAGCTGGCAGCCTTGGGCCAGGGCAAGAGGAACAGGAAGCAGGCAGCCGCAGCTGTGGGCAGGGCAAGCTGGCAGCCTTGGGCCAGGGCAAGAGGAACAGGAAGCTGACAGCCGTGTGCCAGGGCAAGCGGAACAGGAAGCTGGCAGCCGTGGGTCAGGGCAAGAGGAACAGGAAGCTGGCAGCCATGGGCCAGGGCAAGAGGAACAGGAAGCTGGCAACTGTGGGTCAGGGCAAGAGGAACAGGAAGCTGGCAGCCTTGGGCCAGGGCAAGAGGAACAGGAAGCTGGCAGCCATGGGCCAGGGCAAGAGGAACAGGAAGCTGGCAGCTGTGGGTCAGGGCAAGAGGAACAGGAAGCTGGCAGCCTTGGGCCAGGGCAAGAGGAACAGGAAGCTGACAGCCGTGTGCCAGGGCAAGCGGAACAGGAAGCTGGCAGGCGTGGGCCAGGGCAAGAGGAACAGAAGCTGGCAGCCTTGGGCCAGGGCAAGAGGAACAGGAAGCAGGCAGCCGCAGCCGTGGGCAGGGCAAGAGGAACAGGAAGCTGGCAGCCGTGGGTCAGGGCAGGAGGAACAAGAAGCAGGCAGCCGCAGCAGTGGGCAGGGCAAGAGGCACAGAAAGCTAGATGCTGCGGGTCAGGGCAAGAGGAACAGGAAGCTGGCAGCCGTGGGTCAGGGCAAGAGGAACAAGAAGCTGGAAGCCGTGGGCCAGTAACCAGTGAGGCACAAATGAGGCAAGAGGACGATCAGGGCAGTGCAAACACAAGGAGATGATGGACGTAGCGCTGACATTTTTCAGGCACTCACCCCCAGTCGCAGATCTGGGTTGAATCCATCATCGTTCTTTAGCTCACTTCACCACCCCAGTTCAGACACAGCTATATGCAAATCAGTCTTGACCCTGTGCCTCTTGGTGTCGTGTAGTTCCTATAGTACCCATGCAGGACCTGCGTGTTTGGATAACATGAACTGTGGGCTTGGTGTTAGACTGACACTGTGCACCCCCACCGTATATGTTAACCTGATTTGCATTAGCTAGCGCACAGTGCCACTAGAATCTCCTCTTATCGGGGAGAGATTAGATTCTGGCAACCTTAGACCATGACAACCCAAATTCCTCAGAATCGTGGAAACAATGTACTACCTTTCGCTCAGTCACTCGTGCTTACTTATTCGGTTTGTCTCAGAGAGTTACACAGAATAAACAGTCTGGGTGTTTCAATAAGTATTTATTCAACAGTTGTTATTCTAGTGTAAAATATATGTGCTGCGGCAACCAGCAGACAATAGCAGAGATATAGTATCAGCAGTACAATAAAAGCAAAGGGATAGAACAGTTCTACCATATTGCAATAATCATGAATACATACATGAGTATAAAAACCATTATGAAAAGTACGCGTACTCCTAGGTTGCCTAACTAGATGTACCTGAGTGTACCTAGCATATGTGTAGGTCTAAAAGCCCAAGAGCCAAGAATCCTTCTAGGATTTAGTCGAACCCCCATACCTGAATAGAGAGAGTGTGGGAACCCGTCCTGGTCTCGTGTTGGACACCCCGCAAGGGCTGTGTCAGACCGCTGTCAGCTGGAGCGATTGCATGCAGGAGCCTCAGCGTCTCTTTTCAGTGTGTCAGCATGGAAGTCTCGGTTCCCTCTGTCTTACTGGGGTAAGATGTGGTGTATTTATACCCTGAAGACTCTAGTTGCTTCGTATGGTTTGTATTGGCCCTTGTTAGACGTGAGGAAGACGTCAGGGGTGAACTTTGTACATACATATTATGCAGGTGGTGTATTCCTAGAGAGCCATGCATAATTGATGAGTACAGTGTGGGCCTGTGTTTGGGAAAAACCCTGCTGTATTCAAAACCACAGTCTAGATAGCGTTCAGCCCTCAGAGCTCGTTGTGTACTAGCGAGGACCAATGTAGGTGAAAGATCATGCCTATATAAGGAATCATGACTATAATAGGACATGTACAGTTATGACCGTAAAGGGCTTATGCGGCTTTGACCATAATAGGGCAAGTACGAATATGACCGTATTAGGGCAAATACGAATAAGTCCATTTTAGGGCATGTTTGAACGGGTCTACATTAGGGCCTCTATACATGACATAACACCCACTCCTCTTCCGAATAGGATGACAATGACCATACTCAAAATCTGGACAAATCAAGGACATTTTAAAAGCAAGTAAAAACATGGTTTTAACATTTTTTAATTTAAAAATAAATAAATAATACAATTCAGCTATTTCCAATTGACACAAAAAAAAAAAATGTCTAATTTGTTTCTCTATATAAGTTGCTTCACTCAAAACGGAAGAAGGCCATGCTTTTCTCAAGCGAAAGTGTCAATTTAGGAAATGTTCCAAATCTGCTCTGTTATTATGAAAACGAGTGGAGAAGCCAAATTCTTTCCCAGGACACGATGAGCCAATTTGAGATTAGGTGTCCTGGCTGGGAAGCACAACATTATCAGTGTGAGCTACTGCAGACAACAAATCCAACGCCTCACAGAGAACGTCAATCGCACATAGATGGTATGTAGCACTGCCAACAGTCGGTGCTGCGGCAGCTTGTGCGGCAGTTGTTACCTGGGTGCCTGTGGAGGAGTCACCTAACCCAGCAGGAGCAAACGGCACCTGTGGATTCTCCAGGAATGCATTCATCAGGATTGGAAGCCGCTGGGGACAACGCAGAGCATGGGCCTTTATGGGGTCCAGCATTGCATCTGTGTCCGGAGGCGCATCTGATGGAAACGTTAGACAAAGATCCTACGTGCATTCTTCTCCGCAAAGCAGGCATCAAAGAACAGGTAAGATGCAGTCTACCCAGACTGGTCGAAAGGAGAGAAACCAGGAGGTATTGTGTTCTCGCAGGCAAGAAATGCCCAGAAGTTGTACCATGCGTTCACTGTATTTCCGCTCCAGGAGCATGTTCGCCATTCCCTCGGGAATTGGGCCGTCCATTGCGTAGCAGTAGTATTATAAACAGGACCCCTGCAATCAGCAACAGGATAAGCGGGAGTGCTCCAAATACGCTTCCCAATACTGAGTGTATAAAGATTGGGATTACTCCGAGGACTGTCTGAAAGGTGCTTAACAGTCCTGACCCTATGGTCTTAAATAGGTGTACGATACCGCTTGTATCAGACATATTGAAGATACGACCCCCATTTCTGTGAAATGAATGGGGCAGTTTGTACGTATGAGCGCCTGTATCTCACTCGAGGTCCTTGCAACTTGAAGTTCATAGGTTTCTCGAGCCGAGGTTAAGGGCACGGGTTGCTGTAAAAGCATGGCTTGCAGTCTGCTCAGAGTATCAAATTGTATGAAAGAAACGTTCAGTAAAGGCCATAGCGGTGCCTCCCTGACTGTGTTCAGTGGCAGAAACAATACTTGCATACAGCAAGTAACCCTGGAGTTAACGGTGACCAGATATGCGATGCCCGGAAGAATCCCACAGCAACCTTGACCATTTAGCATCAAGTAACTCCCATTCGAGAGCAGCTTGAAAACCGGCGTGATCACTGCAGCTGGGGTCCCAGTCATGTGACAAGATAGGTTCGCTACTGAACAGCTACAGGCTCCGTGCAGAGAAATATCCTGACACATGAGAGAACCGCTTAAAGCGTTCTTGTAGCTTGTACCACTAAGATACACTTCTCGATCCCCATTCCGGCATCGATATCTATATGGTAACTCCCAAGTTTCCTTAATGTATCCCTTACCCATTTTTTCTTATTTGCCTGCCTGCCTTTGCTCAAGGCAATATTGAAACTGAAACGTAGTGACCGGCAGAGTGATTTGGCCATGAATTAGCCATTCAGTTGATGGTAATTTGGCTACAGTGAATGGTAACCTTTCCAGTTTCTCAATACGCAGCATTGTATATTTGGCTCCCCTCTGCACCATTTCTGTCTGTTTATCAGCTAGATTGTATTCCGAAAACAGAGACGTGGTGTTTATAAAATCCCAGGGCACATAGCCTGCACACAAAGATTGCAGCATCCAACTTAGCATCATAATAGAACGTAGCTGAGATTGCCAGTGTTGTAACAAGGCCAGATCTTGTTCTAATATGTCGATTGCCGAAGACACAATGTTGCCTAAGGAGTAAATCCTGGAGGTCAAATTTGTTAACCCATTATCCACTACAGCTAATGCCTTCTCTAAGTTACTACGGTCTATTTCCCGTATTCTTTCTGCTGCCTCCTGTTGGGATAGTTTCCAGTTTTCATTATAATAGGCATAAATGCCGGCATATATGAAACGTTTCAGACGTGTTTTCCTTGGGCCTAGCAAGAAATCCCTAAGGTCAACATCAGGTGTGAGTAAGTTTAAGTGATGTTTCACTTCTGTGAGTGTTGAGGTCTCTAGCCAATCAAGGCACAACTTCCCAACACTATACAATGTCACTACCCCTGGGTGTTGTCTTTGTACATAGCGTGTATCTGGCCTATGGATACTAAACCCTTCAATTGTATTCATAAATCTCTGTTGACAGGTGTTTGTGTCAATGGGCCAAATCAGCCATTTCGTCCAATCAGGATCTGATCGGTTGTACTGAGGAATGTCATCTAATCCTACCCCTTGTGTAGTTGAATTCTGTCCCCCACCCATCTGTGATGGTGTAGGAAACCCGGGTGAGTTCAGTTCCTTGTTCTTGGCTAGTCCAAGACAGGATGTCTGTTGCACAGTTTCATTTAGAAATATCATCTGCTGTGGAATGAGGCATGCTCTAAAAAGCGCTTCTGTTCCCTGGACTTGCCAGTCCCTAGAACCCCAGATTGATTTTAAATCTATAGTGTCCTTCCATAGGTCGACACCCTGTGTAGACAATTGGGCCATAAAGGAAGCAGAGTAAATCTGTTTGGTGTTAGTTAACATAATTTTCTGCGCTGATGTTTTTGCCACTTTGTAGTAAAATGACTTTGGGTCAGATGTGTTGAACCCTGAAAAGTATGTGAATTTCTGTGCAAAAGTTTGCGAACTACCTTTAGGAGGAGTTGGGCAGTGTTCCCACTGGTGGTATTCAAATACATTTCTAGGTGTTATAGATTTATGCAAGAAATGATGACCATAATGTTGGTAACAGTACAATGTATCATAGTCTGAAGTACCTTCTAACATTTCATTGTTCGGAAATGCAGCAGTTTTTTCTAAATCAGACATCATAGCATTTACAGTTTCAGTGTCCCAATCATCAGATAATGTACTGGAGGTAATGATATCACTTAAAGAAATTTTAAATACATGTTTAAGCTTTAAAAGTTCAGTCGGACCGAATATATCATAATCAATCTTGTCTCATACTATACCGCCCGGTATAGGAACTGCTGTGATGTTCACTGAAGACAAGTCTCTTGGTTCACGATGTGAAGACTGGTGTGGTTTTAAAATCAAATTGACTCTTTGGGCTGTAGAGCTTTGCTGGAGATATCGTCCATTAATAAGCATACTAAACGTTATTATTAAACCTAGCCAGAAAAGAAAAAATAAAATCCCAGTGATATACCATAGTTCTATCCAAGGTGGCACCAGGTAAGTCTTTCTAAAAAAGTTCAAAAAGTCAATGAGTTTCTGTTTGTGTGATTTTTTGGCGGGCATCGTTTCTGGCTCACTTGGATCCAGTGAAAACGTATCAAAGTTCATGAAATAGCCAGAAGCAGTTCGATCAATTGTTGGAATTGCATCGGGATTTGTTGAAATTGGATTTTGCTCTTGACGAGGCATGTTGACGTAGATGTCTGTAGTCGGTCTGATTGCAACTTGGTTGTTAAGTTGATTTTCATTTTGAAGATGAATTTCTTGTTGAAGTGGAACAAGTTCCATAGCATTGTTGCTTAGTCCTTCATTCCGTACAGGTGGCTCTTCAAACGTGATGAGTCTTTCTGTTTGGACTTCTTTGATTGTAGCGAGAGGAGGGTGTCTGCTACTGTGGAGTCCACGAGGCCTACTGTTTAGTATCGGCCACATAGTGTGGTTTGATTAAGTCGATTGAGACAAATCTTTTCTCCTTTTTCCCGGCAAGAGGTGGCAGTAGTACAGTTCTTGTGCCTTGGATTGCTAGGACCGGTTCAGGCTTTCTGTAGGATGGCCCAAATTCTATCTTATCAGCAATCTTCTCTCTGACCAGATCCCCGACTTTTGGGATGCAGACGGGTCTTCCCGTTACTGCCTTGACTTCCTCAGTGGCGGCCTGTTTCTGGAGCACGTTACTTTGTTGTGTCCTGGATTCATTTATATCCTGTAAAACAGCCAAACGATCATGGATATCAAATGGTTTTTCATCCGCCACTGTGCCTTCACAATCAAGATCAGGTACCCACATTCTTGTCCCAAATAGGACCTCGTAAGGAGTGACACCTCCTAGAGAGCTTCTTGGCTGATTGTTTATCGCTCGTTGTACCCCATATAAGTGATCGACCCATCTACCGCCCTTGCCTAATACCCTAGCTGTTAAAGATTGCTTTAAATCGCGGTTTTTCCTCTCCACAACGGAATTTCCCTCAGGATGATATGGACAGGAGTACCGCAATGCTACGCCCATTCCTTCCATGGCCTCTTTGTAAGCCCGAGAGCTTACCATGATATATATCTTGGACCCATCAGATTGTAGGGGTCCGCAGTGGTCCAAATACACACATGCGAGAGGTTTGTCTGATTTCAGTAATGGTGTCTGCGCTGGGCGTGTTATGGTGGAGCCTTTCATCTGCTGACAGATGTCGCATTTCAAGACATAGACTTTAGTCTGCTTTGTTAACCCTGGCCACCAGTAGCGCTGTTTCAATAAAGAATAGTCGCTGTAACGCCTGTATGCGCAGAACCCAAACCCTTGTGTGCCGCTAGAATCAAGCCTAGCCTACGATCCATATTTGGTATTACTCTATCCCCCACTCCAGGAATCTGAGCATATGGAATGTTTTGTGCATCTAACTTGTAGGAGTACTTGAGTGGGAATTTTTTAGGTACTGCTATGCTGCCTTTGTATGAAGGATTGACGGCTACCATTATCTCTCCGTCTACCCTCGTCTTTGAACGAGTAACTGCAGCTACGGCGGCTGTGCGAACAGCCCCCTTTGCGGCTTCATCAGCCATGAATTCCCTTCAACGTGAACGCCATCACGCTGATGACTCAGTGTATGTATCACGTGAACCCTTGGTAGTTCGTTTCTCAACTCCACTACCTGTTCCCATAGCATTTTATGCTTAATTGTGCCACCTTTTGCGTCTTTAATCCCGTTTTGTTCCCAATGATGTAAATATTCATTGTACGACTGTACACAGTAAAAGGAATCACACACAATTAGTGTGGGGATTTCGTGTTCCGTATTCACCAGTGCCAGTATAAGTGCTTTTAACTCTGCCAACTGAGCTGTGCAGTCTCCTAGAGATTGCGTTTTAGTGCAACTCTGATGGAACTTTCCATCATGCATGCGATCTTTAACAATCGCACACGCTGCGATGTAAGCTTGCTTACTCCCTATGGCTGGTTGAGCAGATCTGTCAGTGTAAATAATGTATTCATTCTGATCTAGAGGCAAAATCTCATTTGGTAGAGGATATTCTTGTTCGTATTGCAGAAATGCTTGTGTTTTTAAACTTGGATCAAATCTGTATTCAACATCCGTTGCAGTAAGAGAATTTGCCCATTGTATCCATCTCGGATGTAAGGCTTTCGCATTTGGAATGCTAGCTTTTGTAACAGCCTCTAAGGCTGGTACTGGGGTCACGACTTTTATGCGCTTTCCCTGAGCCAGAGATCTTTCTCTTGCTACAGCGGTCTGAACTGCTGTCAGGATTTTTTCTGTTGAAGTAAAACGCATCTCTGCATTTGTGTACAGGTGTGATTTGTATGCGATTGGTACCGTTTCGCCTTCATTGAAAGTCAAATAAGTGTACCCGCATTGACCCGCTATTACTCGGATCACTAAGTTGCATACGTTTACGCGTGTCTGTAAATGTTTTGAAGCTATCATGTCTTCCTGTAGTGAACGTAGGATATTTGTATGTTTCTGTGTCCATTGTCTGACTGAAAAATCAGGTTTTATTAAGTCGTAGAAAGGTTTTACTCTTTCTGCGTAATCCAAAATGTATGTTCGACCAAAATTTAGGAATCCCAGAATTGATTGTAAATTCTTCAATGATTTTGGAGGTTGGAGCAGCGCACACTTTCTAAAAAGTTAGCTGCTAGGCTTTTTGCTTCACTTGACAGTTCATATCCTAAAAATAGGACACTGAGGTGGGCAATTTTTGATTTTTGAAATTAAATTTATAGCCCTCAGAGGCGAATCCCATAATAATGGTGCTCACCCTGGTCAAGTGCCTCGGTAAGTCATCGTCTGTCAGATAAATATCATCCACATAGGACAATGCTTCTTCATCCAAATTTTGGAGTAATTCTGTTACTCTTGCTGAAAATACCACGGGGCTATTTTTATACCCCTGGGCTAGTCGACAAAATTGTCGCTGAGACCCTAACGCACTGAATGCGGTCAGATACCTGCTTTCAGGCGTTATATTTTGGCAGAAAAATCCATTTGAGATATCAAGTGTTGTTTTGCATTTTTTGCGCACAATGTTATTTATTAATGCGGCACTGTGTGCATTTTGAACTGCAAATGTCTTTGTGCAAGTGTTTAAATGTCGGTAATCCAAAACTAAACGATATGAGTTGTCAGGTTTCATTTCGGGAAACAAAGGATTGTTCATAGGTGAAGTGCAATTTTCTATCACCCTGGTATTCTAGTTGATCTAGGATCTCCCTGACTTGTTTTTTAGCTTCCTGCTTTATAGGGTATTGCCTTTGAGCATTTGGGGAAACTTTTAACGGGATCACGTGGTGGGTTGAATCCTCAACCAGTCATGTTTAGAGGAAGAGGTGTTATGCACAATTTAGGATCTAAATGTCCTTCAAGCTTGATTAACCAACAGCCAATAAATAGTATTCTTGTACTACTCAGCTGCGGCGGATTTTGTGCCCACCGACTCCAGAAGTCTCTGGGGTTTTGTCTGTAGGTTCTATGAGATTAGCACGACTGAACTACTCAGATTCTACTGTTAAATAAGTACCAAACCAACGTTGGTGGCGCCATGTCATGTAGTTCCTATAGTACCCATGCAGGACCTGCGCGTTTGGATAACATAAACTGTGGGCTTGGTGTTAGACTGACTCTGTGCATCCCCACCGTATATGTTAACCTGATTTGCATTAGCTAGCTCACAGTGCCACTAGAATCTCCTCTTATCGGGGAGAGATTAGTTTCTGGCAACCTTAGACCATGACAACCCAAATTCCTCAGAATCGTGGAAACAATGTACTACCTTTCGCTCAGTCACTCGTGCTTACATATTCGGTTTGTCTCAGAGAGATACACAGAATAAACAGTCTGGGCACTTCAATAAGTATTTATTGAACAGTTGTTATTCTAGTGTAAAATATATGTGCTGCGGCAACCAGCAGACAATAGCAGAGATATATTATCAGCAGTACGATAAAAGCAAAGGGATAGAACAGTTCTACCATATTGCAATAATCATGAATACATACATGAGTATAAAAAGCATTATGTAAAGTGCGCATACTCCTACGATGCCTAACTAGATGTGCCTGAGTGTACCTAGCATATGTGTAGGTCTAAAAGCCTAAGAGCCAAGAATCCTTCTAGGATTTAGTCGAACCCCCATACCTGAATAGAGAGAGTGTGGGACCCCGTCCTGGTCTCGTGTTGGACACCCCGCAAGGGCTGTGTCAGACCGCTGTCAGCTGGAGCGATTGCATGCAGGAGCCTCAGCGTCTCTTTTCAGTGTGTCAGCATGGAAGTCTTGGTTCCCTCTGTCTTACCGGGGTAAGATGTGGTGTATTTATACCCTGAAGACTCTAGTTGCTTCGTATGGTTTGTATTGGCCCTTGTTAGATGTGAGGAAGACGTCAGGGGTGAACTTTGTACATACATATTATGCAGGTGGTGTATTCCTAGAGAGCCATGCATAATTGATGAGTACAGTGTGGGCCTGTGTTTGGGAAAAACCCTGCTGTATTCAGAACCACAGACTAGATAACGTTCAGCCCTCAGAGCTCGTTGTGTACTAGCGAGGACCAATGTAGGTGAAAGATCATGCCTATATAAGGAATCATGACTATAATAGGGCATGTACAGATATGACCGTAATAGGGCATATGTGGCTTTGACCATAATAGGGCAAGTACGAATATGACTGTATTAGGGCAAATACGAATACGTCCATTTTAGGGCATGTATGGACGGGTCTACATTAGGGCCTACATACGGGACATAACATTGGGAACAGTCCAGCCCGAACTGCCAAGCCATGTCTTCCCTGGACCAGAAACAAGCATCTTGGGACCGGTTTCAGGCTAACAGCCCTCATCAGCCAGGCTAGCTTGAATCCAGTGGCAAAGTGAGTAAGGGACCCACGTCTCGGCATACCCTGCCAACTTAGGGCGAACAAAGCAAACACAAGGAGATGATGGACGGAGCGCTGAAACTTTTCAGGCACTCAACTTCCAGTCACAGATCTGGGTTGAATCCATCATCGTTCTTTAGCTCACTTCGCCACCCCAGTTCAGACACAGCTATATGCAAATCAGTCTTGACCCTGTACCTCATGGGAACAGTCCAGCTCGAACTGCCAAGCCAGGTCTTCCCTGTACCGGAAACAAGCATCCTGGGATTGCAGCACACAGCCAGAAGAGAGGACCCTGTTCTGCGCCTCTTCCCTCTATAAACAACTGGGATAAAGCCCAGCCTGCCCCACACTTCTACCCAGTCAACAAGGGCTCAGTCACACCGCACACAAGTGGTTAGTCGCCAAGCTTCAATTGCTTACATGTGATTAAATGGTGCTTTTGACCGCTTCCCGGGAGGCTAAAGTAGAATGGGACTGGTACTAGATGGAGGGGCCAAGGGTGTGGCCCTGCCCTGTCTCTCCCTGGTGCTGATGGGCCCAGGATGGGCCCGACCTTTGCCCGGGCTCAGCCTGCAGGCTTCCCGCTCAGGTGCTGCTGATTACATGGGCTCCTTGCCTGCCCCTCGGGGTTCTGGGACTACCAGCCCCT
Organism: Calotriton arnoldi; assembly: GCA_963921515.1. NCBI lineage: Eukaryota > Metazoa > Chordata > Amphibia > Caudata > Salamandridae > Calotriton > Calotriton arnoldi. The sequence goes on from CAWUFW010007574.1 coordinate 649,704, forward strand.
TACTGATGCTGTTCCCATTCTTCCTCTTCTATGAGATCCGCCTCTCCTAGTCCAGTTTTTAGATCGTCCAATCAACACCTTATTGAAAACCCCTAAACTAAGCACTAAACCCCTAAACTAAGCAATAAACCCCTAAACTAAGCAATAAACCCCTAAACTAAGCACTAAACCCCTATACTAAGTGATAAGCATCAGGGGTTGAGTTGCTCCTGCAGAGGTTTATTAAATATGGCTTGGGCAAATAGTAGACACAAGGCTGACTTGTTGAATGTCGCTAAACGAAACAATAAACACGAGGTGACAAGACGGCTCCACAGAAGCCTGTTGACCGCTTCCAAACTAGCTAATGAACATAAGGCAGCTGAGTACTCTTTCAGCGATGGTTAAAGTATATCACAGTAATTATTTCTAACTGAATAATGAGAATTGCGAAATATAAATCTTGTTTTTTATGAATATATTTGCATAACCTTGATCGTCACCACTTTTTCAATTATATTTTCAATATAAAAGCATCTCAATACCAATAAAAGCACGCTAGTCACAACAAATCCACAGCTGAAACTCATGCCACCAACAACCAAACACAGCAGGGTGGCCACATAAGGAATGAGCTCACACACCAAGCACAGCAGGGTGGCCACATAAGGAATGAGCTCACACACCAAGCACAGCAGGGTGGCCACATAAGGAATGAGCTCACACACCAAGCACAGCAGGGTGGCCACATAAGGAATGAGCTCACACACCAAGCACAGCAGGGTGGCCACATAAGGAATGAGCTCACACACCAAGCACAGCAGGGTGGCCACATAAGGAATGAGCTCACACACCAAGCACAGCAGGGTGGCCACATAAGGAATGAGCTCACACACCAAACACAGCAGGGTGGCCACATAAGGAATGAGCTCACACACCAAGCACAGCAGGGTGGCCACATAAGGAATGAGCTCACACACCAAGCACAGCAGGGTGGCCACATAAGGAATGAGCTCACACACCAAGCACAGCAGGGTGGCCACATAAGGAATGAGCTCACACACCAAGCACAGCAGGATGGCCACATAAGGAATGAGCTCACACACCAAGCACATTTAGCTGCCTTACTCATGTTGGCGAAGAATGTTGCTGTAGGATTGTCCCTTGTTTTGAGGAGGAGGAGAGTGAGGATTTACAGTCAAAAGATCAATATGTTAGGAATGTCCAGAGAAGCTGTATCATCAGATAGAACTCCTCACCTGATATGATCCTGGGATTGGTTTCTGACTGTTAGTAGGAGCTTGAGTCACCCACAGCCCCTCCCAGGCTGTCCCAACCAGGCGCTGGCTGCACTCCTCTTCATGGCCACCGGCTCTTTCCATAAGGTATCCTCTGACAAAGTTGGCATCTCGTAGGGAAGCCAGTATCGAACCTTTCATCAGGGTCTAGGATGCATCAGCGGAACAGTCCAGCACTTTATAGCTGTAGGAAAGTAGGATCTGCTTTCATGGTCCCCCCACTTTTTTGCTGATGTCATTATGTTTTCTGACTAGTCTGGCTGGGATCCTGCTAATCAGGACCCCAGTCACTGTGCTTCCTCCCTAAATTGGCTATGGTGAGTACTTTGGTACATTCCTAATTGGTGGCTGGTGTACCCTAGTAAGTCCCAAGTATATGGTACTAAGGTGCCTAGGGCCTAGGTACACCAGGGGTCCCCCATGGGTTGCAGCATATATTATGCCACCTATGAGGGACCCTCCAAACTCAGACTACAGACCTGCAATTACAGCCTGTGTGAGTTGGTGCACGCACCTCTCATGAAAGATATAAGTTCCCTTATATCTTCAATCACTGCACTTGAAACCTATGTCACCCCTCTATCAGGCCTTTCAGTCCTAAAATCAGGGTGCTCGGTTCCAAGTGTGAGGGTGGCCCTGCATGAGCAGACCACCCCTACAAACCCCAGAGTCATTCCCCAGACTTTGTAAGTGGACCAGCCATTACGATATAGAGAGGCTATGCATCATTACTCGAGGACCATCTCTAAACTGGCTGGAACAAACCTGGGCATGTTTGGTATCAAACATGTTGGAATCATACCCCAACACTGTATGCAGAGTTGGAGGTATGATTCCATCCACGGTAGGGCCCCTCCGGGAAGCCTTCCATGCTCCTGGGACCGATCTTACAGAGCCTGACAGCAACCTAGGGCTGCTGCTGATCACAGACATGATTCTGCCCTCCTGCTGCTGAGCTGAGCCCGAGCAGGGGAAGGTAGGACAATAGGTTTCCTATCACAGGGAGGTGTAACCACCTCCCAGACAGGATTTAGTGTATTTGTCCGGGGTGGGGGCACTTGCCAGCACCACATAGTCTGCTGGAAGGGCACATTTGGTGCCCTCCTTGCATACTCCAATTCAAACCAAATCAGGGAGCTGTTGGCACAAAACTGGACAAAGGACATGGGAGTATCCTCCCCACTGTCCGACCCCTCCTCTGGGAGGGACCCCTGAATCGTCCCAACCCTCACCTTAGGGTACTTAAGGCTTACCTGTGGGGGGGTCCCTAGATTCATCGTGGGATTTGATTCAGATCCGACTCCACTTCTTCTTTGACCGTCTGGTCATCCTGGTTGAGTCGTGCTGACTGTGCTGGACTGATCGCATCGTCCTTTGCTTTGGGACCGAGACTGCAACTGAAAAGACTCTGTCTGCTCTGTACCTCGTCGTCCTGCAAAATCCGCTGCACCATCAGTGTCCGTGCTCCATACAGGTTCTGTCCTGGGCCTGTGGACATCTAAAGACATCCAAAGGAATCTTCCTTCGATTGAAGGAGTCACTCCCCTGCATCTGCAGGCACCGCAACACTGTCGACAGGTCTGCCGATCCTGGGCTCCAACGGACTGCACAAGGCTCAGCAACACAGGTGGTGGTTCTGCATTCCCTCGAGGCCTGAGCTGTCCTCTCCTCGAGTTGAGGCCAGCATCCCTCATAGAATGCCCTGCAACCTTGGTGCACCGTGTCACTGCATTGCTTCATCACACGGTAACCGCATTGTTTACCACGACTGACTCGTGCCAACAGAGTCGGACGCATCGAAAGGTTCTGTCGTTGAGTCTGTCCCCACTATAACTGACCCGTGCCGACGCGGTTGGTTGGACGGACGGATTCTGTTGTCTTCAGCATCACGGTGGCTTGGGCAGAGCTTCCGATTCGGTGTACCCGTACTTGAAACCTCTTCATCAACTGACCTGTTTCATTGAACTCGAGTGCCCTTCGTCTTCCGTGCCTCCTGGACGTCCCTGAGTGGCATAGACTCTGTCCCTCTGCTTTCAGGTACTTTTCAACACGAACTCGCGCCCGGGTTCCAACAGTCTCTTTTCCTCGTCCTGCAACAGGGGTCTCGTCCTGAAGTCCTCGATTGTTCTCGACAGTGGTTGTAGGTATCTTGATTCTGAGGGTATTCACGGGTGGGGTGGCTTCTCAACCTTCTGTCTTCCACGGGGTCTCTTCAGTGTCCACTGGGAAGGGTCTTTCACCTTGAAGACTGCAACCGCAACGTACCCTGAGTAGCATTGAGTACGCAGTCGTGTATCCTCTTGGCATACGACTATCGTGGGGTACCTAGATTCTCACCTGAGGTGGTATCTTGGGTCCCTGACTCCCTACATTTGTTGGGTCCAGTCTCATCTACTGTTGTGGTTTGTATTCCACTATTTTGATATGTGGTTTGGTCTCCCTCTGGGGACCACTGTCTATCGGTGCTGCTCACCGTTCTATTTTGAAGTATTGTGTGCATTTGTCATTATATCTCCGGGTAGGAGATATCGTAGAGTGTTAGTGAGTGATTGTAATAAATATTTATTTTTGTAAGTACACAGTGTGGTTCTTTTTCACTTAGCCTATACTAAAGATTAGATACTGGTGAACCGAGCTGCTTTAAACCCCTCCTAGACTAAGCCTGAAGGCTGCTGTCCACAGCTACCACTTAGAGAGCTTTCTAAGGTTGTCTAAACCACTAAAATCACCATAAGGGTCATCTGGATTAGTGCAGGGTGCTACACTTACATATGTGTGCATCATGTACTAAGCCAGCCTCTCACAATAGCCATTTCAGAGTCACTACTAGACAGGAATAGGGTGTCAAGGCAATTTAATGTCTTTTTCCCATTTCCCTCATGTGCTATGTGCCACTGACTGCACCCATGAGGGACTTTAGCCACCGCACAGCACTTCATAGGACACTTTGGACCATATGTACAATGAAGTGGCGGAGAGCGGCATTAGCCGTCTGGCTTGACGCCTCTCTCCGCCACTTCTGAAACGCAAGGCTGCACCATATTTACAAGAATGTGGTGCAGCCTTGCGTTTCCCCCTGCGATGGCGCTAAGTTTAGCAACTTAGCGCCAACACAGGCACCCTTGCACCATAGTACAAGGGTGCCTGCGTGCAGGGGAGGATTGTTTATGTGTAGGAAGGTTTCCCTTCCTGCACATAAACAATCCTAAAATGCCAGTCTGTCACTTTCATGTGTGCTGCTTCATGCAGCACACATGAAAGTGTCAAAATGGCATTTTTTATTTTAAAGTTTGCTTAAGTTTAAGTTTGGCATTTTGCTTTTTCCATGTGTGCTGCACTAGGCACCACACATGGAAAAAGCAAAAACGAGGAGAAATAATGCATTTCTTCTCGTTTCGCCATCTTAAGACCAGTTTTACCTGGTCTTAATTTTGACGCTGCCTCCTATGTATGCCACCCTTGTACATAAGGGGCAGCGTCAGAAAATAATGGGTGTTGCGGTGGAACGCCCACCGCAACACCCACTGCCCACCCCTTTCACGCTAACCATAGCATGAAAGGGTGCCTTATGTACAAGGCAGCGTTAAGCCACGTTAAGTGGCTTAACACTGCTTTGTACATAAGACACAGCCCCTATCGCCACCACAGTGTTACTATAGGTGACGTTGTGGTGGCGATAGGGGCTTGTACATCTGTCCCCTTTTTGTCTGCAAAAGACACCTCTATCACTCCATTAATGTGAAGGCTGTGTGCAATGTCAGGGGCTGCTTCACTGATGTGTACGCTGCCTTTTCCAGTAGCACACACGACGGCTACATTTCCCAATAGTCACCTCATGCATGCTGCTTGGTTTCTGTGGGTTCCAGTGCCATGTTGCTTGTTGGTAAGAAACAGCTCCTCCCCTTGGGCTACATGTGCATCTAGGGGTGCCACCTTAAACATAAGCAATAAAACTACAGTACGATACAAACGTTACCATGACACACACTGTATGTGTGTAGCCATGATGTACTACAATTAGAATACAGGCTCCTTTGGTAAACAAAAACCACATTTTTTTGTTGCAGGTTAAGCCAAGAATGCTCCCTCTCCTCATCCCCTCACAATCTGCACTGTAGTGTAGCTCCTATTTCCCTAATAGCCTCTGCGCATTGGAATAATATATCCTATAGGTTTGACATAGGACTGAGGTCAGTATGTCCCTATCGAGTATATTAAACTTAATTACTTGTGCCAGCTAGCTCTGAGGCCACTAGAAACTTCTTGACAACAAGAAGGGAGTAGTTTCTGGCAGCCGCAAAACATGACCACTGTGTTTCCCTTACAGAATCAGGACGTGTCCCAGAGTCGTAGAAACAATAGATAACTATTTCACTCAGCTCAGTTGTGCAGGATTCAGTTACGTCTCAAAGTTACACAGAAATAACAGACGGGCGTTTCAATAAAAAGGTTTATTGAACAGTCTTGTTTCTGTTGTAAGTTAGATGTGCTGTTACGATCACAAGACAGTATGCGAGATAAATAATGTACAGAGTGAGCAGTAGAAATAAATAATACTGCGTTAGCATTATCTTTTCAGCATATATGCATTTACATAAAATGACACAGCCTAAAAATGCGAGTACTCATACGATGCGTTTCTATCCTTGGTCTACCCAGTGTGCCTAACCTTTCCTAGGTGTAGGGAGAAGTAGAAGTAGGTGCTGTATTCCTGACTAGAGTATACTAAGAGTAAGTTACGCCTAGTATACCAAGAGTCTAGTATGCCAAGAGTCTAGTATGCCAAGAGTCTAGTATGCCAAGAGTCTAGTATGCCAAGAGTCCCTCTAGGTTCTAGTCTGCTCCATACCTGAAGAATGAGAGAGGTAGGAATCTCTTTCCGGACTCGAACTCCAACACCCCGCAAGGGAAGTTAGATCACTGGAAGCTGGACTCTCTGCGTGCAGGAATGACAGCGTCTTCTCAGTGCGTCCGGCCGGGGAACGGGCTCCTCTGAAGTCGAGGTCTCCTCTGATTTACAGGGGTTTGGGAAGGAATATTTATACCTGAAAATGTTAGCATTGACGTGAGTTGGGCAGCGAAAGACGTCATGAATGAACCTCTAGGGATTAACGGTTCATGCATAATGTATGAGTCCTTGAAGAAATCAATAGTCCTGGGCAAGGGAAACTCCCGCAGCCTGAAGGTCTGTTTTTTCATGGACTCGTTGAGACGCTAGGGTGGACGGATGTCGGAATCCATGCCTGTATTTGGAGTGCATGGTTTATGCCTAAATAAGGTCTGGGATTTTATGCCTATATAAGGGCAAGGCGAATTGTGCCTATATAAGGACATGAGTCTAGAAAGCCCGTTTATGGACACCCTATAAAGTACACAACACCCACTCCTCTTTTGTGTATACAACAATACTAAAATGCTAAACATTTAAAATGCTAAACATTAAAATGGAGTACCGCATATTAAAACATATCCTAAAAAAGCTTTAAAAGATACATTAAAATGCAAAGGTTTCCGTACATTATTAAGCAGTGCTTCATATTTCCAGCATAAAGTATGAAATAAATGCATTTGGAACGAAATATAAAAGCAATATTTACATATGACGAAAATGATCGATAAGGTTGTTCAAAATCAAAGTCATTTCCTATCATGAAATTTAAATGAACTGATTTAGACACACAAGATGACTAAGTGTCCCTGGAAGTACTGCCAAGTCTGTATTATAAGGCTAGTTTTACTTTAAGCAGATTGAAGTGCCATTTTTCGTTCAAAAAATGGGAAAAAGTTCAAATTTGGTAAAGTTCCAATGTTTTGAAAAATGAAGGCCAAATTGTTGCTGTTGCACAGGAACAGAGTATGCCGAATCAGAGTCAGTTTACGGGTCTGGTGTAAACATGAGATCATCTATTTCAATAGACAAAACATCATCTATTGCCGCTGGTGTAAGTTGGAACACCTCGTGTAGAAGATTGATCGCACAAAGATGGGAAGCATCGCTCTCAGCATAGGTCGCCGCAGCAATGTTCGCGTCCGTTGTTACCTGTGTGCCTGTAGTTGTTTATCGTACCTCAGCAGCAGCAGGAGGCGACTGTGAGATCTCAATGAATGCTGACATCAGGATTGGAAGCCTCTGGGGGCAACACAGAGCATGGGCCGTTATCGGGTCCAGCAAAGTATCGACATCCTTTGGCGCAGCTGATGGATATGTTAGACAAGCGTCCAACACGCATTCTTTACCGCATAGCAGGCATCGTAGAACAGGTAAGATGCAATCTTGCCAGATTGGTCTGAATGACAGGAACCACGTGGTATTAAGGTCCCGTAGACGAGTCATGCCTAGTAGCTGTACTATTCGCTCACGGCACTGTCTTTCAAGGAGAGTTCTCTCCATTTCGCTCGGAGTGATGTCGGCGAATCGGCTGGCCATAGCGCAATAGCAGACAGATGAATAAAATTCCGGCAACAAGTGCGAGAATTAATGGTATGCCACCAAACACCGAATGTGCAAAGTTGGGGATGATTCCAAGTATTGCCTGGAACGGTGCTAACAGACCGGAGCAAATGCTCTTAAATACATGTACAATTCCTGTTGTATCTGACATGTTAAAGATACGTGATATCATTTCTACGAAATGTATAGGGCAGTTTGTACGTATTAGAGTCTGTATCTCAGCCGAAGTCCTTGCTACTTGTAAATCATAGGTTTCTTTGGCCGAGGTCAAAGGCACTGTTTGCTGCAAAAGCATGGCTTTCATTCTGCTCAAAGTATCAAATCTTATAAAAGAGACGCTCAGCGAAGGCCATAAAGGCGACTCCCTGACTGTGTCTATTGGGGGAAACAATACTTGCATACAGCAAGTGACCCTGGAGTTGACCGTTACTAGATATGGGATGCCTGGCAACATTCCACAGCAGCTCTGATCATTCAACATGAGGTAACTCCCATTCGAAAGTTGTCCAAACGTTGGATTAATCACAGCAGCTGGTGTACCCCGCTGGTGGCAAGACAAGTTTGCCACAGAACCATTACAAGCCCCGTGTAAAGAAATGTCCTGACAAATGAGTGAACCGGTCAGTGCATGTTTACAGTTGGTACCGCTAAGAAACACTTCACGATCCCCACTCCAACATCTATGTGTATACGGTAAATCCCAAGATATCTTAATGTATTCCTTACCCAACCTTTCATATTTGCCTGCTCGCATCTGTCTGAGGCAATACTGAAACCGAAAAGTTGTCACAGGCAACGTTATTTTGCCATGAATAACCCATTCTGTAGCTGGTTTTTCTGCCACTGTAAATGGTAATTTCTCCAGTTTTTCAATGCTCAGCACTGTATACCTTGCTCCTCTTTGTGCCAATTCGATCTGTTTATCAGTTAGATTGTATTCTGCAAACAGAGACGACGTGCTGATGAAACGCCAAGGCACATAGCCCGCTCGCAAAGATTGCAGCGTCCATGTCAATAACACTATAGAACGTAATTGAGATTGACCTTGTTGTAACATAGCCAAATCTTGTTCTAGAATGTCGATAGCAGAGGATACAATGCCATCCAATGAATAAATTCTGGAGGACAAAGTTGCTAACCCATTGTCGACTACAGAGAGTGTTTTCTCTAAATTAATACGATCAAGTTCACGTATTCGTTCTGCAGCCTCTATCTGTGACACTTTCCATGCTTCGTTATAAGCAGCATAGATGCCGGCATATATGAAACGTTTTTGACGCGGTTTTCTTGGTCCAAGCAAGAATTCCCTAAGATCTGCGTCCTCTTTAAGTAAGGTTAAGTGTTGTTTCACATCCTGTAGTGTAGATTTATGCAGCCAATCGAGGCATAATTTACCTACACTGTATGTTGTTACTACCCCCGGATGTTGTCTTTGGACATATCTTGGGTCTGGCCTTTGAATAGCAAAGCCCTGAGTTTTATTCAAGAACCTTTCCTGACAGTTGTTTGTGTCTGTGGGCCAGATCAACCATTTTTTCCAATTTGGATGAGTTCTGTTGAGTTGTAGTATTTTGTCAACTGTCACCACTGCCTTTGTATTATTATCACTGGCAGGTGTTGGCACAGAAGGTGTTTTCATCTCTTTGATCTTGGCTAATCCAAGACAAGATGTTTGTTGGACGGTGTCATTCAAAAACAGTATTTGTTCAGGGATGATACAGGCTCTAAATAAAGCTTCTATACCCTGTACTTGCCAATCTTTACTACCCCAGACAGTTTTTGTCTCTATTGTGTCTTTCCATAAGTCGAAACCCTGTGTAGACAGTTGGGCAATAAATGCTTCAGAGTAAATCTGTTTCGTATTTGTTAACATAATTTTCAGTCCTGTTTTGTTTACATTTTTGTAGTAAAACGTTTCTGGGTCAGATGTATTGTAACTTGAAAAATATGGAAATTTACTAGCAAAAGTTTTCGAACTACCTTGTGGTGGTGTAGGACAATGTTCCCATTGGTTAAACATAAACACATTTCTTGGATATGTAGTTTTGTGCAAATAATGATGACCATAGTGGTTATAACAATACAGTTCTTCATAATCAGATGAACCCTCTAAAAATTCATTTTTAGAAAATGCAGCAGATTTTTCTAGATCAAACATTATATCGGTCACAGTCTCAAAGTCCCAATCATCTGAATAGGTACTGGACGTAATTAAATCACTTAGTGAAATTTTAAATAAATGTGGAATGTTCAATTGTTCACTTGGACCGAAGATTTCATAATCTGTTTTGTCCCACACTATACCATCCTGTATAGGAACAGCTGTGATGTTCACTGATGACAAGTCTCTTGCTTCACGATGGGAAGATTTATGTGGTTTCAAAAGTACATTCACGTCTTTTCCTTCACTGTTCACATGGATGTATCTGCCATTTATAAGCATGCTTACTGTTGTTCCCAAAGCTAGCCAGAGCAGGAAAACAAAAAGTCCAGATGTAATCCAGAGTTCAATCCATGGAGAAACCAGATAAGTCTTTTTCAGAAAGTGAATAAAGTCTTGTACTTGCTGCTTGAGTTTTGATGATGCTGGCGTCGTTTCAGGTTCGCTTGGATCTTCTGAGAACGTATCAAAGTCAATGAAATAGCCAGAAGCAGTTCTGTCAATTGTTGGAATTGCATCAGGATTTTTAGAAATCACAGGAGACAGTTCATCACGTGTCACGTTAGTGTAGACAGGTGTATTTGGACGAACTGTTACTTGGTTGTCAAGAGGGATGAGTTCCATAGCCTGGTTGCTTAGTCCTTCATTTGTTACAGCTGAATTCTCGATCGTGATCAGTCTTTCAGTCTGAACCTCTTGAATAGTAGCGAGAGGAGTGCGCCTGCTACTAGGTCGGAGTCCACGAGGCCTACTGCTTAGTATTGGCCACATACTGTGGTTTGATCAGGTCGATTGACACAAATCTTTTCTCCTTTCTTCCAGCAAGGGGCGACAGGAGTACTGTCCTTGTTCCTTGAACAGCTAGAACAGGTACCGGTTGTCTGTAAGAAGGTCCAAATTCCTTCTTGTCCGCTATTTTTTCTCTGACTAGATCCCCAACTTTTGGAATCCAGACAGGCCTTGCTGGGACCGCCGATGTTTCCCCAGTGGTGGTTGGCTGTATGGATACGTTGCTTTGTTTCGTTCTTAATTTGTTAAGATCCTGTAAAACAGCCAAACGATCTTTGATATCAAATGTTTTCATGTCCACCACTGTGCCTACGTGTTCTAATTCTGGAACCCACATTCTTGTCCCAAATAGGACCTCATATGGAGTGACCCCCCCTAGAGAACTTCTTGGCAGATTATTAAGTGAGCGCTGAACGCTATTGAGGTGTGTGACCCACCCATCACCCGAGCCTAATACCCTAGCTGTTATAGACTGCTTTATGTCCCGGTTTTTCCTTTCCACAACAGAATTTCCCTCAGGATGGAATGGAGAGGAGTACGCAATGCAACGCCCAGACTGGCCATGGCCTCCTTGTAAGCCCTAGAGCTAAACGCAGGGCCCTGGTCAGAATGTAGCGTGCCTATTGCGTATGTGCCGATAAAGACTCGCAAATCTTTTATAACAGTTCGAGCGTCAGCCGAGTGCTGAGGCCATAACCATAGGAACCTAGATTTAGTATTTGCGGGAATGCCTTTGTCCAGTGGGACGCCGGCGAGTAGATAGCCTAATGCTGTCTAACAGTGGTGTCTGTACTGGGCTGCCGCATTCGCAGCATGGTGTCTGGTGGCTCTCTCGCTGTAATTTACAGTCTAAGCAGTTGTTGATGAATATGTGAATGTGTGTATTCATTCCAGGCCACCAGTACATCTCTTTTAACTTCAAAATTGTTTTAGAGATCCCTTGATGTGACAGACCCTCCCCCAAATGTGTTTCATAAATCAAGGCTGCTCTTCGTTCCATGTTTGGAATTACCCTATCCCCCACTCCAGGGATTCGAGCAAAAGGAACGTTATTCGCATCAATTACATAAGAGTACTTGAGTGGAAACTTTTTGGTAACGCTGCACTGCTGCCTTTGCTTGAAGCATTGACAGCTAACATTATCTCACCGTCTATTTTTGTTTTTGAACGAGTGATCGCAGCTACGGAAGCCGTCTGAACAGCCCCTTTGCGGCTTCGTCAGCCAATGAATTCCTGCAACGTGAACGCCATCACGCTGATGACTCAGTGTGTGAATCACATGAGCCTTTGGTAGTTCGTTTTTCAACTGAACTACTTGTTCCCAAAGCAATTTGTGCTTTATTGTGCCACCCTTCGCATCTTTGAAACCATTTTCAAGCCAGGTTCGTATATAGTCATTATACGACTGAACACAGTAATAGGAATCGCACACTATCAGTGTGAGGAATTCTCGATCCGTACTCTCAAGTGCCAGTTTGAATGCCTGTAGTTCAGCTCGCTGAGCTGTACAATCACCTAGTGACTGAGTTTTTGTGACCATAGGTCTGAAGATGCCATTTCGCATGCGACCTTTAACGATAGCACATGCTGCACTGTAAGCTTGCTTACTCCCTGTTGCGGGCTGTGCGGATCCGTCAGTGTAAATTACGAATTCATACTGATCGAGAGGCAGAATCTCAGTGGGCAGAGGACATTCTTGTTCATATTGGAGAAATGCCTGTGTTTTTAAATCTGGATCAAAAACATATTCAACATCAGTTGCAGCAAGAGAATTAACCCACTGTATCCCTCTCGGATGTAAAGCTTTAGCATTTGGAATGCTCGCTTTTGTGACCGCTTCTAAAGCCGGTACTGGGGTAACGACAATTATGCGTTTCCCTTGGGCTAAGGCTCTTTCTTTTGCTACAGCGGTTTGAACTGCTGTCAGAATTTTTTCAGTTGAACTAAAGCGCATTTCCGCTTGTGTATACAAATGTGATTTGTATGCAATTGGTACTTTCTCACACTCATTAAAGGTTAAGTAAGTGAATCCACATTGACCCGAAATTATTCGAATCACCAAATTTCTTTGACTTACGCGTGTTTGTAAGTGATTTGTTGCTAACATGTTAGCCTGGAGTGAACGCAAAATTTCTGTGTGTTCCTGTGTCCAGTTTTTAATTGTGAAATCAGGTTTGATTAATGCGTAGAGAGGTTTAACCCTTTCTGCGTAGTTTAGAATGTATGTTCTTCCAAAATTTAGGAATCCCAGTATTGATTGTAAGTTTTTTAGCGTTTTTGGAGGTTGGAGCAGCGCACATTTCTCTAGAAAGTTAGCTGCCAAGCTCTTGCCTTCACTTGAAAGCTCATATCCTAAAAATAGGACATTGAGATGGGCAATTCTGGATTTTTTAAAGTTGAACTTATAGCCCTCAGAGGCGAATCCCAGTATAATGGTGCTCACCCTGTTCAAGTGTTTTTCCAAGTCATCGTCTGTCAGATAGATGTCATCGACATAGGACAATGCCTCGTTGTCATAAATTTGTAGTAACTCCGTTACTCTCGCTGAGAATAAACCTGGGCTGTTCTTGAACCCTTGTGGGAGTCGACAAAAGTGACGCTGGGTCCCCATTATGGAGAATGCCGTTAAGTACCTGCTTTCAGGTGCTATATTTTGACAAAAGAAACCGTTTGAGATGTCTAATGTTGTTTTGTATTTTTTACGCACAATGTTATTCATTAATGTTGTGCTATGTGCATTTTGCACTGCAAAAGTTTTAGAACAAGTGTTTAAATGTCTGTAGTCCAAAACTAGACGATATGTATTGTCTGGTTTGGAGACAGGAAACAAAGGATTGTTCATGGAGGAGGTGCATGTTTCAATCACCCCTTGGTATTCAAGTTGATTTAAAATCTCCCTGACCTGTTTTTTAGCTTCTTGCTTTATAGGATACTGCCTTTGAGCAGTAGGTTCATGTTTCAGATTTATTTTTTGGCGAGGTGAGTCCTCATCCCATCCTACATGATTTTTATATAATGCTGGAGCCTGGGCCACTGCCCATTTTCTGGCATATGTATATTTTAAGTGAATTGGAATGTGATTGGAGAAGGCAGGCATAATCATGTCCTCGCCGTGTGGGCACTCCCTGACAAATTGTGGTGGCCAGTCTTTTTCTGCTAGAAGTATGTCATAACCCTTTGATAGTTTTTCCCAAAAAAGTGCTTTAACCTGTCTAGGTTTGTCTCCCTCCATCCGGAGTGTTATTTCATATAACTTTTGTGGAGTACTAACCCTGGTGTCTACAGTCTCTACTGTAATGTACTCATTCAAGTCCACTATCTCCAGAAGTTCCATCAGGTTCTGGCGAGCTATTGTGACTTCTGCTGCACTGTCCAGCATTGTCTGAGCCCATTCTCCGTTCTTGAGTTGCGTTCTCAGAATTCTCGGCATGTCTTATCTTCAGAACTGCTACTTTCTTTTTGGAGAATTGAGGTTTTGCTTTAGTTTTTGGAGCGTGTTTGTCGTCTTTCGATTTCACGCGTTCTTCTCTATGTTCTGTTCGTCCTCTTCTTTCCGAAGCCTGTGATGAGACCTGAAAGGGACGAGAGGACGTGTATCATTATCTTGATACCTATCAGGTTTTCTCAAATTATCCCTATTCCTGAGGTTATACCTCCTTTCAGAGGGCTCCTTTTGAGGAGACCTACCTCGGGATTGAGATCTTTTCTCATTTGAATTTTGTTTAGTAGACTCCCACTTCTTTTTAGAAGATGTAGGAGTTTGTTTAATTGAGTCCTTCTCAGGACTTTCAGATAGTTTTGGTTTAACTGGTCTCCCACCCAAACTATCTCTGCCTAATTCTGCATAAGATTGTTCTATAATTCTGGGTAGCTCTGTTTGATGTTCTGTAACATCAAATTCCCTTAATTTTTGTCGGATCGCCACTGCTGCTGCCTCCCCTTTAATATTAGATAATATTATTGTTGAGACCTGGTCAAAATTTTTCAGTAATTTCATACCTAAATTTAAAGCAGGCTCTGCCCCGTATTCGTTTTGAATTTGTTTTAGGACATCTGGTATTACCGCTATTGACGGAATGCCGTGTGTTTTAGTGTAGATGGCAGAAAAGACTGAGCCCCAAGTGGTGCAGTCTTCCAGTTGTGGTGTGATCCCCATCGGTAAACTAATGGTTAGGATTCTGTGTTTCTCATGCGGGCTAGTATTTGGAAATACTGCTTCGATTTGAGTAATTTTTTGAGCTATCCAAAACGGAATTTGCTCCCGCTTAGTGGACATTTTACCCATGACTGCGTATAGAGTCTGTGGTGTAATTTTTAGAGTGTTCCCCTGGTGAGGGGTTTGATTTGGAAGTGTTAATGGTGGTTGGACTGTGAAAGTCCAAATGACATATTGAACCAATTGTCTGTAGATTTTTATTAACTCTGTGAGTTGAACAAGTAAGCCCTCATCTGACATTATGTCAAGTTCAGGATGAGGTGTGTAGCCGGCTAGAATCGGCCAAGTTGCTCCTGGTCTACCTAGTGGACCGAGCCTGGTTATATTTCTGTGATGTTTTAGGGCGCCTTTAAACCAGAGCTGATGCTCCTGGTATGTTAATGGAATCTCTATATCCTCGAAAGGAACGTATTCCTCTGGTGGTTCATCTTCTTTGTAGAAGTGAAATGTGTGAGTTACTGAATTGGATTCAGGAAATATTACCCATGAATAGAATACCTCTGTCTGAAAGGATTGATGTGCCTCAATCACGAAAACTGCTCTACCTCCTCTCGGTGGTAGGCCATGTTTTATAAGTTTTAGAGTAATGGCTCTTCTTAAGTTTGGAGCGATGTCAATGACACCCTCCTCGGTTTCATTTAAACCGGTGAAGTTAAAAAGTGCTGGTTGGGCTGGATCAGCCGCAGCTCCACCGTTTCCGGCGTCTTCATTCATTTTGTTTTATGAAAAATGTAGAACAAATTTCAAGGAAACAAAGATAAGGTGCACAATATTGTGTAACACTGTATCCTTCAACGTTGAGCAAACCAAACAGCTAATATATAGGGTACTGCCCTATGTAGCCGTGGCGGATACTATCCCTGCCCACTCCAGACGTCTTTTGGAGTATATGGGTAGGGGTCTCTGAGAGAGAAAAGAATATATGCACAGCTGAGTTACTCAGTATCTAACGTTGAATTACTGCCTTACCAAACCGTTGGGCGCCATGTAGTGTAGCTCCTATTTCCCTAATAGGCTCTGTGCATTGGAATAATATATCCTATAGGTTTGACATAGGACTGAGGTCAGTATGTCCCTACCGAGTATATTAAACTTAATTACTTGTGCCAGCTAGCTCAGATGCCACTAGAAACTTCTTGACAACAAGAAGGGAGTAGTTTCTGGCAGCCGCAAAACATGACCACTGTGTTTCCCTTACAGAATCAGGACGTGTCCCAGAGTCGTAGAAACAATAGATAACTATTTCACTCAGCTCAGTCGTGCAGGATTCAGTTACGTCTCAAAGTTACACAGAAATAACAGACGGGCGTTTCAATAAAAAGGTTTATTGAACAGTCTTGTTTCTGTTGTAAGTTAGATGTGCTGTTACGATCACAAGACAGTATGCAAGATAAATAATGTACAGAGTGAGCAGTAGAAATAAATAATACTGCGTTAGCATTATCTTTTCAGCATATATGCATTTACATAAAATGACACAGCCTAAAAATGCGAGTACTCATACGATGCGTTTCTAGCCTAGTTCTACCCAGTGTACCTAACCTTTCCTAGGTGTAGGGAGAAGTAGAAGTAGGTGCTGTATTCCTGACTAGAGTATACTAAGAGTAAGTTACGCCTAGTATACCAAGAGTCTAGTATGCCAAGAGTCTAGTATGCCAAGAGTCTAGTATGCCAAGAGTCTAGTATGCCAAGAGTCCCTCTAGGTTCTAGTCTGCTCCATACCTGAAGAATGAGAGAGGTAGGAATCTCTTTCCGGACTCGAACTCCAACACCCCGCAAGGGAAGTTAGATCACTGGAAGCTGGACTCTCTGCGTGCAGGAATAACAGCGTCTTCTCAGTGCGTCCGGCCGGGGAACGGGCTCCTCTGAAGTCGAGGTCTCCTCTGATTTACAGGGGTTTGGGAAGGTATATTTATACCTGAAAATGTTAGCATTGACGTGAGTTGGGCAGCGAAAGACGTCATGAATGAACCTCTAGGGATTAACGGTTCATGCATAATGTATGAGTCCTTGAAGAAATCAATAGTCCTGGGCAAGGGAAACTCCCGCAGCCTGAGGGTCTGTTTTTTCATGGACTCGTTGAGACGCTAGGGTGGACGGATGTCGGAATCCATGCCTGTATTTGGAGTGCATGGTTTATGCCTAAATAAGGTCTGGAATTTTATGCCTATATAAGGGCAAGGCGAATTGTGCCTATATAAGGACATGAGTCTAGAAAGCCCGTTTATGGACACCCTATAAAGTACACAACAGCACAATATCTCAGCAGAGGTAATATAAGGCAGACATATGTACTCTCACTCAATGAAACTTTATTTGACATAAAAACCATAAAAGCATTTGTCATAACAGCAGACACCAAAAGTTATAAAAACATGTTAAACACTTGTTGACAAATACAGCCACCTTCAAAAGTACAAATGATAAAACTTCCAAAAAATTAAGGTATTATAAGACTCCATATCTCTTCTTAATAATGAATGCCTTTTTAATAAAATACAGTTTCTCGTAACAAATTTCAGGTGAACTCGGGTCCTGTAAAAAAAAATGAAGAGAATCTTGTATTGTCTCATGTTCTTGTGTCGAAAAGAGAGGCCAGAAAATGCTAACATATTGGTTTGTACAATGGACAAAAAAGGAAAAAGTGGCAGGTAGATTTCACTGACAATGAATCACAAAGACAAGCAGGTAACAACAGAAACCAAGAACTTTGAACAGGGAAGGCCACAAGAGAGTGCACAGTAACTAAATGGAAACTTGTCAAATAAAACCTGAATTGAGGGTTATCAATGGCCATAGATATCAGGCACGGCGTCCATCTGGAACCAGAAGATGAAAAGAGCCTAGACCTTGCATCTGTAAAGCTTTTGACTTCCGCTGCCTGTTACAGTAATTCAAGTAAATAGTTTTGAGATGTTGTTTGGATGCTCCCTCAAACATATCTGGGTTTTGAAATATTGAGGGAATCCGATCCTAGTGAACATCTCTTCCACATAGGGTAGCCATGGAATTGTATCACTCTTATCAAGAATCAAACAATCTTTAACCATCAATCTTCAATAGCCAGCTTCAGGGGTTCACCATACCCAAACCATAACAATAATGGGGCCATTCCCACAATATCCGTGATATAGCCCAATGCAGTGTCTACATAACATATATAAACAGGGGTACCATGCGCGACTGCGACTAACCTACACAGGAAGGTATTTCAAGCCCCTGGAGAGCAACACTATTGCTGTATACCCACACCTAAGCCAAATATCCCAATTAAGATCAATACTCATCAATTTATTTTATCGGTCTATGCCGGAAATGTGAAGAAAAGCAAAAAAAAAACCTTTATTGCCCTTTCAAGCTGCAAGCACCTCCTCTTGAGCAAGCAACCCCAGGATACCCATGCATCAAAAGGAATGCCTAGGTCCTAAAACAGTCAACCTTAAACAAAGGTGACCTCCAGTACTGTGCTGCATAGATTTTGTATTCTTTTGCTGCACTAATTTAATTAATACAAAAGATTTAGTTAAATTGACTTTAAGGTCCAGCCCAAGCATACAAGAAATAAAATGGTCAAGGAGAGTTTGTTGCCCACTTGGAGTTCTCGAAAGAAAGTCGGCATTGTTTGCATAGATGAGGGTGGGTAATCCGAGGCGTATCATTCCTTTGGGTGGACAAGTATTTTTCAAGAGAATAAATATTTAGAAGAAATAAAAAAGGAGCTAATATACATCCTTGTCTTACTTTCTGGGTGCAATGAATCTTAGTACAGCACTCACCATTATGTCCATACTGCACTTTTACCACAGTGCCGGCACAAAGACGCCTGAGAAATATAGTTAAATTAGGCTCTAACCCATTGTTGCCAAAATGGACCAAAGTTTTGACTGGTTCACAGTTTTTAAGGCAAAGAGAGAACAATAAATGCCAATGGATGGCACCTCCCTTGGCTTTGACGTATTGCCCCAAAATACGGGTTGCATTTAAACTCTGCTCAACTGTGCCAATTCCTTGGAAAAACCATATTGAATTTCAGATAGAAAACCATTTCGACTCGCCCAATGGGCGCATGCCACACACTCCCACGTCTGTCGAAAAGGGGGCGGCCCCCAACTCCAATCAACAACCCACTACCATAGTGTCTTCACGGCAACTAACGCAGGCTGAAGACGAAGAAAAACACACCTCCAAACATAACAACTTGGGAAGGGAGGCAGATGCACATCAACAACTGCCATGCAGCATGAAGTGTGAAGCACTTACATCACAAGGCCGCTCTTCCACTCCAACAGCAGCATTGCTAGCCGATAAAGGTGCTAAGATTCCCCTGGCTGTCTTGGTCACCTCTACCAGTCAGCACAAATACCAATTGGAAAGTGACCTTCAATGCCCGTCGAACTCAGTTTCAGCTACCACAGAGGACGAGCGACCAGTAAACTTTATTACATCAAAACATGGCGGGTCAATCACTAAGGCTGCCCCTGCGGAAGACATGGAGCACCTGCACTGTACTGGGCTAGCCGCAAATAAAATTCATAGAGACCAGAGCAGGGCTGAAGGATCATCAACATTAGTTAAATCAGGAACCAATAACTACCAGCCCATCAACAGTCACCAATCAGCCAATCAGGTGGACAACCCTAATAAGGTCGGGAAAACCCTGGAGTTCGCACAAGTATATAGATCAAGAGGGGCACACAACATATTAAATCGAGGGAACATTCTCCGCATACTGTCACATATACCATCACTAACAGAGGTAACCACCACAGACTTGGACTCAGTAGAGGTTTGTCAACCATGGCGACCCCCGTGGGGGTGAGGTCACACTGACCACTTGGAGACAGGCAACTATTGTGCAAAAAATATTGCAGGAAAGCCCGATCTTCAAAAGCTGGGGCATAGAGATAAAACCCATCAGTATACCTGGCTATCCTGCTCCGCTAGTCCAGCAGCACACAGATAGAACATCAACAGCCCGGAAAAACACCCCAAGGTCTGTACTGAGAGGGGCAAGAGGGCGTTCACCGACCACTAAGAGGCAGTCACGGGAAACATGGACAAATTTTCCAGAACCTATACAGCAAGGAACATGCCTTGACGATCTAAGATGGCCCACGAGGACAATTATCAACCAAACAAGAAATAATTGACAAAACAGGAGGCAACACTCACCAGCAAGTGAAATCAACCTGCTGAGGATATGTTCATGGAACATCAACGGGCTGTCCAGCAAAATGACAGACCTGGATATTATCAACTACCAAAGGACATTCCATATCATTGCACTACAGAAGACTTGGCTGACTGACCCACCACATTTTCAAGGATATTTACGTCTCTTTGCACCAACAGTCAAAGGAGCAAGATACGGGCACCTGCAGGGAGGCCTCGTAATCTATGTGAACAACACAAGCACAATTTCAGCTCACCCAGTTGGCTTGATAACACCGGAATCAATTGCAATAAAAATATCTACTTCGAGGGGGACAGCAGGATAGGGCGCAAGGACATTGTAATAATAAATACCTACATACATCCGAACAGAAAAATCAAGGCTGCAAAACAATTGACCAATTTTGTAGAGCAATGTATAAGTGAGGTCAATACACCAGACATGATATTCACAGGGGACTTTAATTTACATCTATTTGGCTCATTGACTGCGGAGGAAGTATCTAAACATAACCGATCATGGAACATCCCACCTCAGGGTAAGAGCTGTGTGATATTCCTTACTTTTCGTATGTGTGTGTTTCTTTAATTCAAATAGTCAGCCATTGTAAGTTATCTCATCTCTTAAGGCTTCAGAGTTCTGGAACTCTGATCACCAAGCTTCAGCATGGAATGTGTATCTTTGATTTAGAAGAACTGTTATTCTGTTGGATGCCCTGAAGCTGGTACTAGCAGGCTGAGGTGTTACCTTCAACTTAAATAAAGAATCCTTTGTTTACACTTTGATTCGTGTGGAGGATCTTTACAATGGCGACGAGCTGAAAGAACCCACCTTGGATTTTACCTTTTACACCTCAACTCTGGAAGATTCTTCATCTGTAACCACGCCTACAGACTCAACCAACTTCAAGGACACTGTAAAAGCCCTTGGTATCGTATTTCATTTACCAGCCTTACTTTCCATACTATCTATTTGCTGGGGAGCAGTTTTATTAACTGAGGTTTGCAGCTTTTTGTGTATTGCACCTAACCTCCATTTGACTGTCAGAAACGCGGAGCCATGGTGTCTTTCCTCCTCGTATAATTAATTTCAGCTGGCTCCTGCTTCGTGTCTACCTACTTTGGCATTTGCCTTTCAGTAAAGAAAAGCGGCTCCAACCCCTGTTCACGTTTAACTTGTCTGGAATTCATGATATCAGCTAGCTCCTGCAGGGGGATTGTTTACTTTGGCACTCGTCTTTTAATAAAGAAAAGCGGGGCCAGTGTTTGTTCACCTCCACGCTTCACTTGGTCTGCATAATTGCAACCAATTGAGAAATAACAGCGAGACTGTGCATTCATGCTCCGTTTATTTCTTTAGTGTCTGCCAAGAGCCGAGCTCTGTTACCGATTGCTCACATTACTATTGACCAACAGTTTCCTCGAAAGCGGCGCCACTGCTCCTTCACGCTTTAATTACTTCAAAGTGTCTGGGAAGAGCGGAGCTGTTTTTATTATACTCCTTGCTCGCATTTGGCTTTCCCAGTGTTTTATTTACATTTCTGGTTTTGAATTACACTGTGGACAACTCGTCATTGTGCTAATTGTATTTTTTTAAACTGCCCATTCAACTGTTCACACAGAACCATTGTGTTTACCTTTGAAGGTGTTCTTCATTCCACCTCGAGTTTTCTCAGCGTCACTCTGCCACGCAGGAAGTATTCATTCCATTCCCTAACACTAGACTGTCAACTCTTCAAACCACAAACAGGAAGTCTTCGATTCTTCATCCCCTCACTTCCTGTCTAACACAGAGACTAACACTAGACTGCTAACCTTATTTCTTTAGAGATCTTTGGAATCTTTTGCTACATTCTCTTTCTATTATTTCAACGTTCTTCAAAGAATTTGCTTATTGAAGGCACTCATTGTTGGAACAATAAGATTAGAACCTTAACTTTTTCTTCATAGAACTTGGTTATTGGAAGTACTCTTTGTGGTAACAATAAGGTTAGAACTTTAACCTTTAAAAGAAAAGATTCCATCTATTCAGCAGCACAACAATCTAAATTCCATTCAGCGTGGGAATAATTCTTTATCTAATCAGTGACAGGCACACTTTCTCTGGCCTACCTGTGTTCACGGTGACAGGCTCACCTCTTTTATTATTATTGCATTCTGTGTGTTTTAATTCATTTTTTTTTTGCAGGTCATTTTTTGGGGGTCTGTGTTTTAATCCCATTTCCTTACAGGTTTGTGACACTATTAAGTCAATTCCAAGGATCTTCAAGGTGTCAAGCCCATTTAAATAATTATCTTTGTGTTTCACTATTAGCAAAATGCAAAACGTTCCTCCTCCTCCTTTCTTTCTCATGAGTCCAGGTGAACCCAATATTCCTTGGAAACAATGGAAGAATGTTTTTGCGCACTATTCCCGTGTTTGTGGTGTATCACTTAGTGCGGAAAGGAAAATGTCTCTTCTCCTTCATTGTCTAGGCTCTGAGGGACAAGAGATTTTTCAACATCTACCAGATTTACCAACATCAGATACAGATAGCTTAAATGACTATGAAACCTGTCTAAAAAAATTTGATTTACATTTCCTACCTAAAGTCTCCACTGTCCTAGAAAGACATCACTTTGGTAATCGTAAACAAAGACCTGGAGAAAGTGTAGAGGAATATATCACTACTCTGAGGAAACTAGCCTCCACGTGAAATTTTGGAGCTAATTACGAAGAGAGACTGAGAGATCAGTTTATGCTAGGTTGTTCATTAGACAAGGCGAAGGAGTCTTGTTGGAATAAAGACAACCCTTCTTTGTCTGAAGTAATTTGCATTGCCAAATCGTGCGAACACACCAAGGCGTGTGTTGCAGAACTTAAAAAAGAAAATGGAGAGGGTCATAAGGAGGATAAAGTTGATAGGGTTTATGATTACAAAAACAAACCTAATTATTTTACGAACACGCACCAACACACACAAAACAAGAATCACTCAAACAAACCAATCTTCAACAAGAGCAATTCCAACAGAAACGTTCCTTACTCTGAAAAAGTTCAAGTTACATGCTATAGATGTGGGGAACATGGTCATGTTGCTAACTTTAAAGGGTGCATTGGATGGAAGACTACGTGCATGAAATGTAAAAAAAAGGGGCATTTAACTAAGTGTTGTCGCTCTAACATAAACAAAACACAGGTACATGAAATTGGTTACTCTGAAGATTGTGATGTAGAAGAGATTATACTCAGAACTTCTGATGGTGAAAAAGTGGGCCTTTTGAGACTGTTTACGTTAATGATACTCCAGTACGCATGTTATTTGACTCCGGGGCAAAAATTACTCTCATTCCTAAGGAAATTTATGATAAACATTTAAAGGGAGTTGTAGCTTTAAAAGAACCAGACATCAAAGCCAAAGGTTATGGAGGAGAACCCATTAAACTCTCTGGTTATTTCAATGGTGTCATTGAGTTCAAAGATCGCAGTATCTCTGGGAAAGTTTACATTTCTGAAAGGGAGATTCATTAGTTAGTTAGATTCATCAAAGAGATCTTAGAATTATCCTGTATCCTAATGAGACACCTTCAGTCTTATTGAAACCCTTTACCAGTAATAATTCACAACTTCCGATGGGTCAAGTCAATTTGTGTGTTTCTGGTATTTCATTTGAAAAAGAGTTTCCACTAGTTTTTAATGAAAATTTGGGTTGCTTAAAAGGTTACTCACACAAGATCATCTTAAAAAAAAATGCTGTGCCTGTAATCAGTAAAGTCAGAGGTGTTCCTATCAAAGTAAAAGACAATATGAAGGTTGAGTTAGAAAAACTACTCAATACAGGTATTATCACAGAAGTTGAAGCCTCAGAATGGTTATCTCCAGTTGTCATGGCACTTAAAAGCAATGGAGAATCAAGACTTTGTATAGATTTGAGGGAACTTAACAGATGTGTTGTTGTTGACCATTATCCCTTACCCAATATCTCGGAGATGCTGTCCCTCTTAGGGGGAGCCAAATTCTTTTCGTCGTTAGACCTCGCTTCAGCGTACCATCAGGTGAAATTACACCCAGATTCACAAGATTTAACAGCATTTATTACGCCCTTTGGGACTTTCAAGTTCCTTAGGATGCCTTTTGGGCTAATATCTGCCGCTGCCGTTTTTCAGAGGATGATGGAACACATTTTTAGTAAGGTCAAGGGCATAAAGATATACCAAGATGACATGCTTGTTTATGGTTGTAACAAGAAAGAACGTGATGACAGAGTGAAACAGGTTTTAAAGATCTGGAGTCTAATGGCCTTACTCTTAAAGCCAAAAAGTGTAAATTCAATCTAACTGAAATAGATTATCTTGGTCACAAAATCTCTGGTTCAGGTATAGAGCCCAAGAAAGAGCTAGTGGACACTATACGTCACTTAGCCAGTCCCAGCGATAAAGAACAAGTGGTAAAATTCTTAGGTATGACCGAATACTATGCAAAATTCATCCCTAACTTTGCACTCAAGACACAAAATATGAGACTTCTTCTAAAGAAAGGAGCAACCTTCACGTGGAACAACGAGTGTGAAAAAGAATTTGTTTTGATTAAACAATTGTTATCTAAGGCTTCTTTTTTGAGCAGCTTTGAGCCTTGTCATGACACTGTTATCATGACTGATGCCAGCTCTGCTGGTTTGGGTACGGTTATGTTGCAAAATCATGGTGGTATAGAGAAAACTATTTTGTTCTTATCCAGTGGTTTAAGAGGAGCTGAACACAACTATTCTGTGGTTGAGAAAGAGGCCCTGGGTATATTCTGGTCGATAAGAAAATTACACAAATTTCTTTGGGGTACCCATTTCACTATAAAGACAGACCACAAGCCTTTGAGGGACATTTTTACAAAAAAGGGGCTTGACAACATCTCTTCAAGAATTAGAAAATGGGTTGTAGCACTCCAAGAGTTCAACTTCTCTGTGGTTTACGTCCCTGTTGCAAAGAACAATTTAGCGGATTGTTGTTCACAGTTGGTAAGCACCGAAAATACCAAGGATGATGAGTCTGAGGAAGAAAGTGATGATTTAGAGGACTTTGCTGTCTGTCTCGTCAATGAGAGTATCATCAAGAAGGAAGTATGGGAAAATGAATTGGGAAATGATGTGTCTCTTAAATCTGTATGTAAGGGCATTGCCGGAAATTGGGTCAAGAATGCTAAGGGTGACGAAACTCTTAGTGGTTTCTTTCGGGTTAAAGATGAACTGGCATGTCAGAATGGAATTTTGATGAGAGGCACAAGACTCATTCCACCAACTTCGTTGAGGTCACAACTTGTAGATTTTGCTCACATGAGCCACCCTGGAATCTCAAAAACAAAAGAGATTCTCAGGCAAACCTACTGGTGGCCTGGGATGGACACTTTTGTGGAGAGAGTTGTTAGAGACTGTATTGATTGCAATAGAAGCGACAAGATCTTAAAACCACGTGTACAACCCATGTCTGTGAGAACTCTTCCCAAGGATGTCTGGGAGGAAGTAGTTATCGATATCTTGGGACCTATCAAACACACAAGTG
Organism: Calotriton arnoldi; assembly: GCA_963921515.1. NCBI lineage: Eukaryota > Metazoa > Chordata > Amphibia > Caudata > Salamandridae > Calotriton > Calotriton arnoldi. Next base: position 675,302 of record CAWUFW010007574.1, read on the forward strand.
TGGATACATTTGTTATAGTTCTTCTTGATGTTTATTCCAGGTGGCCGGAGATAAGAATCACTAATTCTATAGAAACCAAGGATGTTATACTCTTTCTTAATAATATATTCGAAAGGGAGGGTTTCCCTTCATACATACTTTCGGAAAATGGAGTCCAGTTCACTTCCAAGGATATGGTTAGCTTTTTGGATGATAGAGGAATTGTGCACAAAAGGTCAGCACTTTATCATCCAGAAACTAACGGTATCGTCGAGAGGTTCAACAGAGTCCTCAAAGAGACCATTCAGAGAGCTCTTTCCAATCACACCTCTTGGGAAGTAGAAATTCATAATAAAGTAAAAAATTACAGATTAACTCCTCATTCTTCTACTGGTAGAACACCTTTTGAGCTTTTTCGTAAGCGTAAAGCTTCCACCTTGCTGTGTCCTTCTTGGGTATCCAAAGGTTCGTCTCATTCTTTGTGCATGAATAAAGACAAAGAATGTATTGAGAAAGAGGTTAAGAATATGTATATGAATAAAGATATCTTTGACAGAAGAAATGCGGTTAAAAAAACTATGGTGAGGGTTGGAGATTTTGTTAAGATTCGCAGCCCTCGTAAGACATCTGTCACTGAAGGTTCTAAATTTTTACGCCCCATGAGAGTCATCAAAGTGTTCAAAAATGCCATAAGAACAGAAGATCATAGGGTTTGGAACCTTAATCGAGTTGCTAAACTTACTAATGTTCCTTCTGATGTTTGTCCTAGTAATGGTTCACAATGTAACAAAGAAATTGGTGAAGAAGATATGGCACAAAAAAGAAGTGTGAGAACACGTACCAAGCCAAAATATCTTGATGATTTTTTTCAATATTAAGTTTCCACTTGTAATGATATTTATCTGGTGAAGATGATATGGTACGCCAAAGCAGTATAGAACACGTACCTAGTCTAATTCTTAATGATTTTGTTTAACACTTAGTTTTAACTTGTTATTATATTTCTACTGTTTTTGTTTAGTTATTGAGAGGAAGATGTGTGATATTCCTTACTTTTCGTATGTGTGTGTTTCTTTAATTCAAATAGTCAGCCATTGTAAGTTATCTCATCTCTTAAGGCTTCAGAGTTCTGGAACTCTGATCACCAAGCTTCAGCATGGAATGTGTATCTTTGATTTAGAAGAACTGTTATTCTGTTGGATGCCCTGAAGCTGGTACTAGCAGGCTGAGGTGTTACCTTCAACTTAAATAAAGAATCCTTTGTTTACACTTTGATTCGTGTGGAGGATCTTTACAAGCTGTTTTTACCCTGCTTCAGAACTGCCTACAAAAACAAGCCAGCGCCTCATAGAGGATCTCGAACACTTCAACTTTAGAGCGGTGAATGGCAGATGTATAGGTGACATCCCCCCGGCATTCACTCACTACTCATCAACCAAAATCTCAACGCTAGACTATACCTTTGTGTCCCTAACCCTGTTCAATGAAATTATCACATTCAGCATGGGCGACAAAGCTGATAGTGATCACCGGCCCCAGGAGCTCACACTTCGCACAAACATGCCAAAGCTTTCGAAATGGAACGGCCAACCAGGTACGACTGCTACAATCAATTACAAGAAAATAAAATTTGGGCAAGCAACGCAAGGGAACTTTCTACAAACTGCAACACTTTTATTCGAAACACGGGAAGGGGGCAATGAAAAAGAGAAATGGGTGAACTACACGAACACATTGGCAACATCCTTTGCCGTCCCAATTAAAATTAAATCAAGAGTACAGCAGAGCTACAGTAGTACAACCAACTTCACTAATATGATAAGATCTATAAAAAATACAATTAACCGCACGCTGCGGGACCTGCGGTGGAAACCAACCGATATCACAAACCTAGCAGAACTACGACAGCAGAAAATTCAGTTGAAGCAAGTATTATGGGCGGCCAAGAGAGACTCTGTAGATTCTTTTTGGGCAAAAGTGCATGCCGACATCAAGCAGAATGAAAGCACAAGGTTTTGGGAGACAATAAACCGACTTAATCGCCCCACACACGAGGGACTGTCACCTAACATATCTGAGGAGGACTGGGCGACCTACCTTGGAAATCATTTTCATCAAGAAGACATCTCAGCGTCCACAGGAACTAGGCCAGAGACAATTTTGAGGACTACCACCATCGTGCACCGACCCAGCGTGGAAAGTACAACAGCACCGGAAGGGGATGAAGGGGAATTGCTGGCAGTTATACTCCCAAGCGACTACCTCAAAGCGATTAAACGCCATATAAAGAAGGGAAGAAGAGAAGGGGCACCAGGCCCTAATGGAATACCGCCTGTGCTCTATAAACCAGACGCAGATTATTGGGCAAAAGCACTCAGCCCTCTTTTTGCCGAAATAAGGCAGACAGGCTTACTTCCTCCGTCCTGGCGGGCTTTGATAATCTCGCCAATTTTTAAGTCAGGAGACAACACTTTGCCCAAAAATTACCGCTTAGATGCTCTTCTGGACAACGAGGCAAAATTCTTTGCCGGTACACTTCTGGACGAATTACAACAATGGGCCGAAGACAACTCGATACTTCCTCTGAACCAGACTGGCTTCTCCAAATCCGTTGGAGCGGTACAAATATAACAACTATGGCACTGCTTATCGACAAGGCTGAGAATACAAAAATGCCATTACACTTGTGCTTCATTGATTACAGGGCTACCTTTGATCATGTAAACCGCAATAAACTATGGATAAAACTGGCCAGCTGGGGCATACCCAATCAATCAATCAATCAATCAAGCATTTGTATAGCGCGCTACTCACCCGGAGGGTCTCAAGGCGCTTGGGGGAGGGGGGTCCGCTACTGTTCGAACAGCCAGGTCTTGAGTTGCTTCCTGAAGGAGAGGTGGTCTTGGGTAAGGCGGAGGTGGATGGGTAGGGAGTTCCACGTCTTGGCAGCCAGGTAGGAGAAGGATCTTCCTCCCGTTGTGGCTCTTCGGATGCGGGGGACGGCGGCGAGGGCGTGGTTGGTCGATCGTAGCTGGCGGGTGGGAGTGTAGAAGGTCAGACGGTCGTTGAGGTATCTGGGGCCTTGGTTGTGGAGAGCTTTGTGTGCGTGGGTGAGGAGTCGGAACGTGATTCTCTTGCTGACGGGGAGCCAGTGCAGGTCTCTCAGGTGTCCGGCGATGTGGCTGTGTCGGGGGATGTCCAGGATGAGTCGAGCTGAGGCGTTCTGGATGCGTTGGAGTCTTTTTGAAGTTTGGCTGTGGTTCCGGCGTAGAGGGAGTTGCCGTAGTCCAGTCGGCTGGTGACGAGGGCCTGGGTGACCGTCTTCCTGGTTTCGGTGGGGATCCACCGGAAGATCTTGCGCAGCATGCGTAGGATGTTGAAGCAAGACGAGGAGACGGCGTTGATTTGTCGGGTCATTGAGAGGGAGGAGTCCAGGATGAAGCCCAGGTTGCGTGCGTGGTCCGTTGGTTTGGGTGCGTTGCCCAGGGCAGGGGGCCACCAGGAGTCGTCCCAGGCGGAGGGTGATGATCCTAGGATGAGGACTTCCGTTTTATCTGAGTTCAGTTTCAGGCGGCTGTTCCTCATCCACTCGGCTACGTCCTTCATCCCTTCATGTAGGTTGGTTCTGGCGGTTGTGGGGTCGTTGGTGAGGGAGAGGATCAGCTGGGTGTCGTCGGTGTAGGAGATGATGTTGAGGTTGTGTTGGCGTGCGATGGCTGCGAGGGGGCTCATGTAGACGTTGAAGAGGGTGGGGCTGAGTGATGATCCTTGTGGTACGCCGCAGATGACTTCGGTGGCCTCGGAACTGAACGGGGGAGGCGGACTCTCTGGGTTCTTCCGGCAAGGAAGGAGATGATCCACTCCAGTGCCTTCTCTTGGATTCCGCCGTTGTTCAGGCGTTGCACTAGGGTGCGGTGGCAGACTGTGTCGAACGCTGCGGAGAGGTCCAGGAGGATGAGGGCCGCTGTTTCCCGTTGTCGAGCAGGGCTCGGATGTCGTCGGTAGCTGCGATGAGGGCGGTCTCGGTGTTGTGGTTGGCCCGGAAGCCGGACTGCGAATGGTCGAGGGATCCATTCGTCTCGAGGAAGGCGGCCAGTTGTCTGTTGACGGTCTTCTCGATGACTTTGGCAGGAAAAGGAAGGAGCGAGATGGGGCGGTAGTTTTTGAGGTCGGTGGGGTCTGCTGACGGTTTCTTCAGTAGGGCGCTGAGTTCGGCGTGCTTCCAGCTCTCTGGGAAGGTGGCGGTGACGAAGGAGGTGTTGATGATGTCCCGGAGGTGGGGTGCGATGACGGCGTCGGCCTTGTTGAAGACGTGGTGAGGGCAGGGGTCGGTTGGTGATCCGGAGTGGATGGAGTTCATCGTGCGGATAGTGTCTTCGGTGTTGATAGGGGTCCAGGCTCGGAGGGTGGAGGTGGGGGCGTTGGAACGGTCGTAGGGTACGTCGGCTGTGTGCTGAAACTGTAGTGTATGTCTGCGATCTTGCTGTGGAAGAACGAGGCGAGCGAGTTGCAGAGGTCTTGCGAGGGAGTGATGTCGTTGTTTCCGGCGCTGGGGTTCGAGAGTTCTTTGACGATGATGAAGAGTTCCTTGCTGTTGTGGGCGTTGTTGTCCAGTCGTTCCTTGAATGCGGTTTTCTTGGTGGTGTGGATCAGCTGGTGGTGTTTTTGGGTGGCGTGCTTGAGGGTGGTCATGTTGTCTGCAGTCGGGTCTCTGCGCCATGCTTTGTCGAGGGCCCGGCAGTTCTTCTTGGATATCTTGAGTTCGTCGGTGAACCAGGATGCTTTCTTGTTGCCGGGTCTGACTGGGGGGGTCTTCAATGGGGCGAGGTCGTCTGCGCAGTTGGTGATTGATTGATTGATTGATTGAAGCTGAGCGGCCCCTCACTTGCCCCATTAGCCAAAGTAATACGGGCAAAACTCCTACCTACAATAGCTTATGGGAGTGAGGCACAGAGGGGCAGGGACTCCAAGCTCCTAGATGACACGGTTGCAAAAGCATACAGAATAATCTTTGGCATACCAAAAAGAGTCTCTCCGGCACAGATCAGGCTTGAGTTCGGTGTTCAGAAACAGACCCTTGCAAGACAAAGCGCGATAGACATCTTTTGGGACAAAATATGGAAATCAAAACCAGGAACTCTCAATTGGTGCTAGTGGTCAGAATTACAACATAAAATGTCATCACCAGCTGCAAAATATCTACAAGCAAGTCTGAGCACCCTAGGGCTTATCGAGCTCTGGGAAACACCTACCAGTCACTGTCTTTTAAAAAAGAATAGCAAAGAAAACAGTAAAGCTCCTATCCTGGATTGAGGACAAAGCAGCCTTATCTAAGAGGACACATGGCTGGATGACTTTGAGCACCTATTCCACCCCCGCTGCCCAAAATACCTAGCCCTGGGGTTTGCCAGATCCACTAAAATCCAATTCCTAAAGTACCGATTTGGCCTTCTACCATGCACAAAGCACTTTACGCACTGGCTGAAAAGTCAATCCAACTCCACCTGCCGCTTGTGCGGCACAGCACAGGAAGACATGCTGCACCTTCTCTGCATTTGCAAAGAACTGACACAAGAACGAAAACAGCTTTTAAAACCACTTTTTAATTATAGAGGCATCCACACGAGGAGGCAAGTGGTGCTGGCGTGTTTTGCAGCCGAGGATACGCAGCTGAACTGTCACCTGGTAAAGTTTTTGAGGCAGGTGGAGTAGAAAATGCCACAATAGCAACAGGCACACCTCAGCACAAACATGGGGCAGAACAATATTACTGCCTAAACGTAAAAATGTTAAAAGCTGCTAAGTTAATGAATTAATCACTACATCTTGCTTTTGAATATGACAGATCAACTGATTTGAACTGATTTTTATTAAATCCCTTTTTATCGTTCTCTTAAAATTGCTATTAATAATGAAAATTTTCACAATACAATCTGTAGCAATGGTTTTAAGTAACTATGCTAATAAAAATAAAACTTGTAAACTTAAACTTAAGCCCTCGCCCAGTTCTCTAATCGACCTAAAATCACTGATGCCCGTTTGTGCTGCTGCCGCTGCCTCGTTGCCTGAGGGCACAAGGTAAACCATGACCGCGAGTCCCAGCCTCCCGAGCGGCTGTTGCTGCCATCGTCATCTGCTTGCGCCTGGAGGTGCTTTAAATTCCTCTGTGGGCTCCCGCAGCGCGGGACGCGAGCGGGCCGCGCCCGGGTGAAGTCCGGCCAAGGGCGGGCCCGTCTGCACCTGTCAGCGCCCGGAGGTGGCAGGGCTAGGCCACATCCCTGAAATCTGCAGCTTGAGGTCTTGGACTGTCCCTCCGCTAAGGTACTGTTTACTATTGACTGTCTGACCCGCACATTGCCCCCTATTGTTAAATTACATTCACCTTACACTCATCTGCTGATTTGCTGACTTCCGACATGGGGAAAAGGAAAGTGACTGAGGGCGGGTTGGGAGGTGCAATGAAGAAGAAAAGAAAGAAACGGACCCAAAATGCAAGCCCTGAACTAGGGAGGGATAGGGATGGGGTGCATGGGGCGAGTCTGTTAGATCGCATTGATAATATCATTGCAGACTGTGAGGGACTGCTTACGTCGCCTGTATCTGTATCATCCACTGACACTCCTGCCCCCACCCACACGGCCTCTCAAGCTCACACTTCTGTTGGGCTTAATAACATATGGTACAGGAATATACCAAGCCTATTTAAAAAAGCGGCCAGTAAGACACACATAATGACAACTTCGGATGCTACAAAAGAGCCTGATTGCAGGCCCTTGAGTGAAGCCTACACGTCCGAATGCGTCATGACAGATGATCTCCTTCTGAGTAATTGCTTTGCAGAGCAATCCTCCACAAGCGATGCACACACATGCACAATAGAATCGGAACCCACGAGCACAGTAGATAATAGGCTTAATACGTGCTCCTTGCAGGGTGGAAGGCCAGCAGCTAGTGAATTCTCACCCTCTAACTTGGATCTACAGAGGGAAATAGTAGCCCTAAAAGGCACAATTGAGACCCTGACAGCCTTAATGACAAGGCTGTACCACAAACTAGAAGAATGCAACAGATCCGAGTCCCTTCCACTTGTGCCCATTTTAAACACCAACATAAATCCATTGTCAAGCACAGCCTCTCTCCACCGCACGCATACGCATCATACAGCTTCGAACACCAATCCGACATTTCTGTCTGGCGCTTCTGGCCGCAACTACCTGACTCCTAACACTATACCAACCACACATGGCAGGCACCAGGAGGGACCAGGGTGGGAACATAGAGGTTCCCCACAGGGCCTAGTGGGGTCAGGGGTGGTGGCAGAGCAAGCACCACTGCGATTAAACACAGGCAGTGGAAGGGTGCCTTCACTTCACCATTGGCTACAGTCCACCCATACTGCTCCCCTAACCACAACTATCTACATGACCAATGTTCCTAAGGTTGACAGTAATAGTACTAAACACGAGAATGGTGAACCCTAAAAAATAAAGTCATACATTAGATGAGGCACACCAGGGGATGCAGATCTATAATTAGGGACGATATTGTGCGGGCTAAAAGATGCATCTTAAACCATAGCACTGTTGACACAATAGAGCTTACTCTAGCCAGTGAACATCTAGTGCATAACCTAGTATCCCTGGAAGCTAGAACTTGCCCACCACCTGCTACAAACATCCAACTGAAGTTGCACATTCCTAGCTTGGCCGAACCCACAAAAGCTGCTCTAATGCCCCTTAGGGACTCTCCTCTTTCGACTTTGTCCCAGAACGACTGACTACCCCTAGAACCCACCCAGGAATCTGTGCTTACTTCCAATATAGATCATGATTCTACCTCTTCTACTCTCCACAACCAACAATGAGTTAATGATATTTGAATCATTGATGGCATCAGCTACAGTCACAAATTCATTTTTGGGTGATCGCTTGCAGGTGAGAGACATAGAGACAGTTACCCATTTACTAACCCACGTGACCGAACTAACTGCCCTACACCCTTTCCAGACTCCTTCCTCGATGATAGACATTAGGATGTTGAAAATAGTGTCATGGAACGTGGCGGGCATAAGTGGGAAACTTGATCTCCCCTCTTGGCTTGAGCTCATTAAACAACATGAGATCTGCATACTACAGGAAACTTGGAGCCTGACCCCTACATCCAATCTGGGGTTTATGACATTCCATAGACCGGCAATTCCTTCAAAACATGGCCTGCCGTCTGGTGGGCTGCTCATCTTGATCAATATATCACTAAACTGTGATGTCAAGGAGCTGTCCACCAACAGCCCTGACATCCTTGGGACTAGATTAACAAGTGGTAAGGGCAAGAGCATAAACATTTATAATGTCTACGCCAGGAGCTCTAGAGGAGGTAGCTCTCCAACTCACCCGGCTCTGAACGAGATACTGGATGCTAAGCACAACAGCCACCCTCTTTTAGTTGGAGGGGATTTTAATGTTACTTACAAGCCACTCGACTGGGTAGACTCTTACGAGGTGAATGAGGAGGATAAAATGTGGTTGATACCCCCATTGGAGCTTTCTCCTATAAAAAAGTGGTTGCAATTGAACGCCATAACCTTGGAACACAGGCTAAGGGCCGCTAATGGTAGAAACAGCTCCGACAAAGGAGGGGGGGAAGACATTTGTCGGGCCAAATGGATCGAGCCGGATAGATTACATACTTGTGGATCTTATTTTATGGCCCTTAGTCCAAGACATGGCTATCATAGCGTCTTGTGATAGTGACGACAACCTCCTCAGCCTGACTGTTGAGCATCCATGGCGCGAAAAGGGGAGGGCTGCTTTCACTGCACTAAGCACCAAGGAGGTAATCCCTTCCAACGACAAATGATGGCTTAAATGGCCCGCAATCATGGCAGATGATCAAAAGCTAAAATCGTTACAAAATGATATAGAAACACACCTGGGGACACTGCTATCCATGCAAGACAAACAGACTCCACAGACTAGCTGTAGTGCCCTACACACAGAATTTTTCGAACATCTGGCCAGAAACTTTTATGTTCAATCCCAAAGGCCCAGGCCAAAACAGGGGAGACCATTGGGAACAAACCTGTGGTTTAACAAGGAGTGCAGGGTATTAAGAAGGAGCTTGTCTGCAGCCATCAGAAACAGGGATACTTTTCTGATTCGTGAAACAAGGAGGCACTACAAACAGGCACAAATCAAGGCTAAGAGAGAGTGGGACGAAAGGAGATGGGAAGAACCTTGCATCCAGATAGCAAGACGTTTTGGTCACTTCTGGCTAAGGGTAATTTTGAAAGAGCCCCCCCTTTGGCCAATAACATTCCTGCTAAGGTGTGGCATAAATACTTCAGTGCTCTGTACTCCATTATCTGCACTCAAGACAGAGCTCCCATACCACTTGACATAGGCCAGCCAGTATGTAGCCTTTCGTTTACCGGAGAGGAAATCTTCCCTGGAGGCAATCCTACCAGCAAAAGCTCCGGGTCCGGACGGAATCCCTGGTGACCTCTTTCGCTTAGATAGAAACAACTGGGCTACTTACCTTACGACACTGTACAATGATATCTCTGGCGGGGGAATGATTCCAGAATCATGGAAAGGGGCCGAAGTTATCCCCATTTTTAAGAAAGACGACAGGTCAATGCCCGCTAACTACCGCCCGATGAGCTCGAGCAACTGTGCCCAAAAGGTCTTCTGCCGTTGTCTCCTAGTCAAGATCCAAGATTGGATGGATTAGAATTGCATCCTCTCTCCACTACAAGCCCGTTTCCGACGGAAGACCGGCACTACCGATCAAGTTTTTTATCTTGTCATGCTATATTGGAAGGTGGTTTTGCTGGGCAAGGGTAGTCTATATCTAGCTTTTATAGACTTAAAAACAGCCTTCGACCTTGTCCCCAGAGATTTATTGTGGAGAGTGCTCAGGGATATGGGAATGCCCATGGGAATTCTGGAACTCCTTATCAGGTTGCATGAAGATAACTCTGCCCGCGTAAGATGGGGCAACCAGGGTCAAACCTCAGAGCCCTTCAAGATACAGCGGGGGGTCCGCCAGGGCTGTGTCTTAGCCCCAACCCTCTTCTCTTTGTACATTAATCAAGTAGCTGAGCTTCTAACTTCTATTCCAGCCGATGCCCCCTCATTGGCGAACCATAAAATCTCCACCTTATTATTTGTCAACGATACCCTTCTCGTTTCTAAAACTCCCATGGGCCTGCAAAAACTATTGAACCAATTCAAGGCTTTTTGTGATGGGAGGGGCATGGAAATTAACACCTCCAAAACCAAGCTAATGCTGCTTAACTCCCACAAGTCCTTCAAGGGAAATTTGTTCCTGGACAATGCCCCGCTTGAGAGAGTCAGCTCCTTTGATTACCTGGGAAATAGACTATCGGAGGGATTGGCTTGGAAGTTCCATCGTAAGAAGGCCTTTCTCAAATTTTCCCAGGTAACCGGGGCTCTCAGGCAGGCGCATTGTTTTTCATACACCAAACCAGTAGCACCTGCTCTCAAACTATATTGCTGTAAGGTCGTGAGCAGTGCCCTTTACGGGGCCGAGTTGTGGGGTATGGCAAATGTAAGCGACCTCTTAGCAGTGGAGAACAAGTTTCTCAGAAATTTGGTATCTCTTCCACAAAGCACCCCTCTCTTCCCACTTAAACTTTATTTGGGCATTAAGCCCATCAGTGATCTTGCAAGGCGCCGCCCATTGTTGTTTTGGCACAGAATGGTCACCACTCCCGATCTAGCACCATATGCTGCTGCTTTCAGTGAGGTTTGCGCTCTGGATAACACTAATAAGATTGGCTGGATCAAACACGTAAAAGCCTTCGGTCCAGCATTGGTTTGCCAAAGCATGACAATGGCTGCCCACCGGCCTACATTAGATGCCAGGTCAAATTATTGTATTGGGCATGGGTTGAGCAGAACACACTCTCCAAAATTAAACAGGGTAGTCTACTCAAAAAACCCAAGGCGGACCCGAGAGACCTCAAGAACTTCCGGCCCATCTCCCTGCTTCCGTTCCCAGCCAAGGTCATCGAGAAGATCGTCAACAAACAGCTAACCCGATACCTCGAAGAAAACAGCATCCTGGACCCATCCCAATCGGGGTTCCGCAGCAACCACAGCACTGAGACTGCCCTCATCGCCGCCACCGACGACATCAGGATCCTGCTGGACAACGGTGAGACCGCAGCCCTCATCCTGCTGGACCTCTCCGCCGCCTTCGACACTGTCTGCCACCGCACTCTACGCGCACGCCTCCACGACGCAGGGATCCGAGACAAGGCCCTGGAATGGGCCACCTCCTTCCTCGCCGGCAGAACCCAGAGAGTCCGCCTCCCACCATTCCGATCCGAAGCCTCCAAGATCATCTGCGGCGTACCCCAGGGATCGTCCCTCAGCCCAACACTGTTCAACATCTACATGGCCCCGCTCGCACGCATCGCCAGACAGCACGACCTCAACATAATCTCCTACGCCGACGACACTCAACTGATCCTCTCCCTCACCAAGGACCCCTCGCGCCAAATCCAACCTCCATGAAGGAATGAAGGCCGTCGCCGATTTGATGAAGATCAGCCGACTAAAACTGAACACGGAGAAGACAGAGGTCCTCATCCTCGGCTCCAACCCTCAGCCTGGGACGACTCCTGGTGGCCAACGACGCTGGGAGCAGCCCCGACACCCACCGACCACGCACGCAACCTGGGAGTCATCCTCGACTCAATGCTCTCCATGGCCAAGCAAGTCAACGCAGTCTCATCCTCCTGCTTCAACACCCTCCGCATGCTTCGCAAGATCTACAGGTGGATCCCGACAGACACTAGAAGAACAGTCACCCAGGCCCTCGTCAGTAGCAGACTTGACTATGGGAACGCCCTCTACGCGGGAGCCCCGGCCAAGCTCATCAAGCGACTGCAACGCATACAAAACGCCTCCGCACGCCTGATCCTCGATGTACCACGCCACAGCCACATCACCCCCACCTGAGGAACCTGCACTGGCTCCCCGTCGACAGGAGAATCTCCTTCAAACTCCTCATCCACGCACACAAGGCACTCCACAAGACTGGCCCAGCCTACCTCAACAGATGACTCCTCTTCTACGTCCCCAACCGCCAACTCCGCTCCGCCGACCTCTCCCTCGCCACCGTCCCTCGCATTCGAAGAACTACCACCGGCGGCAGATCCTTCTCCCACCTCGCCGCCAAGACCTGGAACACCCTTCCACTAAGCCTACGACAGACCCAAGACCTGCTGACCTTCAGGAGGCTACTCAAGACCTGGTTGTTCGACCAGTAGCAGCACCCCCCCCTTTTTTTTCCTAGCGCCTTGAGACCCTCGCGGGTAAGTAGTGCGCTTTACAAATTCTGTGATTGATTGATTGATTGATTGAGAAGCCTTTGGAGATCTGAAAACCAACCGCGCTTTGGAGAGCTATTTTGATATTATCAAGGTTCCAGCCGATAGGAAACCCTATATCCAATTCAGGCATGGTAGCCTACCAATTAATGCCTTCACAAACTCTTGGCTGAGCAACAAATCGCAACCCAAGGGCTGACCCTGTTGTTCTTGCTCACACGAATCGATAGGTCATGTTCTCTTTGCTTGTCCAGCCTATGAGAAACCAAGGAACAAATGGCTATCTCCAGTGTGTAGACAACTTGGGTCTCAAGATTTTAAAGTGGCCTTACGCATACTGAAGACAGATGCTATACCTTTATTCACTTGTGCAACTGTGAAATTTCTAGGCCAGTTTTGGGCGATCAGAAGGAGGGCGATGCAAACCCCCTTACCTAGCCCCGAGATCCAAAAAAGTGTTGCTCCACTTACACAAGGTCAATTGCCATAGATGTCATCTAATTCTTGTTCTTTTACGTTGTTCTAGGCTTGGATTGTAAACTCGGGGCTTGTTCCATACAAAATCTCTTGAATGCATTTGCACTTTAGTCATGGGTTTTTATTGCTTGTTACAAATTGCTGAAGGCATTTTTAATTATGAATTATTTGACAATCGTTTTACTTACTTCGTTTTGGATGCTGCTATTAATATGCCAATCCCAGCCATTTTTAATTGTAATTTCTTTTAATATTCACTTGAATGTTGTTTTGCAAGCCAGTATGCAACAAACACGACTTGTATGGCTGTATCTTTTATGGTTTTTAACCGAAATAAAGAGAGAGTTACCACTCTTCTCATAACTTTGGTGATTAAATCCAATAAGGAGATTTGCCTATAACATTTAGGGTTCATACACTTTTTTGTAAATTGGTACAATAATAGCCTTTTTCTAGTACTCGACCAGGTGGATACAAGCAGCACCCTGCAAGACATTTATAATAATGGGAACTCAAAGATCTCAATTTGACTTAAATTATCTATTGGAACGCAATAGGGGCTTGCGGCATTCCCTGATGGACCTTTTCAAGTTTAGTTAAATCAATCAGGTTTCTATGGGGATAACCACATTTAGGTGGTAAAAGAGCCTCACGTGCATCATAATATTCCCATCTCCAAAGCTACTTGCAAAATGCTTCACCTGCACAAGAGGATGGAGAGGATGTAGCCTTCCAGCTAGAGCTGCCAACCTTGGAGCTGGGGAACCGGGTTCGAGCCTCGGCGTTGGCTGAGCATCCTGTGATTCTGAGCAAATCACTTAATCTCCCCGCACCTACCAAAAAATGAATGTGTCCTTGATTAACGTAACTGGTGCTCATGTAATGCGCTCCGATACCTGCGGGTCGAGTTCGCGCTATATAAATCTGCAAATAAATAAATAAATAAACCCATGAAATAAAACAGAACAACTGTGGATCTGACAATGTAGGGGAGAATAAAGGGTGATTTACCCTCTCCAAAAGCCTCTAGTATCTTTGACCATACTAGCTGCCTGTGAGTCTTTGTAAAGAATTAAGATCCCAGTCAAGTTTATTTGAAGATAAGCAGAAGCCCCTAGTGCCGCAATCCTGTCTCCATGAATCCACAACCACAACTGCTGTGCGGCCGTGGAAACCATGGAGAAAGAACACGACAAGAAGCTGATGGCCAACAACATGTTTTCAAAAGAAAATGACACATTGACCATGCTTGCGATGCTGCATCATCGCTCACATTGATCCAGCGGAAGCCCCCAGGGTTGAATTTTTCACAACAATGGGCCCATATACATTTCATACAAAAATGTTCATCCATACTCCCTGGAGACTCCGGCTGGGGGTCAAGTTTTTGTAATTCACTTAAGGTCTGATTAGTTATGTCCCTGTAATCATAAATCAGGTTAAAATTGACATTTCAATGCCTAACTAAACTTCACGAATCAACACTCTTCCTCTGGTCGATGGACCATTAGTTGAGTTAGTTGATGGGGATATTAACAACTTCTTAACTAATTCACAACTCTTAGCAAAATGTCCACAAACTCTGAGTAAGATTTATAAGCTTTATCTAAATTTTCAGTCAGAAAGTTGAACGCTCATCATTACAGATTCACAGTGCAAATTCTATCATTCTTCAATGGGAGAGAGAAATTTCATTTAACAAATACATTCAATTACACAACCTCATTCAACAAAAATCAATGCATAAGAGTGGATAGATGTAGAGACAGAAGACACATATTAACATACATTTGCAAAGAAATATACAAATTTGAGATAGAATATCATTTACCTAATAAGAGATGACCGGAAAACCAACCCTCTGGCCAAAGGAATGGTGGAGGTCCCCTGACTTAGGATCAGGAGACAAAGACTAAAGGACAGGATCAGGACAGGACAAATACTTACTAGACTCTTCTACAAACCCAACGAACAGGGCGATTTCCTCTCTTACACTCTCTCCCTCCTCGATATTCTTCCGCAAATCTTCGAATCTAATCAGGCTGTCATTTCGGATCTGAATCTTCCCAGTCTGCTCTCGCCTCTCTCTCTCTATGATGATCTTGATGCTCTCTCTCGATGCAGCATACTCGTCTCTCTCTCAGCGACGATGATGCAAGCATTCCTGCTAACTAACCTCAACTTACTCTAGTTATAGTCTTTATTTCTACATGTCCCACCCTCAAGAGTTGCAAATTTCACTAAAATACGGAATATGATTGGACGGGGGTAGGGGAGTTTTAATCACACTGATGGAGCAAGGACTCGTAAATGAGACTTGCTCGGAAGCAATCCTTTCGTTTTAACTCATTAACGAATTACTAACAACGTGTTTGTAATTAATAATTCGCATTTAGAAAAAGAGACGCGGGACAGTGAAGCTTGCTTATGTGTTTACTAACTGCAATAACATGAACGAAGGACTAAAACGCATTTTAACAAGGGATCTTTACTGCGCATGCGTCTACTACATTTGCGTAGTATGACATACTAATGCTTGGAGGGAAAATCTTGCGCCTGCGCAAAAGACAACAAAATGGCCGCTTGAAAGCTCACATGCATGGCACCTGCTTGGCCGAAATAGAAAATAAGTTTTATACTAATGCAAATGCAGAAAGGGTAATAATAAATAGAGTGGGCTAGAGTAGAGGTTGGTGGTATACAGTGAAGCCATTTATCTTTGAAAACAACATTTCTTCTTTTGACTTTATTATTAATGCGCATTTGGGCCTTCCACACTTGTCTGAATTGAGCTGACTGACGTAACCCCACGCATGCGCACCGGAGAGAGAACAAAGAAAGATGAGTAAGGACTTGTCACGCGTCCAAGGCCAGCGAAGATGTGCCCTGGGAACATGAGGGTGAAGAGTTCATATGAAGGAGCTTTATTCATGACATTGCAACATTTTAAAGTTTGGAGATGTATCGGAAAGGAAATGATTTAATAAAGTTTGAGGGGAGGGGTTTGAAACAATGGTTTAATGAAATAAGTGGAATATAAGCATGGTGTGACGATCATCCCCCCCTCGCCTGTCCAATCAGATTTAGTATTTGGGAAAATTGAAACATTAATGGGTGGTACATGGTTATGGAAAGGTATAATTGAGGTAGTTTTAGTTAGTTAGTTTAGCTTGCTTGCTGACACGGAGCTTAACGGGAGCACAGAAGCAGAGCTCGGGATGCTGTCGGTGCTGGGGGTGGTACTGATGCTGTGAGACACTGATGAAGAAATCAATGCAGAGAACCATCTATTTAATTTAATTGGGTTAGAAAGAAGATCGCGGAAGAACCACGAGGAGGAAGAGAGTGTCAGAGAGGGGTGCGACGCAGCCGTCGGTATTTAGAGAGGTGAAGTATCCTGTCCTGAAGTCTTTGTCTCATGATCTATCCTGGGGGACCCTTACCAGCCCTTTGGCCAGGGGGTTGGTCTTCACACCATCCTTGGTAAATATGAATTCATCGTATTGATAGATGTTCTTCTCTCTCTGTCCTCTTCTTTCTGAGCACAGTTATTGTGTGGATCTGAATTGCTATTGCTATTTGAGAGTTGATTGAATTGACACTCTTGCGAATGAGGGTGTTTGTACTGAAACTTTGAGATCGTTCACGCTTAATTAATTTAGATAAAGATTTTAAAACTTCCCGAGTCTGTGATTATTTCATTTAATCGAGAAATGTTTAATAAGTTATGTTAATTATCACCATCAACTAGTTCCAACTAATGGTCCATTGACCAGAGGAAAGAACTAATTGATCAGTGAAAGGTTTAGTTAGGGAAAAGAAATAACTAGATCTTGAAGTATGAAAAGCATAAACTAAGTTCCAGAGGTCTACTTGCTATTTAGTGGAAGTAGTTATATGGGCCCAGGTGCGTATATGGTAGTGGAGTATCTGCTGTTAGTACACCGCTGGATCAACACCATACTGACATATTCATTTCTATTTAGACATTTATTGTTAGCTAGCCCTTCCCCTTTAGCTCATTCATTTTGTCCTCTTCCCATGCATATATTGTTGCCATTTGCAATAATTTTCATTCAATACAGACTACATAGACGAATGATACATGTCTTCTTTTTCTCATGTCTTCTGTCCTTGATTCTTGGCAGTCATTCAGCTCTTTCGGTCACCGGATCACACCATGGACTCTCTGAGCATGCGCCACTTTTGGTCATCCATCGCCATTTCCTTTTTCTGTCAAGCTCTTAGTAGGCCCGAATATACACTATTAATAAAAGAATCATAAACAGTTGTTATTTTCTTATACATATAATTCTCACTGTTCACCACCCACTTCTACTCTATCCCATGTTGTTATTCTCTCTTTTAGGCAAAAGCGTTAACAATAGCAGCTTTCTTTTAAATTCAAGCAAGCAGATGCCAGGCACGCGGTACCTCAAGACCATGTGTTAGTTTTTCTTGAGGTTTTCCCTCTCAAAGCGAGTTAGTCACATTACCTCTACGTAATTCAGATTCGCACATGCGCAAAGCGTTTTCGCAAATTAAAGCGGGTTTTATTTGCGTTGCTTTTTATTCTTCATTAGTTTAAGCATGTGTAAGCTTCTCTCCCCATGTGTCGGTGTCTGGTGTATATTAGTTTCGTCTTATCTACAGTTTTAACGATTCGTAAAAGTTAATGGATGATTTCTTCGAGCAAGTTTCATTTTCTCGAATCCTTGCTCCATCAATCCCCCCTCTGATGGCATTTTTGAGCCACCATAAAATACCCATCATTACCAAGTGCCAGCTTTCATTCATTAAATTTTAGTGTCTTCCTCTCTTTCTACTAATTCTTCGGGTTTCTTTTTCAAGTCTAATGCTTTCATTTTATCATATAAACTTCCTTTCATTTCTTCTAACTCAATCTCTTCCCTTTTTCTCTTTCTTCCCATTCTCTTATTCTTTATTTCTGCCAACATTCTTTCTCTTGCTTTACTCTTGCAACATCTATATGTCATCATTATTATCAGGGCTATTATTGCTATAGAAATTACAGGTATTAGGATCTTCCCTAATAGACTATTCCCTAAAGTGGAAAACCAACTACCTATAGCAGAAATACTTTTACTAAGTCTTTCCCAGACACGTCAACTTCTAGTTGGGTCAAATCTTCATGAATCTTTGCAATGTTCTTAATACATTCCTCAATACCTTTACTTTTGTCAGGGATATATGTACAGCAATGTTGGACTTTCATCATGCCACAGACTCCACCCTCTTTTGCTAATAATATATCAAGTGCAAGTTGATTTTGCAAAACCATAGATCTGATTGCAACCATTTCGGTATTAATCATTAAGAATCCCCCAGCAGTGTCTGTTGATAGACGATCAACTATCGATGACAACTTTCGTATTTTATGTGAATTCAGTATGACTCCAACTGTCTGTATCAGTGCACCAAATATATCATCTACTATTTCTGAAAAGCTTGTTCTTTTAGTTCATTTTTAGTCCTTGACTTACTACATCCATTTAATTGTTCTTAGTAATGTGATATACTTTTGGAAATACTATTCCAACATAACAACTACCATACCATCGCGTGGGCAACCTATAATAGGCATTTTTACCACACATGTAATAAATCCCTGGAAAAACAGGATCAGTTCCACCTTTTAGTCCCCATCCCCCCATTATTAGGAAGGTATGTTCACAAATTCACTAGAACCAATGAAAATGTTGTTATAGTCAGTTTTTAATCTATGCAGACAGACTTTTCCCAATTTTGGCAAATCTAGGGACATTGCAGCATGAGTCTCGCCTTTCTTATAGTCCCCTTCCTTATTAGCCCATGGAGGTTCTGTTCAACAGCCTTCTTTTGAAAATCCTGCCTTCTTTCTTCTACAAAATTCAGAAAATCTTTTTCTTCATCACGCAAAATAATGTTAGATTATTCTTATGAGCATATGTTATGTCTATTGGGTTTGTAGTTAAGAAGAACTCACCCATGAATTCTGCATCTTTAGCACTAAGCACTGGGTTCAGGTTTCTTCGAATAGGGATTTCTGAAAATACTAATTTCATATTCGAATAATAATACTGCAACTTGCCTGTTACATAGAACAAGCTGGACACAACACTACATGACACACCATATGTTAAAGGGAGATGGTGATATGTCACCCCTTCTGAGACAGACGAAGGTAATTTCATGCAAACATAACAATCACTCACATCCATTGTATCTACGTATTCATAAAGAAGTTTGGTAAATACATTTAATGACGAATCACTATTTGACATGTCATGATGATACATGCTCTCATCCATTTGCTCTAAATTTGTGGTAGTTGTTCTTTTAGTAACTGCATTCACTCGATCACTTGTTTTAGTGTTATCTCTGTTAATTTTTTCCATCAGAATAGGTATCACAGCAGTTAGCAACAACCACATTAACATTAGTGTTAAAACACTGCACAAACAACATTTAACACATCTTCGTTTAAAACTAGATTTTGAATGTTCAGTCACTTTCGTTTCTGCCATTTTTAGTGTTCTAAATTGATCAATATCTAAACTATTTCTTCTAAATTCTAAAATTTTCTAAAAATTAAAAACAATATAAAATCTTTGTGTGATCCCACACTTCAAAGGCTTGCTGTCTTTGTTCCCCTTTGTCTTTATTTTTTTCTTCTTCTTTTTGGTTTCTTTATTCTTTTCTTTATTTATTTGTCAATTTCCACGCTTTGTGTCAAAGTCTTTTACCTTTAAGGCGGTCTCAATTTGCTTTCAGCAATTCCTTCAATAGCAACATTTTCTTGTTCTTCATACAGATCAAAATTCTCAAAGTCCTCGAGGATGATATATGTCCATTCAGGGGCCTTCTATTTTCTGCTTGGAACTCTCACTCTTTTTGATTTTCGTAAAGATTTTCTTCTTGGATGTTCTTCTTCAGTTTGACTTGATATTTCGTTTACTTGTTCTAGTTCTTTCCCTGTTTTTCTTCTCAAAATTTATCTCAGTCCTTTTACTCCACTTGGCCAGTGATCACCTTTTCTGATCCTCTTTGTTTGCACTGCTTTTTCACCTTCTTCGCCAATTTCTAACGTTCTATTGTTTTCTCTTTCTTTTAACTGAGCTTGTTCTGGACTTTCTGATCTTTCTCTTTCTGTTGTTTAATTTTGTTCTTGTTCTTTAAATTCTTCTTTTTCTAATTCTTATTGAGCTTGATTAGAATCTTCTGTAGTAGATTCTTCTGTTGACTGAATTTGTTTTGAACCTGTCAGTTTTTCTTTTTCTTCTTCTGATTGAGCTTGATCTGGATCTTCTTTTTCAGTTTGTTCTGGTCTCTCAATCTCTTGCTCTTCTTTCGCCTTACAACAGCCTCTTGTGACCCAGTAACTGGTGCCCACTCTACTTGACTTGTACTTGGTTGTTCATCATCAATATGTTCTTCAGAGTCTGTTTCTCTGATTTCTTCGACTTCACAACTTTCAGCTTCTTGTTCTTCTCTTTGTTCTACCAGTTGCTGCTCTTGTTGTTCAAGTGGACTTGGGACTCTTTTGCTATGACTGGCATAGATCCAGTTTGGTAAGCCAGCACACTAGACTGCTGTCGTCGTGACCAATATAACTTGATGAGGTCCTTCACACCTGGGTTCTAAGCATGATTTTCTTGTGTGCTTCTTTACCACAACCCAGTCTCCTGGACACAAATCATGAGCTTGATTCGGCTGTGCTGCAGTTGCATCTTCTCCAACCTGGTGAGACACAGAACGTACCAGATCAGCTAGTCCTTTACAATAGTCCAACACTAGATCATCAGTTATATTCATCAGTTTGTTTCCAGGTACAAATGCTTGTCTCATTGCCCTTCTCATGAGAATTTCATGAGGACTCAATCCCGTCCTTCTGTCAGGGATGCTTCTAAGGCTCATCAATACAAGGGGCAAAGCATCAGGCCATTTCAGTGAAGTGGATGCACACACCTTCCCTAACCTGGATTTTATTGTGCCATTGAGCTACTCGACCACTCCAGAGGCTTCTGGTCGATAGGCACAATGCAGTTTCTGCTCAACTTTGAAAGCTGTACAAATTAATCAAATTATCTCATTGTTAAAATGAAGTCCTCTATCTGATTCCAAAGTGACTGGAAATCCGAATCTAGGAATAAGTTCTCTCAACAGAAGTTTGAGAACTGTGAGACTGTCATTCCTTCTCGTGGGATAAGCTGCCACCCATCGAGAAAACAGACACACAATGACAAGGACGTACTTCAAACCGTTGCACGGCGGCAGCTCTATGAAATCAAGCTGCAGTCTTGTAAATGGTCCCACTGCCTTTCCAATTTTTCCCCAACTAACAAATGTTTTTCTACCTAGGTTCTGCTGTTGACATGTCAAGCTTCGCTGACAGAGACTCTCTGCAATTAGCCTAAATTTGGGATTGTACCATGTCTACCTGAAGTGTCTAATCATAGCATCTCTCCCAATGTGTGTAACTCAATGATATACTCTTGCCATTTTTGATAGTAAACTGTCTGGCATTACCGGTCTACCATCTGAACATACCCATACTTCATCATCTGCTCTTCTTGTGCAACCTGTGTTGATCCAGAATTCTTTTTCTTTTACATCTGCCTCATCCTGTAACTGTCTAACTTCATCCCATGTTTCAAAAGCAGAGAAAAACATTAGTTGGCAATTGGTAACTTCTTTTTCCAACTCTCTGATTCAAGACATTGTATTTCGAGCACAAAATTGTGCAACCTGATCAGCAAATTTGTTGTCTTGTGTCACATAATCATTTCCTGACTTATGAGCGGCACACTTGACCACTGCAATTTCTTTTGGCAACTGTAATGCTTCCAAAGGTTCTTTGACATTTTTACAATTTCTGATAGGAGATCCTGAAGAAGTCAGAAATCCCCTTTGCATCCATAATTGGCCAAAGTCGTGCACTAACCCCAAAACCATATTGACTATCCGTGAATATGGTTACTCTCAATTTTTTCCCAATTTTGCATGCTTTTGTCAAAGCTATCAATTCGGTTATTTGTGCAGACTTGACTCCTTTAAGACAGGATGCTTCTAGAATAGCAGATACAGTGCATACAGCATAGGCAGAACTCAGTTCTCCATTTTGTTTTTCGCAAGCATGACCCACCGACAAACAATACATAGTCTGATTCTTCCAATGGGACATCAAAGATGTCCGGTCTGGGCTTTGTACACATTTCTGTCACATCCAAGCAATCATGATCAGCCTCCTCTTTTATTTCTTCACAGTATGGATCTGGCAGCAAGGTTGCTGGATTCACTGTGGTGCATCTTATCACAGTTATATTTTCAGCATCCAGGATCACCCTTTCATACTTAGTCAGCCAACTAGGGGTCAAGTGCAGAGTACGAGTTCTTGCTAAAAGGATCTTGACTATATGTGGTACATACACCTTCAGGGGATATCCCATTACAATCGATTCACTTTGCTCCAGACTCACACAAGTAGCAGCTACTGCTTTTAAGCAGCCAGGCAATGCTGCAGCCACTGGATCCAGAGTGGCAGAAAAATATGCCACTGGACACCGTGACAATCCATGTCTTTGTGTCAACACTGAAAGTGCACATCCTTCTCTCGCGCAACAGAACAAAACAAATTCTTTTGTATAATCAGGCATTCCTAACGCTGGTGCTTGACACAAACAATCGCTCAATTTTATAAATGCATCCTCACTTTCATCATCCCATTCAATCGGATCTATCACATCCTTTCATGTCAATTTTAGTAAAGGCTTTGAAAGCAATGAAAATCTACTGATCCACTGACGACAATATCCAATCACTCCCAAAAACATTCGTACTTCTTTCTTAGTTTTGGGTAGACTCATTTGTCGAATCACCTTTATTCTCTCTGGTGTCACTTTCCTGACTCCCTTTTCTATCTTGTGTCCCAAATATTGGACTTCTTGTTGGCACAACTGTATTTTCTGGTGACTCCTTGTGTCCACCTTCAGCCAAATGGTTCAGTAAGGCAATTGTGTCAGTGACACAAGCCTCTCGTGTCTTTGATGCCACTAATAGGTCATTAATGTACTGAACCAAAACTGAATTTTCTGGCATAACCAATGTTTCCAAACATTTTTTCAGGATCTGATTGAAAATTGAGGGACTCTCTGTGTACCCTTGAGGAACCCGACACCGTGCCAAAACATGGTCTCCGAACCTGAATGCGAAAAGGTATTGGCTATCCTGGTGTAATGGGATTGAAAAGAATGCTTGGCACAATCAATCACCGGGTACCACTGTGCATCCCAAGGTATCTGATAAAGGATCACTGCTGGATTTGGTACTACTGGACAACAGGTTACTACTATCTTATTAATTTTCCTTAAATCTTGCACTATTCTATACTTGCCACTAGGCTTCTTAAGCCCCATGATTGGCGAATTACAAGGACTGCCCATTATCTCTCTCAAAATACCTTGTTCAATCATTTGATCAATTACTGGAGCAACTCCTGCTTTTACTTCAGGGCTCATTCTGTATTGGGGTGTGTTCGGATAAATTGCACCTTCTTTCACCATTATTTTGATTGGGTCTACATTTGCCATCAGACCAATTTCCTTTCCTGTAAAATCCCACACATCTGATTTCACTGTGTCTTTCAACTCATCAGGTAAACCTTTCTCAGTAAGAAGTGAAAACATCTCATCCACTTCTGTTCCTTGTTTTGCTAGCATCAGTTTGAAAGCAATATCTTCATCAGGTGTTTGGAAAGCAATACCATCAGGTGTACAATAAATGGTACAGTTCATTTTGCACAACAAATCCCTACCTAACAAATTCACTGGACTTGAATCACATACCACAAACCGATGCATGTCTTTGGAATATCCAATATTCACTTCTATTGGTTTAGTGAGTGGGGTTTTTATTTGCTTATTCCAGACTCCTACAACTTGAATAGTTTCTCCCGAGAGGGGTAGGTTTGGAATTTCTGCTGCTCTCACAGTAGAACGGGTAGCACCAGTATCCACTAGAAAAGTGATGTCATTACCTTCCACTTTTCCTTCAACAAATGGACCTGACTGATCTACCGCCAAGGATGCGCCAAGCACGCATTCTTCCTCCCCCTCAGGCACCGTCATTGAGAAGCATCTGAATCACTCTTGTTACTTTGCATCCAATATTGTTAAACCGTTTGTGTATTCTTACCACTCTCTCCACGAACTCAGGCGTTCACACTGTATCTCTGCACTTGAGCGTTCACATGGTTGGGCATAGGGGCTTGTGGCACCTGTAATTGCGGAGTAACTACCTGTTGCTGCTGGTTCACAACCACCTCATTTTGCATCTGTGGATTTAAATTTTGATTTACCCTATTATTCTGTTGAACATTTCTACACTCATTCTTCCAATGTCCATGCTTTCCGCACGCATGACAAGGAAACTTCTTTTTCGCTTTTCTCTATTCATTCGTCCTTTTCCTTTATTTCCATTTGATCCTTGACTATTCTGATTCTGATCGTTCATCTGATTGTCATTTTGAGAACCAGAATGTGCCTCTTGGTGTTCTGCTAGCTTTACTTGTGCCCACATCATCTTTTCTTTCAGTTTCTTGTGTTGTGCATCAATATCATCACTACAGTACTTCGCATACTTCAAAATATCATCAATGGGCTTGCTCTGCCAGCAAAGCATATGCTGCTGAATCATCTGGCTAATTTCTGATCTCAATCCATACACAAACGTATACACAAAATGTCCCATATCCTTGTCACCAATATTTTCAAATCCACTATACTGCTTAAACACCTGCAACAGCCTCTTGTAGTACGTGTGCACTGACTCTTTTGGTTCTTGAGTTGTTCGATATATTTTAGCCCAATCTGTTTCTTTTGGAGGAATTTTCCCTTTCAAGAAAGTAATCACCTGTTGATACTTGTTCATCACTTCATCTGAAGGCGTACCTGTCCTTGCGTCTCTGGGATACTCTTCAGTTGGCCAATCAATAGTAATTTTACATTCTGTCCACAAATCAGTTGGTACCACTATGTCAAACAGGCCATCCAAATCCTTTAATAATTCTTTTGAAACTTTCACAAATCTGTTGTGCTTAGAAATGCTTGTTTAAGGTTCTTTACAGAACCCCATGTGATGTCATGGTGCTGGGATGTGGGGTGTTCTAAGAAGAGTCAGTTGGTGCCTCTCTTCTGTCGTGAGAGGAGCGGTGGCTCGTTGTACCCACTAATAAATACTGAAGACTAAGCTACTGTGTCCTGTGGTGCCATATTGTGCTTGGGGACACAACACTATTTTTGGCGACGAGCGCAACAAAATCTCTTTACCTGCTTGTACCATTCAATTGGTTTCTCTCTCAATCTGGGGAAATAATTTGTAAAAGACAAAATATCCTGTCTTGACCGAGGAACATGAACATATCCACCACCAGGAACTTCTCTCATTGGACACACTTTTTCAACCTGTTCTGTCTCTCTTAATGGGAATGCAGATGTTTCCTTTGTAGCTGCCTCATCCCTTTTTCTTGTCCATCTACCTCTCTATTGATCTACATCTCCCCATTTCTTCAAAATATACATTAATTCTTTTATCTGTAATCTTCTTCCTGATGCATTCAAACTTTCTAAATCCTTCTCAGTAAATTCTGCCCTATATGGTTTTTGTAATATTTTCGACTTTTCTACGTCTATTCCAAATTCTGAAGCCACCTCTACTATCCTCTCATGAAGATTCTTTGCTTTCCAGGTTATACCTTTGCACAAAAACAACAATTCATCATCTCCATATGAACCTAATCTGTCTGAGCTTATAGTACCAATAATAATTTCTTCTAGATCCACTTTCAACTTGCCTACATGTATATTTGGTGTTTGGTTTTTTTTCTTGTCTAATCCTTTTGCCCACTCCTCTAGGTCTTCTGGTGAAAATCCTTTAGAGTTCCCTGCTACTGGAGTGACATTCGGTTCTTTTCTTCTTGTATTTACTGGTGTAACTCTCTTCGGGGTCTCAGTCACCGTTTCAAAATTAGGAAGATCTAGTAACGAGATATTCGAATCACACTCACTAGTTTGATCTTCTGACATTTCTGCCTCTTTCCTAGCATTATTCTGTGGAACTGTCACTGTTTGTAATCTTGGGATATCTCGTTTATCACCATACAATGGAATAACAGGACCAATTGTTACTGGTACTGTCAAGGCTTCAGCATTCAAACCTAACTGATTTCTTTTCTGAATTATTTCTTCTTTTGTCTTATTCAACTAATTCCTTTCTTTTTCCTGTAATACTCGGCTGACTGTTGGATCATATAAAACTTGTGGAACTAATGGAGTTCCCATCATTGGTGCACTTGGAGTTGTATCTCTAGCATTTTCTTGATAAGGTGGAGGTCTTTTAACTAAAAGGTCTTCTAATAATTCATCATCAGTGTTGGACCTGGCCCTTTTTGGCAGGTTCACCCCTGAACGTTTTTGCCTGTCCCTTAGCCTTTTCCCTGTGTAGTGTTGGTGATTTTAGGCCTCTGGGCTCTTTAGCACTGTGGCCCAGTGTAAAGTGCGTGCGCGCTGTGTGCGTGTGTAGTAAGCTTGGCCTGCCCTCCCATAGGAATGCATGGGGGATAGTGTGCCTGTGGTAATTCCTGGTATGAAAGGTGCAGTGTGGTCAACTCTAGTATGTATGAATTCGTGAGAATAAATGCTGCGCAATGGTGTGCGCAGATTCATAATGTGGTTTATGTTACAGGTTGATGCTGAGTACAGTGGTTGCCAGTGATTACTGGTTGTACGTTTCTGATATGTCCTACATTTATTATGTGTTCTACATCTATTACCTTTTACTAAGTGAGGGTTCTGACAGTGGTCCATGTGGCCCTGTCATGTGTACATAATCCCCTGTAAATATTGTCCCGTGCCAGTTGGCACAGTGTATTGTATGTGAGTACTATTCTAATGTGTTTTATGATAGTACAAAGGCTATTTTTATATATAACCTTGTGTGGAGTTCCTTTTGTAGTGGGCCTTGGGTGTTGTGCTGTGTGTGTGTTGCGCAAACGCTTTACACATTGCCTCTGGGATGAGCCTGACTGCTCGTGCCAAGCTACCAAGGGGGTGAGCAGGGGTTATCTTGGGTGTGTAACTCTCTTGCCCTGACTAGAGTGGTGGTTTCTGCTTGGCTTTGGCGCAAGCCTTAGCCAACCAGAAATCCCATTTCTAACAATCAGATTCTTCACATCCTGTTCCTGTCATGCCTATGTGTTTCACTTTTTCTTTACACTTACTCCCTACTTGATCCTCAGCCATCAACACTGGATACAAGCCTTCCGTTACTACAGCTCTTCTCCATCTTTTCATCTGATCCCCTCGAGTATCAAACGGATATCTGGGTAAAAACCCTCTATTTATTCTTCTACCTCCCCTGTATTTCTCTCGTTCAAATGGCTCAACTTCCCATTACTCTAAAGCTTCATACTGCGTTAACCTAGGACTTGGTTCTAATGAATTCATCCGATTTCTCAAATTCTGAAGAATCCTTACATTAAACTTACCATGTTCATGAAAAGCTAAAACACCATCACCTTTCGTATAATCTGCCCAATTTTCCAACCAGACACAAGTATGATATCCTCGTTCTAACATCATAAATGAAGCAGGTGTGTTAGGGGGTGGCATAAGAATTCCTTCTCTGGTTACTACACGCTTATCTTTTTTAAAGAAATTTTTGATTTTATTAATCCACTTCATTCTTCCGATCCCTGTGACTAATTATTTTCAGCAAGCTATAACTAAAGACTCTTCCGTATTCTTCCGTATCCTGTTTCCCAACACTCATCCTATGCCAGCGTGACTCACACCAACAGTCCAATCAGGGCTCACTACGTATTCTCTTCCGCAACCAATACCAGCTCGGTTCTTGTCTACCAACCAATCAGGGTTTTCAACACACCCACTTGTCTGACCAATGACAGCGCAGCTCTTTGTGACGTCAGTATTACTCCTACTACTGACCCTCCCTTTGCAATCTGCACTTGTTACACGCCCGCTGTCTCAACCAATACCAGCACGGCTCTTTGTGACGTCAGTATGACTCCTGCAACTGACCCTCCCTTCACAAGTTAATACGGCAATATTTCTTTCTAAATTTTCTTTAGAAATTTCTGTTAGTTACAACGTAAAATAGCGCTACTCTGTCTGCCCCACTAATCCAAAGATAGTTTATTAACTTGCTTCAAAGAGAAAGTACTTCCTTACACTACGAGTAAATACCACTGTTTACCCTTCACTTAAGCTTGGGGAGGACCTATTACTCCTCTGGGATACTCCTCCTTCGGGTAAGGCCAAAGTTTCACAGGTGGACCCTTCGCTATCACTCACACTCTACTCTTATACGATATAGTCCCTAATATAACACCTACAGCCCTCCGTAGCTTTTAGGTATTATGCCGATAGACGAGTAACCTTCTGCAGTGTGATTTCCTTACCACACTCTTCTAAATTCCGTTCCCGGGATTCCCAGGTATCTCCGTACCTGTTCTTCCAACATAAAACGCAACACTAACTCTTTGTGTTAAACATGTAGTTAAAATCAATAATCATTAATCAATAATCACCAAGCTAATCAATAATAACCATAACTCTGCTACCAGAAAAACTGATCCAGCAGAAGCCCCTAGGGTTGAATTTTTCACAACAATGGGCCCATATACATTTCATACAAAAATGTTCATCCACACTCCCTGGAGACTCCGCTGGGGGTCAAGTTTTTGTAATTCACTTAAGTTCTGATTAGTTATGTCCCTGTAACCATAAATCAGGTTAAAATTGACATTTCAATGCCTAACTAATCTTCACGAATCAACACTCTTCCTCTGGTTGATGGACCATTAGTTGAGTTAGTTGATGGGGATATTAACAACTTCTTAACTAATTCACAACTCTTAGCAAAATGTCCACAAACTCTGAGTAAGATTTATAAGCTTTATCTAAATTTTCAGTCAGAAAGTTGAACGCTCATCATTACAGATTCACAGTGCAAATTCCATCATTCTTGAATGGGAGAGAGAAATTTCATTTAACAAATACATTCAATTACACAACCTCATTCAACAAAAATCAATGCATAAGAGTGGATAGATGTAGAGACAGAAGACACATATTAAAATTTCTGCAAAGATATCACATTCCGAATCCTGTGTGGATGCAAAATTGATATCACAGATCCTGACAGGATAAGGAGACCCTGGCACTAACATTAATCCTAATTTAGCTAAATCACGCCATCCAAGAATTAATTTCCCTTTCTTTGCCACGTAGATCTTAGCGTAGGCTTCTTTTCCCAAACAATTTACTTTTTCTACAAAGAAACCCAACATATCAATGTTCTTGTCTCTGTAAGCTTTTGGAAAGCCATCAGGTATATCTAAAGGTTTAGATGTTGACCACACTTGATCATACAAGGTATCTGAAATTATGGTGATGGGGCACCTGAGTCTGCCATCACATCAAGCTTTACATCATCAATGTATACATCACAGATGGGACCTTTAATTGGAGTGGAATCAATTGTATCAACTTCAATGGTAAGTACTATTCTTGACAAGTCTTGTGTACACTCCTCAGACACGGATGCAATATCAATGGCACCAACCCTGGTAAAAGTTTGAGAACTTCTGCATACCCCAGAAAATTGACCCATCTTATGGCATTTTGTGCATTTTTTATCAATCGTAGGGCAAAGGGGATAATTGCTCAGGTGACTTTTAGATCCACATCTATGAAAAAGGGTATTCTTTTTACCCATGGACTTGTTATTCTTGGACCTGAAAGAGAAAGTGTTAACAGATTCAGGGAGTTGCAGAGTGCTAACAGGTTGAAGTGTAACATCAGAAGAAATGCATTTGGAGAGAACATGGAGAGTTCAATTGCTTTTGCTTTGTCAACCACTTCTGAAAGTGTAGGATCTCGAAATGAAAGTAGATGTTCTTGAATTTTCTTTGAGTTGCACCCAAATACAAATTGGTCTCTCATCGAAATTTCAATAGACGATCCAAAATTGCACTTTGAAGCCAAGATCTTGAGCGCTGAAATGTAGTCTTCCACCGACTCATCCATCAATTGGTTTCTTTTGTTGAACTTGAACCTTTCAAGTAGGACGCTTGGATGCTCTGTGAACTTATTCCTCAGTCTAGTTTAGGCTTCTAGATATTTGTTCCATCCTTCACCTTGTCTTTCTGCAGATATAGAAGGGAGACTATCGAAGACTTGTTGACCCTCAATGCCCAGGTTACTGTATAAAATGGCTTTTTTCCATTTTGCGTTGAATTTGTCGGCGTCAATGGAAACCAAAAAAATTTCAAATGAATTATACCATTTTTTCCATGGTTGAATAGGTTTACCAGAGTTGGGCAGGAAAGGTTGAATCTGGACAAATTGTTGGAAATTGGACATACTCCAAACAATAGGGTCTTATATAGGTGAAAGAAAAACGTATCCGTGAAAACCTGTGGGCAGGTACGTATTGATAGCAATAAAGTTTAGTTTTAAAATGCAACAGTGAGTATTTGAAATCTATACAATTTTAGAGTTTATAGACAATCTAAAATGCCCGCCAGGTTTGAATGACGAATTTGCCCAATCTAAGATGGCTGCAGTCTGAATGATGAAATTACCCAATCTAAGATGGCTGCCGTCTGAATGACAAAATTGCCCAATCTAAGATGGCCGCCACATCAAGATAAGGTTATGAGTCGGCTTGACCAATCCAAAATGGCCGCCACGTGACATCAGCGATGACAGGAACCAATTGGAATAACCCCAAAATCAAGAAAAGACTCATGATGTCTGCTGAGGAGTTTGTGAAGCTTCGTGGATCATTGTGAACTTCGTTGGGGCTGATGGAGGGTGTGGCGGTTGGGCAGCTGACGTGGAAAGAGAGTGATTGGCGAAGTTGGGGTCCTTTATGTAAAAAGATACTACAGTGAGCTACAACTTACAGCCGATCGTTGCCAAATGTAAAGAATGAAGACCTCAGTCGAGTGAGGTAATCTTTGATAAGTTTATTTGAAGATAAGCAGGAGACCCTGGTGCTGCGATCCTGTCTTCATGAATCCACAACCGCAACTGCTGTGCGGCCGTGGAAACCATGGAGAAAGAACACGGCAAAAAGCTTGTGGCCAACAACATGTTTTTCAAAAGAAAATGACACACGTGACCATCGCCGCGATGCTGCATCATCACTCGTGCTACACAGTACATTCTACAGTCTTCCCACGCTTTTGACTGTATATCTCTCTTCCGCTTCCATTTCAGCAGCCTGACATCTTCCCTGTTCCTCGGTTGTGATTTCAA
Source organism: Calotriton arnoldi (assembly GCA_963921515.1). Lineage (NCBI taxonomy): Eukaryota > Metazoa > Chordata > Amphibia > Caudata > Salamandridae > Calotriton > Calotriton arnoldi. Next base: position 706,457 of record CAWUFW010007574.1, read on the forward strand.
CGCTAACATTAACTCTTTAGCAGCATTAAACCATCTGCATGGCAGGATTTTACTTGAAGGTTGATTAACTAAGAACTTCTTGGAAATTTTAGAGCATAATTGAGAAAAACTCTCAAAGAGTGTGTAGATGTTATGATATGTTGTGGTTTGACGTACCAACATTCTTGCGTAGAATCTAAAATGTTTGAGGAGGTTTGTTGTGAATGTTCTATGTGCTGGTAGTTGTCCTGACACTGCTTAGGGTTGTGGTTCCACAGATGAAACCTCTTCAACTCTTGACGGTTTCTTGGCATTTATTGGGGAGAGGCTACTAGAATTGTGGTGACAATTGCTTTCCCTCAACCCCAGAACGCATGACAGAATCTTTCTGAAGGAAGTAAACTTCGAACGGGAGCCTGTATGGCACACCTCATGTGGATTGCGGGCCAGTGCGCAGCGTATTACATTTTTGTGACCACTCACTTGGTATGATTATTGCCAGGCCCCGCGGCCTCAGGGGTGAGTTCACCTCACCCTAGGCTTTGGCGGTGTGAGTAGAAACCAAGCAGCAGGCCATGTCATGGCGTGAGCCCTGTGGGAGCAGTTACTGGCTCTGAAGTGAGGCGCCATCATGCACGAGCATTCTAAAGCCCTCTGTGCACGCAATGCGCCGTCATTTTGGAGCGGTGACATGAACCAAAGCATGCGAGAGGTGCCGTGGCAAGAGGTGGCCTGTACCAACGCATGCGAGAGGTGACGTGTACTAATGCATGCTAGAAAGTTACATGAACCAACGCACGCAGGAGGTGACATGACCAATGCCTGCGTCGGACGTTTTTAGCGTCACGCTAACCTGAGCAGAGGAGGTTGCTAGGGTACGCATCCAAGCTGGCTCCCATTGTTTCTAATTAAAGTTTTCACGGCCTGATTTCTATCCCGGCTTGATGTATTTTAGCAACATGTTTCTCCCAAAGTTATGCCCCAATTTTGTTGGAAGTTTTGAGAATTTCAAGATTTTCAGTACATTATTTTGTCAGAGCACAGCCGTTTGAAGTTTCTCACCTGTGAAACACACACATCCTGCGTGCCATATGTTTTTACATTAACTGTAAAGCGCACCCATTCTGCGTGTCATATGTTCTTGCATCAATTGTGATGCGCACACATTCTGCATGTCATATGTTTTTGCATCAATTGTGATGCGCACACATTCTGCTTGTCATATGTTCTTGTATCAACTGTGATGCGCACACAATTTTACATTCTGCGTGTCAAATTGGATCGTACTGTACTTCCACAGTGACACGTACACTCACGGTGTGTGTGTTTTTCTGTATCAACTGTGATGCACACACAATATGTTGTTTTGAGTGTCAAGTTGGATACTATGGTACATCAACAATGATATGCACACAGTTGGTGGTGTTGGATGCTACTCATTGACTGTATTTTAACGATCATACACATACTCGACTTGTCTGTGTTCTGTGACGTGCATGCAGCTAAGTGTTCACCATTGATCGTTCCAACATGCAAGGTATAAGCGAACCACCTCCATTTCTTCAAACACCTGGAGATCCGCCCATACCTTGGAACTTGGAAGATATGGTTTAGGGCATTCACAAGGTAAGTTGGAGCTACGGAAGGAAACAGGTATTATCCTGAGATTCCTTTTGGAACACAATTTGGGATTTGAAGGGTAAGTCATTTATGAACATTTGTCGCCACTTGATTTAGGTGAAAATCGAGATAATTTTGATGAATTCCAGTTAGCGTTTATTAAGTTATGAAAACATTTTGATGTTCAACCTAGTCGTATAGTCAACTGCCATAAATATTTCACAAGAGAACAACGTCAGGATGAGTCTATTGACTGCTCTGTAGTGGCATTATGTATACATACAGCCAATTTTGTGATCTTGAGATTTTTACTACACAGTTGATATCGGACCAGATTGTTCTGAGATGCTGGGATGAGAAAGTCCAAGAAAAATTATTGATGCTGAAGAATACTACTCTTTCTGAGACTATTGACGTAGTAAAAAGCATTGATTTGTCACAGAAGTCATGTAAAGAGTTAACACACAAATAGCAAAGTGGGGCTGTTGTGGTGAAAGAGTCATGGAATGTCAAGCAGGATTCTCAGGATAGGAAAAACGTGTGGAAAAAAAGGGCAAAATCCATTCTTTCAGCAGAAAAACATTTGTTTCATTGTGGTATTCCTAACCATACACTCACTGGTCATACTTGCCCTGCAAAAATTCTCAATTGTAGATTATGTGGGAAGTAAGGCTGTTTTGCTAAGGTGTGTCACCCCAAGAAGGAGGAGGTTGGTTCAGACACAGAGAGGGAGATTAGTGAAGGGTCAGAGGATGAGCAATGTTTTGGAAGGGATGAAGTTTTGGTGGTTCAAGGAGGGGAGTCAGATTGTATTGATCCCTATGAGAACATCACTGTTGATGGAAAAGTGCTAAACTTATTGATTGATTACGGATGACGTGAGAGAATTGGCAGGATACAGAGTTGTGTTTTCCTGAGAGGAATACTGTATTGTATGATGGGAGGAAGATTGAGTTAACTGGGTATTTTGAGACTTTATGAAGTTCAAAGGGAGGATAATAAATGCCAAGGTTTATGTGGCAAAAAAAGGGCTCTAAATTCTTGGGTGGTATCATCAGGGCCTCTTTGAGATGGCTCTTAGATCAGGCAAGAAAGAACAGGTGTCGGTGGTTGCAGAAGAGGACTCTATAGATCTTGCATTAGTGAAGGACAACATCTGGGGTAAGTCCTTCAAGTCTGTTTTCAGCGAGAAACTGGGCAGGATAAAAGGGCTCAAGCATTGAATTTGTGTTCAATTAGATGGTAGCCCTGTCAAACACAAGCTTCGTAATGTACCGTTTAGTGTGCGAGAAGAACTAGTCGATGTGTTTAAACAAATTTGTGAGGATGGTGGTATTGAGCCAGTGGAGTCTTCCTTGTGGTTATCTCCTTTGATTATAGCCCACTAGAAGAATGGTCAGATTAGTGTATGTCTAGATCTCAGGAGTTTGAATAAAGTGATTTGGGTTGATTCACATCCACTTCCCAGAAAGAAAGATATAGGGCCAGATGTGCTAAGTTCCCAGGTAGCGCAGTGCGGCACCCGTAAATGCTGTGCTGCATGAGAAGGAGAGTAGAAGAGAACCAAATTTATTGAAATATGGCACTCTCCTCCACTTCTCCTAGCGCTGAAATCAACTGCCGTGCGCCACAGAGACACCTTTGTGCCATGGTACAAGTGTGTCCGTGAGTCTAGCATAGGCATTTGCGTTACTTTCACATTATTTCCAGCGCTTCACAAGTTTAGAACTGGAAAGTAAATTGGAAAAAAAGATTTTGTGCTGATTTGCATCACTTTTGTGATGCATAACACATAGTAAAATCTTCTTCTAGACACCTCACAGCTTTTGTCTCACCTCTGGGTAACTTCCAATTTAAGAGGATCCCGTTTGGACCAGCGTCCATGGCATCTGTCTTTCAATTAATTCTGGAGGAAGTTTTGAAAGGGATTAAAGGGGTTGTTACTTTTCAGGATGACATTTTAGTAACTGAAATGAATACTGAAGATCATGATAGAGCCATGAGTGAAGTGTTGAAAAGACTTCAGGAACCAGGGATTGTGGCACACATGAACAAGTGTGAGTTTCAGAAAGAAAGTATAGAGTATCTGGGTCATGTCATTTCCGAGAAAGGGGTCCAAATTTGACAAAGTTTGGTCGAGATACGAGTGATCAGGTATCATCCTTCTGAGGGGTGTGTGAATTTTACGCAAAATGTATCAAGAATTTTGCTGCTAAAACAACCAGTTTATGTGAGTTGTTGAAAGAAGGGAAAACATTGCTATGGGACGAGAATTGTCAGAATGAATTTATGTAATTGAAGAATGACATTGTCTCTGCTGATGTGCTGGCACCTTTTAATCCTTCCAAAGAGTGTATCATCACGGTAGATGTGAGTGGTGGAGGTTTGGATTCTACCCTTGCTCACATGAGAGAGGGTTTTGAGAAAAATGTTGGTTTCGCTTCACGGACTTTGAGAGAAAATGAGAAAGTATTTTCTGTCATAGAGAAAGAACTCTTGGCATGCTGTTGGGCTGTCAAAAGCTTTACGTGATGTGTCCGAGGAAAGAAATTTACACTGAAAACAGATCATAAGTCATTAGTTAACATCTTGGCTGGTAATGTTATAAAGGATCATACCCCCAGAATAGCCAGATTGAGCTCAAAATTATTTCAGTATAATTTTCAAATCGAACAAGTGTATAGTGGAAAGAACAACAGAGCTGATTAATTGTCACGATCACCTATTCCTGGTGATAACAATGTTTGTGGTGAAAAGGATGCCAAATGTTTAATAGCTACAGCGCTTGAATGGAATGTAGCATTTGCTGAGGATACAATTCTAAACGGAGTTTCTAGCTCTCTCACAGGATGGTGGCCCGGAGAGAAGCATTTACCTATACATTTTCTGCCGTTTTCTAAAATAGCAGATGAATTTTCTATCGAAAATGATGGCATGTTGGGCTGAAAGAGATGATAATGATGATGCCCCGTGAAGGGGATTTAGGTCAGACCATTATCAAAAGAAAAAGCAGAGCAAATTATTGGTGGCTGAGCATGGATAATGACATAATTGAGACAGTTAATTGTTGTGCCATTTGTTTCAATAGCGATAAAGTTCTGAAGAGCACTCCTGTTTCTCTACAATCAACTGAAATATCTGACGGACCTTGGTGTAAAATAGCTCATGGGCTTGTGGAAAAGATGAACCGGACTTTGATAGATTGTGTGCAGTGGTCCATTCAGAATAAAATTGATGTGATAGAAGCTGTTGAAAGCATGGCATGGGCACATCAAGCGAGCCTGAATGGTACTACTGATATGATCTCTTTGAAGTTATGAGAGGGCCTCCTCTAGTGTCCAAAATGTGTATAGGATGGTTACAAAAGTTTTAATTTAAAACTAGTCATTAGAAACATTTTGACAGTATCATTCGAGGTAAAATTGAGGCATCCCAAATTAAACTGAAGGGTTGGTTTGATGACAGATACAAGGTTAAAAATTATGTTTCAAGGATAAAAGTAGGAGATTGGGTGCGAATTAAAGATCCTACTTATGTTGTGAAATGTATGTCTAAGTTCAGGACACTGGTTCAAGTGGAAGCTGTGTCTGAAAATGCAGTCTATGTCAAAGGGAATGAACGGTGGAACATGGAGGAAATAGGGGAAGTGGGTTATGGTGCAAAATATCCTGGGTGTCAGGATACTCCTTCAAACCAAAGCACCATGAAACCATCTCATAAAGTGGACAAAGAGTGCGATCTTGTTAGATGCAAAAATGTATGGTCCACTAAGACACCATTGAGATACCAGGATGTGTAATGTAAAGTCTACATTTTATTTTCAGATTTGTTTAGTATTACTTTTACATGTTTGAATAGTGTTGAAGTCAATTATTAAATAAGGCTTATTGTTTTGTATATAGTTTGCATATGCATAGTTTTGTACTTATTAGTAAGAAGGGAGATGTTGCGGTGATGTCATGCTATGTCATGCTATGGTATATCCACAATCCTGCATGTAATCTAGAATGCATGGGGGGGTTGTTGTGAAGGTCTAATGTGCTGGCAGTTGTGCTAGGGTTGTGGTTCCACAGATTAAACCTCTTCTACCGTTGATGGTTCCCTGGCATTCATTGGGGAGAGGCAAGTACAGAGTGTAGTTGGATCCTCAACGTTGGATGGCAAATTAGTGAAAACACCCCCATGACTTGTTATAAATTAACTTGTGAAATTACACAGATTGATTTTCTCTCATTTTATTCTGACATCATTATTTTGAGCAGGTCTCACAACGTTCCATTCCAGGGTTCAACAGTAAGTTCAAGTCCTAAACATGGAGGCTGTGATCAGTGGCACAATATGCAACTACTTCATAAGGGCAGTGGAAGAAAAACTCAACTGCTACTGTTCCCACTTCTGTTACTCTTGAAAGTTGGAAATGGTAGGAGAGTCATTGTCACCAGCAAAAACAAGATTATTCTCATTAAACAAGTTCCTCTCCATAGAATGAATGCTTAAAGCGCTTTAGGTCCTCTGCCTCTATATGTGCAGAGTGACAGATGTTAGAGTCACTGATCAGACAGAACATGGAGAGCACTTCGTACAAGGAAACTCGCACCTCCATAACGCTTGACTCACAGGCATTGCTATAAGAAATGAATCAGCAGGGAGCGAGTGTAGGAAGCTGCCTTGACTGTAGAGACGAGCAGCTAGACTGTCTGGCTGGATTAAAAACAAAGCTATAGAAATGTTTGTTTCATCCACACTTCCGGAAAGCAGAAGCTATTAAATCTGGGCACAAAAGACACCCAATTCACATTTTCAAATATGAACAAGCCCCTGCATATAAGCACATTAAAGCCCCCCAGGCAATGGCACTTCGGTTTCCTCTGAGACAGACCTACTACTGCACGCTGGTCCTTTCCTTTTTAGAGGAGGAGAGCGTGGAACTAATGTGTCTCCCTCAGCAGCTTCAGAACCACCAAACAAGGCGGAATCAGTGACACAGCTATTTGTCTCAGGATGTTTAAAAAAAAAAAAAAATTATTAAATTTTATTAAGACTTGAAATCTGTGACATACATAGAAAATATCACAATTCCTGGCATCTCACCATCATGTAGTATGCCATACATAGCTAACATAAACAAAACAACTAAATGCGAGAGAGATAATAGCCGATTTCTGCAAATCTCTACATTCCTGAAAATCTGTAATCTTATTTACAATTCAGCTCTAAGTACGCAGTACAGATGGCTTCCAGCTCAATCCCCCTGGCATACGATTCTCATGTCCACCTGCACTTCACACAGTGCCGTTCATGCAGGGGTCATGCTTGTAGTCTTATCTCATTTAAGCTATTTAGCGACTCTCATCCAGGAGGTCGGCGTCCAATGGGGATGCAGAAGCTTCTCTTCGTCTGAGCCACTCTTGTCGAGGGCCCATATGTCTTTTGGCCTAGAGGCCGGGGGCACAGTTCCCACAAATGAGAGAGTTGCTCCTAAGAGTACACGACCTCTTTTAGCCAGGAGTCAGTGGTTGGGCCCTGCCTCCTTCCCCAGTTTTTGGATAGCTCTCGCTTGGCCATCAACAGCAGCATCGCTGTCAAACGTCGCATGTCCTGGGGAATTCCTTTGACATGGCCCATGATCCCTACTAGTGGCGAACAGTCTGTATCCACCCCGTAATGTCCCTTGCCCCAGTAGTCCACTATCAGTGCCATATGCCAAAGGAGGCATCGAGTCCACTACATTTCCAGCCCTCCGACTCATTCCTGAAGTTGTTTTGGGGTTCTATATAGCTGGTGTGAGTACTTGAGGTGGATTAAGCATCATCTATAACTAGGGGGCAGTGGTTCCAGCTCGTCTCCGCTCCTCTCACCATCGGCTTCCTCCCTGTTTGGACCCAACCCCTTTCGTTCGTCTCTCCCTGATGACGTCAGGTACGCCGCTGTGTTCCTCCCTGTTTGGACCCAACCCCTTTCGTTCGTCTCTCCCTGATGACGTCAGGTACGCCTCTGTGTTCCTCCCTGTTTGGACCCATCCCCTTTCGTTCGTCTCTCCCTGATGACGTCAGGTACGCCTCTGTGTTCCTCCCTGTTTGGACCCAACCCCTTTCGTTCGTCTCTCCCTGATGACGTCAGGTACGCCGCTGTGTTCCTCCCTGTTTGGACCCATCCCCTTTCGTTCGTCTCTCCCTGATGACGTCAGGTACGCCTCTGTGTTCCTCCCTGTTTGGACCCATCCCCTTTCGTTCGTCTCTCCCTGATGACGTCAGGTACGCCTCTGTGTTCCTCCCTGTTTGGACCCATCCCCTTTCGTTCGTCTCTCCCTGATGACGTCAGGTACGCCTCTGTGTTCCTCCCTGTTTGGACCCATCCCCTTTCGTTCGTCTCTCCCTGATGACGTCAGGTACACCTCTGTGTTCCTCCCTGTTTGGACCCATCCCCTTTCGTTCGTCTCTCCCTGATGACGTCAGGTACGCCTCTGTGTTCCTCCTGTTTGGACCCATCCCCTTTCGTTCGTCTCTCCCTGATGACGTCAGGTACGCCTCTGTGTTCCTCCCTGTTTGGACCCATCCCCTTTCGTTCGTCTCTCCCTGATGACGTCAGGTACGCCTCTGTGTTCCTCCCTGTTTGGACCCATCCCCTTTCGTTCGTCTCTCCCTGATGACGTCAGGTACGCCTCTGTGTTCCTCCCTGTTTGGACCCATCCCCTTCGTTCGTCTCTCCCTGATGACGTCAGGTACGCCTCTGTGTTCCTCCCTGTTTGGACCCATCCCCTTTCGTTCGTCTCTCCCTGATGACGTCAGGTACGCCTCTGTGTTCCTCCCTGTTTGGACCCATCCCCTTTCGTTCGTCTCTCCCTGATGACGTCAGGTACGCCTCTGTGTTCCTCCCTGTTTGGACCCATCCCCTTTCGTTCGTCTCTCCCTGATGACGTCAGGTACGCCTCTGTGTTCCTCCCTGTTTGGACCCATCCCCTTTCGTTCGTCTCTCCCTGATGACGTCAGGTACGCCTCTGTGTTCCTCCCTGTTTGGACCCATCCCCTTTCGTTCGTCTCTCCCTGATGACGTCAGGTACGCCTCTGTGTTCCTCCCTGTTTGGACCCATCCCCTTTCGTTCGTCTCTCCCTGATGACGTCAGGTACGCCTCTGTGTTCCTCCCTACTTCCACTAGACCGCTGGGATCTTCCGGAGTTAGTAGTGTGTCCCGACCTGCTTCTCTCCACTTCCGGTCCGCTGGATCGTCGGACTTCTCACATGGTGTAAAGGCGTGTAACTCACTTCCGCGGTGATGGTTCTGTCAGGATGTGCTCGAGAGGTGCAAGAGTAGGTGGAGAGCTCGGGAAAGTGTTGTGCAATTTTTACAGGTGGCTTTGACCTGATAGTATATTAAGGTGTCCAACAGGCTCAAAGGGTCATCCTCCGTCTGCTGCGGGGGGAGGGGGGCTATAAACCCATCTTCTGTGTAAAGGTCTGCAAATCGAGTAATATGCAGCTTGCTCATGCACTTATTCTTGTCTCTGGCCTTCAACATGGGGAAGTTTGGGTTCAGCGTCAATTGCACGGAGGGGGCAAATAGACCCGCCAGTCCTGCTCTGTTCTGTAATCCCTTCCACGCCCATCTTAGGATTTCCACTGTCTATTTCTTTTTTGGGCCATTTGTGTGGTTGATACAAGGCCTCTTGTGGCGGAACCGGGCGGCGTTGTCTTGTTCTATTGCAGCATGTGGCTGGTATGGGGTTGGATATATCCAGTAATGCAGAAATTGAGCTTGTGCACAATGTGCATATAATTGAAAGTCTGGAGCTCCCAGCCCTCCTTGTCATAGTGGCAATGTCAGAGTCTCCCAGGCAATTCTGGCCTGTTTGCCCGCCTAGATCAAGGTTATCATGTTGGATCCAAGTCTCTTAAAAAATGCTGATGTTAATGGCATGGGCACGTTTATCAATAAATATAGTAGTCTGGGCAACACCACCCTCTTTGCAATGGCTAGTTTTGCTGCCGTTGAGATGGGCAGCTTTGTCCAGATGGGTATTCTCTCTTCGAGCCACATCATTGCACAGCCGTAGTTAGCCTCCCATAGCTCTTTTATATCCCTACTTATCCTCACTCCCAGATACCTGACAGGTCCCTCTGCCCACTGTAGTGGGAAGTCCATTGCAAACGGCAGCGTTGAGTCTGTGAGAGGCAATATTATGGGCTTAGACCAGTTTATCTGGACACCGGAGAGTTGGCCAAACTTCAGCAGTTCCCTTATCATGGGATTTAGATTTTCAGATGGATTGGTTATGTAAAGTGTAATGTCATCCACGTATAGGGACGCCACCAGGCCTCTGGCCGTGAAACCCAATCCCCTATGTGCATGATGCTGCCTCAGCCTCGCGGCCAACGGTTCTATTGCTATGGCAAACAACAGGGGTGACAGTGTGCACCCCTGTCGCATCCCCCGCGAGATCTCAAATGGATCAGTCACAGTATTGTTAAATCTGATCCGGGCCGTGGGCTTCGTGTATTTGTCATATAAATTGCGCACTAAGTTGAATGCCAGCCAGAAGGGTTAGCAGATATGACCATTCTAGAGTGTCAAATGCCTTAGTGGCATCCAGCAGTGCAGCGACTGCGGAAACTTGAGGGTGTAGGTAGTGTAATATTGCAAACAGTGTCCGCAAATTATGAGAGGTTGATCTGCCCAGTGATGTAGCTCAGATTTCATCTGGATTCAGGCATTGCTTTATTTTTGTGTTTCACACAGACTGCATTTTAAAATGGCACTTTTGGTGCATGCAAAGTGAAAGACATGAAAGAGGCCTGCAGATGAAATCATGTAAAACCATGCTTAATTAATTAATCATGGATCTTTAATGTGTTTAGTTTAGATTTAACCTCACTATAGAATGTACATTTAATTTAGAGAATGTTTTTTTTTAAACTTTTAAAGTAGCGCATAATTGTGCTGAATTAACATGTGTTTTTACAGTGTAGAAAACTCGTGATTTCAGTTTCCTTTAGAAGGCTCACCGTGGCCTCTTTAGCTTTGAAGATAAGAGTGGAATGTGTGTTCTCTCCTCCCAGCTCCTTTTCCTTGTAATCTACACCCCCTGTTCCCGTCTCAAGAGACTTTGGCTTTGTTGCATATTTAGACAATGCATATTCAGTTCATAACACATCTTCTTATAATGTGTATTAATTAATCAATCATGCACCAACACTACATGTGGGGCAAACACATTTTGCATGAAAAGCTATTTAAAACATTAGAGCATGTTGCTATGAGTATGTATTAATTGTTTGCGCTTTGAAAATTTGCACTAGAGCATGTTTATGCTATGTTGTACATTGCACATTTTGCATCTTGTGCACAAATGATAGAAAAGCTGCTTTAAACTAATAGCTTTTGCTAGGTAATAATTAATACATGGTACTAGTATGGGGGAGGTAAACATAATGGGTTTTATTTAATAAATTAATATTCCTTTGTGTTTGTTTTATTTTTGGGCCCACAATAAAATGGCTGCCTAGGAATCCAGCATGGCTGAGAATTGTTAGCAGTGTGCTGAATGAGAGACGCATGCGCAGAAGATTGTGCCAGCTGCATGAACTGCCAAGTGCCTCAAGTGAAGACACATGGGTCAAGGCCACAATGAACTGTACACTCCTGTCATCGTGCCAATGTACCAGTGTTTGTGGGAGAGTGTCATCCCTGCGTGCGATTTGAAAGCGAGACGGAAATGGACTGATACATTTTTGTCGCTTAGATGTTGCAGTATTGTATAATTATTGATGGTGTTACATATGACTGTATTAAGCCTTAACGCTTCCTTTGTTAAAACCGGTATGGGTTGGATTTGCAATGAGAACAGGATGATGAGACCCCTATGTCAATTATGCTAACCAATCACAGTGCGAGTTTCTACTGAAACTGCAACATCATTAGTATAGTCAGCCAAGAATTAGAGTATAAAAAATGACCCCTTAGGGGGCGTGTCAGTCTTAGGGGGAGAGGAGAGGAGAAGGAGCAGATCTGACCAGACATCATTTGGGTTAGGTACGTGAACGTCGCGGGTGCAGCCTGGGAGGAGATATCGTCCGAGGAGACACAGAGGGAGGAGGGGGCCTTGCTCATATTTTTTTCAGAGAGTCCTTGCACGTCATATTTTCGGCAAGGCAGATCACATTCCTCTGTGGTCTTGTGAAGGGAGGGATTTTTAGGAGCAGTTCCTCTATGTCAGACAGAGAGGCAGAGATGAACAGGCGAACACAGAGAAAGAGCAGCTGAGAGATCAGGACAGATTTTGATGCTAAAACTTTAAATTTCATGCTTTTGACTAACTGGTTTTGAAAAGATTTATTTGTCTTATGCATTTATTTCTCTTTATGGGAGATTTTTGCTAATTATTAATTATTGATTTGGCTTGCAAAACTCATTCTTGAATTATATTTTTCCTGAAACTCTTTAAAGAGTTCTGACTGACATTTTATGCCTCATTCCCTTTTCTTTGCTTTGTATGCAATCTATAATATATTTTGTCTTAATTTTATTTTTCCTGTTTTTCAATTCTGTAACCTGATTGATATTTGACTAATGAATAAAGGGTCAGAGAAACTTAACTTTTGACTAGAAAATAAAACCCTTTAAAAATACTCACAACTCTCTTTATTGGCTTAAATATTAATTGCATTTTGATTTTTCATGTTTATGTAAAGACTCCTGAAGGTGATACACGGTGGCAAAGGTCCATCACCTTTAAAGCGTTAAACTAGAGGTAAATGATGTTTTGCATTGACAAATTACCGTGAAATTACCGCTGGATCACCAGTATAAAACCAGACTGATCTGGGCGTATCATCCGGCGTAAGAGTGGCTTCAGGAGAGAAGCCAGTAGCTTAGCGTATATTTTATTATCCACATTAATTAGAGATAGCGGGCGATATGAGTCGCAATTGTTCCCTGGTTTGCCGGGTTGAAGTATTGTGGTTATTAATGCCTCTCGCATGGATGGTGGGAGGATGCCACTGTCATACGCCTCTTGATACACTTTAAGCAAATAAGGAGCCAGGATCTGGGCATATGTCTTATAGAAAGAGGCTGTGAGGCTGTCTGATCCCGGAGCTTTATCACTGGGGCCCTGAATCACCTGCACAATATCCTCCTCCGTGTATGGGACATCCAAATATTCCCTATGTGCCCTTTCCAACCATATTAGTTCTAACGTGTCCCAATATTCATTTACTTTGTCCCAGTTGTGTGTGGTGCGAGACATGTATAGTCTATCAAAAAATTTCGGAATAACTTCCGGGAGGGCATTCAAATCTCTTACAAGACTGGAATCCTCATCCATCAGTTTGGTTATGTACGTGTGGGGATGGGGATTTTTCAGTATGGTAGCAAGAGTTTTCCCCGGCCTGTCTCTCTTCCCGTATCTCCGAGCCTGCACGAATTTATTTAGAATTTTAAGTTCCCTGTCTGCCTCTTCTTCGTATAACGTAATTTTCCCTCGAATTGCGGCCAGTAGCTAAGGGTCCTGAGTTCAATAATATTTGTTTTCTAAGCCTCAAGTATCCTCCTCTATTTTGCTCAAAGTGTGTCTAATGTCTTTGAGGACCCCACCCTGCTTGGCTATACAGGCCCCCGTATCACCACCTTAAATGCCTCCCATAATGTTGCCTGGGAACTTACTGAATTCTCATTGTTTGCAAAGTATTCCAGTATCTCTCTGCAGATTTAGTGTCTGAACACCTGATCCATCAGTGCCCCGTGCGGGAGTCACCATGTGAAGGCTCTTGGAGGTGCCTGAGGTAGGGTTAATGTAAGTAGCACCTGCGCGTGGTCCGACAGTGTATGTGGTAAATGTTTTACGTCTTTAGTCCACGTAGTCGCATCCCTCGTCAACAACCAGTAGTCAATTGGCTTTCCCTTATTATGGACTGCAGCTGGGCCGTGGCTTTTGGATGTAGTGATCGGGCAGCACCAAATCTATCTCTTTTGCCCTCAAGGACTACGTTAAAGTCAACCCCCCCTTATCATCGTGCTATCCCCCAGCTGTGCTATCTCCGCCCATACCCTGCAATAAAAGTCGGGGTCATCTGTGTTGGGGCCGTAAACTGCCACTAGTGTGATACGCCTTTCGCTAATGTGCCCATGCACTATTGTGTATCTGCCTTCCAGATATATCGATGTGTGTAGTGTAGTCCAGCCCAGGCTTTTGCGGATGAGTATTGACACCCCCGTGAGTAGTCAGAGTACGTAGCTCAATATATATATAGCCCCAACGCTTTGAGCCGAGCCTGGTCTGTGATGCCGTCGTTAAATGCGTTTTATGCAAAAGACAAATGTCTATGTTGTGTCGAAGCAAGTAAGTTTGCACCAGTCCCGCCTTTCTGTGGTCGTTAAGGAGGTGAGAAACGTGATTGGCGTCATCTTTGAGTAAACACTGTGTAGGGTAGGTCACCTGGTTCATGTGCCTGGCCCCTAACTATGGTCTTAGGTGCCCTTTTCCTGTTTAGAACACAGTGCCTGCACGTATGCTCGTGGAATGCACTGGATAAAGGTTGTTGCTTGAAATGGCATTGTTAGGAGAATACACCTTCGTCCCTCGCCTACTACTAAACCTAACTACAGAAACAAACTTTCCCCCCTTCCTCCCACACCAACCCCCCAACCAAGTTGTGATTTCAAACCCGACCCCCACGCCTGCAACAAAACTTCATTCATACAAAGTGTATTCTGGAGCTCTCCCGTGTGGTACATGACGTCACCGGTGAACTACCTCACTGCGCGCAGCGAGGCGGTCAAACATAGTTATTGTCAGGCAACCTCCAATTGCATATTTAACTCTGATATGATTCTTTAGTGAGGAAGCGGGCCTGCATCTGCAGCCACGCTAATGTCTCCGGCTTCTGCTTCCCATACCAATCTGAACAGTCTGACCAGTTTCTGTGGGCGATGCAGCACCAGACACATCTTTAGGTGTAGCTCAGTCATTGTCACACAGGTCAGCGTTCATTGCAGCTGTAGATGTCTTTGAGGAGGCATTTTTCGAGCCCCCAGTGTGCTTGGCGTATTTTAGTGCTGATTTGGCATCCGTGAAGTAATGTGAATTCCCCTCGTACGAAATGCGCAGCTTCGCCGGGTATAGGAGAGCAGATGGGATGCCTGCTTTTTGAAGAATCCGCTTTGCCGGGAGGAATTCTCTGATGCAGCCTGTACTCCAGGGGTGAAGTCAGGCTAAAAAGCAAGCGTGTTCCCTTGGTGTTGGATAGTGCCTGTTTCTCGCGCCAGGCGTAGGACCGTATCCCGGTCTCTGTAATGTAGCATACATGTAGCAATCGGTCAAGGAGTGGAGCCAATCAGTGGTTTAGGTGTGAGTGAGCGATGGGCTCTTTCCACTATGAACATCGTGGACAAGTCAGCTCCAAATAGATCGTGAAGCAGGGATTCAACGTATTGCTCCATTTTGGACATTGCTGTTGTTTCAGGTACTCCCATAATGCCTAGATTGTTTCGCAGTGAACGGGCTTCTAAATCTTCGTTCTTGGCTCTTATAATCGCCAGGATCTTTTCCATTTGCAGCATTTGCTCTTTAGTGTCCACTTGGAATTCGTGCACGTCTTCTGCTTTGTTTTCTAGAGTATCTAGCCGGACTTCATGGTTGTCCACCTTCCTTTGACTCATTCCAGCCTGGCCGATAGGGTATCCAGCTTCTTGTCGATTGTCTTGAGGCTTGATTTCACTTCCAGTAGGATAGTGCGCAGATCTGGTTTAGACTGTCCTGGTTCCTCTCTATGGAGTGCCTCTGTTTCTTGCAGGGCGTCTGTGTCCATTTGCCTGGTCTGCCGTTTGTTGTCAAAGCTTAACTTTGACTGTTTAGTGTCAGTTTTCCCTATCGTGCAGGCTGCGCATTTAGGACTGCTACAGCATTACCGTTGTGATGTCCAGTTTACAGCAAGCTGCGCACCACCAGTGGGCCGGATAGGTTCATGCCGCGCCAACCCCTCTATGCACGTGGGGGAATCTGCTCTGGTGCGCCACTTAGAACACTTTGATGGGTTAGGGTTTGTTCTGCAGGGTGCTCCAGCCTCTAATGACTCCTATTTTCTGAGAGGCAGTAGGGTCCTCCATTCTGGGCCCCGACTCCGGCAGGCCAGTGTCTCAGTGGCTGGAGTTGCTCCCTACTCTGGCACGCCCAGTGTATTCAACTCATGAAGATCACTGTTTTATAATGGGCGCCATCTTGTGAAGGCGGCCTCCAAGTGGCTCGGTTGTAGTGCCCCGTCTCTATGCCTGGGTAGCCAATTAATCACGTCTTCAGGCTTCCCCACTTTGTCTTTATTCCCCCTGCCGCATGTGCATTTAATCAAGGCTGCTCAAGTGTGCCCAGCGTGTCCCAGGATCGACCAGTCTATCCGTCCCGGGCCCCCCTCCTGTAGGCGCCGCAGGGAACAAGAGCCAGACCATACCTCGCACATCCCGCTTCTCAGCAGGCCCACCTAACTTCAATTCGTAGGGCCCGAGGATTACTCTGCTCCTCTGATATATCACAACCTGCTCATTTACAGGGTCACAGCTCTGCCTGCTCGTCTCTCCGGCGGGGTCGCCCAGCATGTCTCTCCAGTTCCGCGCTGCGGCCCAGCTGTCCTAGACTTGAGGTGGCAGGGATGCTCATCCAGCGCGAGGCCAATGCCTAATCAGGGATCAATACTCAATAATATCACAGAACAATGGCCCATACACATTCACCCAAATCCCTGATGCGCTGGGGTCAATTTATATAACGTTCATTCTCTTCCTCCTAAAATTCATATATGACATTTCCAAAAATACTTATCTAATTTATACATCAACTTTCCTTCTACTTGGTCGATGAACCAATTAGTTGAATAGTTGATGGTAATGATACTCCTTATCTGACTAATAATTCGATCAACTAAATAAACACAGACTCTCGTTGAAGTTAATAAAGTTTATCTCAAATTAAATGATAAAATGCTCAATGCATACGGTTACAAGTGCAAACAATTCAGATAGAGACAAACTCATCAATCAAATAATGACATTGTGCATGAAGGAGTGGATAGATGAAGAGACAAAAGTTTCAGAGACAAAATACATTTGCAGATAAATTGTGCAAGAACGAGTCAGAATAATACAAACCCAACGGATCTGTAGAAAACCACCCCTCTGGCCAAAGTGATGGTGGGGGTCCCCTGAAATAGAGTCATGGTACAAAGATTACAGGGACAGGAACGGGACAGGACAGGAACAGCTAGGCCTCTCTGCAAATCGACAGACAGCGACGCATCTCCCCTATCTCTCAGCTTACCTAACCACACCCCTAAAGGCACCCCTGTTATACCCTAAAACCTACATGTCTGTCCCACATTAGTTGTAACATTTAACATAACTAAACAGTTGATTGGTGGACTTTAGGGGTGGTATGTCACACCATGGTGACTTCATTCAGACTTTGAACATATTCATTGTTTTATACCCGTTCTCATGATATCATGATTGTTCCGTTCACATGATTTAATTCATGTTACAATTGCATATAATTTTAAGCAACGTCTGCGGAAGGAGTCCTTCTGTCCCACGGTCAGTCACATCTCCTGGCAAGCGATCATCACATTGGCCTTCAACCCTTGCACTTCTGCTGTGCTCAGCGCTCCAGCGTGCCTTTGTCATATCAATTTCACTCATTTATCCTGCCCCTCCTTTATCCGGCTAAGTTAAGGAAAATGGCGTCTCATCCAGCTTACTATAGCAAATGGAAAATGAACATTCATTAATTATATGATAATGTAGTTTTTCACTGTTTACCACCCACCTTTGCACTATTCCCTGTTAGCTTTTTTCCTAGCATAGCTTTATGCAAAAACGGTATTATTTATAATTTCAAAGCGAGCTGCAACATGCAAACTACGAAATGCACATGTGGCCTAGTCATGCATTATTTCTCGTTTCTTTCAAAGCATAATGTAAATACGGTTTCAGTTCTTTCATGCGTTAGCTCACGTTAGTGCATGCATGCGCAAAGCAGTTTCCCCTCGTGTTCATGTAAGGTGCACGTTAGTTTTCTATTACTACTTACTGTTAGTACGTATTATGGGGGTATTCATTCGAGCAGGTTTCTTTTTGCGAAATCCTGCTCCATCATCCACATCCGCCGCTTTCACCGTCAGCCCAATTTCAAATGAGCAAAACGCCGCTCCAGCCGCCTCACTATTCACGCCGATGTTGTAGGTGATCACCGGTACAGGCGTATATTAACAGCATTATCTTGTTGGCCGGCGGAGTCTTCTCAATGAGCTGCCATCTCACGGCTCGGCCACGCCCTGCCTCAGGATGGTTGACAGTAAAAATCTTATTTACAAGCCGCTTAGAAGGAGCGCTTCAGTGCTTTTCTGAATGGGACGCCCTACAATTTTTCTGTTTACCTTAGGAGTGCCCAACAAGATTAAATCCTGGTAAAACTCAGAAGTCAAAGCCAGAAGGGGTGGCCCAGCCCAGCCTCCTCTGGGCTCAGACATTGCGCTGATGGGCCAGATCTTGACCCGGTCTTCGCCTGTGAATGTGGCCGGGGTGCCGTGAAGCAGGGAATCCACTGCACTCAAGAAGCACTAAGAGCTGACAAGCCCCTCGTCCAGCAAGCGCAGCAGGTGAGATGGAGTTCCCAAGAAGCAGCATATATACAGGAGCCATTATTTAATCTGCTAGTTATTAGACCTGTCAGTCTTAGGGTCGTCTTCCCCCAAACTTTTTGCTTCGCCCACCTTTTTTTGATGCATTAGTTTTTGTTGGCCTTAGGACCCCGTGCACTTTGCCACTGCTAACCATTGCTAAAGTGATTGACGTCTCTCTCCATCACATGGTAGAATTGGCTTACACCTGATTAGCACACTAAATTTACCCATAAGCCTCTAGTAAAGTGGTACCATAGGTACTCTGTTCCTCTAAATTAAATACTACTAGTGGGCCAGCACCAAGGATTGTGCCACCCACTTAAGTAACCTTTTAAACATCTCAGGCAGCTTGTGAGTAGAGGACTGTGTGCAGATTTAAACTGCCATTTGGACCTGGAGAAAAAAAACGTTAGCTAGGCCTAAACCTTGCTTTTAAGTCACCCCCTAGGGAAGTCCTAAACAGCCCATAGGGCAGAGTGCAGTATATTTAAAAAGTAGGACATGTACATTTAAGTTTTATATGTCCTGGTTGTGAAAAACTCTTTTGTTTCACTACTGCAAGGCCTGCCTCTCCCATAGGATGACATTGGGGTACCTTATTACATTCTCCCCTCCACAATACCCAGTCTCAGTAGTTATTGCACCCATTACTACGAAGCAAGGTGGGTGCTGGAAGGTGAAGGTGACCTCTATCACATCACTTCTGCTGGACATGGTGTCTGTTTAGTGGGGGTGGTCTGCAGGTGGACGCAGGGGACTGCACCTTCCAAGCCAGGTGTTGAAGGGGTCATAAACATGCAGTGAACCTTATAATGATTGCTGCAAGGTGTTTAGAAGTTGCCTTGTTATATTTTTAAGTTGGTGGGAGTTTATATAACATCTGCTTTATATTATATGTATAGTTTATGTAAGGTGCATATCATTTGTATAAACTGTATTGATACTTTATAGTACTGAATACTTCTGTAGTAGGTCCGTAAAAGGGATCTCTCTGGGGTGTTCTCCAATTGTAATTGTGGGTAACCATATGTGCTTATTTGTCACAGGGCTTGAAGTACAGAGGTCTCAACAAGCACTGGGCTTCCTGTTTAACCATGGGAAATGTATGTGTTACCTTAAGTGCCTCTAGAAATATTGTGTAAAATAGATTCCTCAGGTACTGAATTTAAAACGGTTTATTTCAACAAGTTTACACCCACAATTTGCAAGCAAACATTCTTAACCTGCTATATTCAATACAATCTTGCATGAAAAATTGGCTTTCAATAAAACTTTATTTACTTACTTCCATCATTTATGTTTTAAATGTACCCCTGCTTCCCTTCTACCTTCTGCGCGCCTCTCTTCTGCATATAAATTACTCTAAATCTCCTGCCTGTCTGTAACAAGCTCTTGTGGAAACCATAATATCTATTAATTCCAGCAAGCGATTTCTTCTCGCATATCTCCTGTAATGATCACATCTTTGTCAATATCACAAAGAAACGGAAATGGAATGAGCATGCAAAACTAACCCTAATAACTAATGGACCGATCACTAACTTTGGGCTCCAGCCCTAAAGCACTTCAATGCCTTGTCAGCAGTAGTAAGCGCTATATTTAATAAGTGCTAACGTACAATTGGGGCAGGTAAGGAGGTTGAGTTTGAAGTCTAAAGAACTGTAATTGAAAACCCTCTTTAATGGTAAGGTCGAATTTGAAGCCAAAATTCTAAAAAACATACCACTTTTAGAAAGTTGACACTTTCTTGTCCTATACTAACACCAGAAGGTATGCAGTTCCTCAATTGTTCAGGCAAGTGAGACAAGAGTCAGGGAACCCCTGATTGTGTGTACAAACAGGGTAAATTAGAGAGAGAGGAAGGGAGTTCTTCCTGTCGGAACTAGGGTCCTCACACACCCAGCCAGCTAGGTGTCATGCTTCATCATATGGACCTGCTCCTCGTCGGGTCGGCGCTGCAATACCCGACGGGCACCCGTAAAGGGGCTCTTTAGCGGAGATCTTCTGTTCCTTGCTGTATGGTGCAGTGGGTGTGAGGGGTCTAGGTGGTGTAGATGTAGTGGGAAAGTGATTAAAACAGGTCGGATAGTCCAAGAGAACTTTTATTCAGGCTGGCTATCCACCTAATTAAAAACAAAAAGAGTGGCAACTATCTGACGTAATGGTTCAGTTTAGCTATGCTCAACTCTAAAGGTCAACATGTTTCATGTTTCAGTACAATCCGTGGCAATTCTTCAGGACCTAGTAAGTGAACTATCTACACAAAGTGGTGGGTGTGAATTCTACCTACCACGTATTAGCACTACGAGCAAAGTTTCCCGCAGTGTCACGAAGTGACCTAAGAAAGGGATACAGAATGAAGTCACACTGTATCAATGGTGCTTAGGTCACAGTATAGCCATCCCTCTCTCTTCATGTCCAACCCTGCTCGTGAACATAAAACAGTATACACTGCATTGCAATTTCAGTGACAAGTGACATTATTAGGAGTGTCAAATAATCACCCCCCAAATAGATAGGTAAACTATCTTATTGATATTAAAAACAGAAGACTGTGTTTAAAAAAGTGTTTACAAGGGTATCAGGGAATCACTCATTAAAACCGCAACAGTTGTTCGAGTGGCTATAAGTGTCAATCCACTCACCTATCCGTAGCGAAAGTATCACTCCATTCAGTGTCCGGCAGGGTATCAGGACACCTGGACCATGGTGTTCTAGAAACGTGAAAGGCAAGACAGTGAGACGAACAAGAAAGCACGGGCATTGGTGTCCCTGTACCCCTGTGCAAATCGCATGATTCAGTGTCGGCTGATGGGGAACAAGCTCGTCTGTTAACCAACCACAATAGCATCTTACAGCGGCACCTGGGAGTGATTTAGTGTGGTAAATGGTCATGACGCAAATAACCCGCACAACAAGGGGAAACCAACTCTAAAGTTGTCAGCAATCCCCGCGGTCGGCATGCGTACCTTGAACCAACACCTCGAGAACCACCCGCTACCTAATTGTGGATGGAATGGTATGGTGGCTACAGTGTAGAGAGGTCCACCTATCAACACCCCACTCTGCAAAACGTTCTGGCACAGGATTTGGACATTGCCTGCAGGCTGCTGTTACTCACCAATCCGCTAAGGAAGTGGGCCGAGCACCGGGAAAGTGACAAGCTGCCCAACCGTGGCGCTGAAATACTTTCGGGCGTCTCGTGCGGGGAAGGTGCGGCTCCCGGGTCGCGTCAAGAACACGTGACTGGTGTAGGTTGGATCCGCTTGAAGATTGGTGATAAACACGGCGGCCATCTTACAGTGTAGTTGGAGGCATAGTTCGGCTCCCTGATTGTATATTTAACTTATCAGTATCCAGATATATTTACTGACCCTCTCGCATCCTAGGTGTAGGACTATTGTCTAGTACATATGGGTACACCAACCCCGACTCATTTTAGTCAACAAAGGAATCACCTTCAAGTTCCTCACGCACTACTACAAAGCCCTACATGACGCGGGACCTGCGTATCTTAACCACCACCTTGCATTCCACGCACCCACCAGAGACCTCTGCTCCACCCAACTGGCCCTTGCTACCATCCCACGTATCCGCAAGACCACAGCCGGAGGAAGATCCTTCTACTACCTCACATCAAAGACCTGGAACACCCTCCCTCTCCACCTCAGGCAATCACCGTCACTGCCTCAATTCAGGAAGGACCTCAAGACTAGGCTTTTCGACAGAACCACAGCACCTTTGACGGACCAGCAGTTCCCCCCTGCAGTGCCTTGGGATGCTTACAGGTGAGTAGTCAGGCACCTGATTGATTGATTGGAACCGCCGCTGCATGACACATCTCCACGCAAGGACCTTGCATCGCCCACTGCAACCCTCGAAACCGCCGCTGCTCAGTGCCTCTCCGTGCAAGGATCTCACATCGTCAACCAAAGTGCCTCCTTCGCACCGCTGCTGCATGAATTATCTCCACACCGGACCTTGCATCACATTGGCTGTGTGACGCATCCTCAGTGTATTGCTTCACAACCAGGGCTTAAGGAACTTTGTTCAGTGGGTGCTTACTGGGTCCCTGTAGCCAGACCACGCTCCATCACGGTCAGCCTAAACTTGTGGCTTTGCCCCAGTCTGGGGTGACCAGACAGCCACAGTTAAAGCTTTGCACTTTTTGGTGCTATTTTTAATTAAATCTATGACACTGCATATCTATGCCTCTACTGATTGGAGGTTTGTCATTCTGGTCTTTATTTATTTTTTAAATTTTATTCTAGTTCTCCAATTTGGTGTGGGATTTTTCTCGTGTTGTGCTTCACTTTATTACTGTTTGAAGTACCTCATAAAACTTTACACAATGCCTCTCAGTTAAGCCTGACTCTTTTGTGACAAGCTACCAAAGGATTAAGGGTAGGTTAATTTAGGATTTGCTTGTGGATTCACCCTGACAAGAGTTGTGGTTGCTGCTTGAGTAGGGTTACAACCCCCTCAACCAGTAATCAAATTTGCTACATCTCCTTTGCTGCCTGGGGTTTGCCTTGTTCCCCAGAGGACTACCCTGCTTCTTGAAGCCTGTCCTGTTCTCTGCTCCTTTAATTCATGGCTAACCTGAGTGGCTCCAAATGTCAGTCGGCTGACCTCCTGTTCTGTGCTACAGTGACACAACAAGCTCCAATGGGCTCTCTCCAGCTGCCTAGCTGTCCTGCTGCAACTGGACCTGTCTGGACTTGCAACTGGACCTGCCTGAGCCCTGCTGGCCTCCGCTAGAGTGAATACCTGTTCCCCAAGAGGTGCCACCACAGGGCCTGGATCCTCGGCTTGCAACAAAGTGCACTCCTCTACAAGCAAAGGCGAAATCCTGAAGTTTTGGGCTCTTTGCGACCATGAACGGGCCAGTTCACGCTAAGACTCTGACCCCTTTGATAACCACCAATGTGAAGTTCCAGTGAGCCAGACTCTTTGCCCTACCGCGACCTCCAGAGACAACCGCAAATGCAAGATCTGCACTTTGTGCACAGCAATGATAGCCTGCAGTGATTGCCAACCCGAACTCCAGCAACGACTAACTGCCACGCCCAACCAGATCTTTGTGCTACAGCCACGACCATCTGTGACAGCAGTCCTGCCCTTCATGGTGCAGTAATGACTATCCACAATTCTCTCCTGGCTCCTCACAACCTCCTACACCATGGACAAAATTCTTTGTGCCAGACTTTGAGACGGTAACTTTTTCAGTGGGACAAAGTTGGCCCTGTATCCAACCAGCGCTCTATTGCCATTGGCCTGAACTTGTGACATTCACCTGGTCTAGCACAACTAGATTACCACAAGTAGTCTTTATCTTTTTAGGTGCTATTCCTATCTAAAACTTTAAAACCTAATTGAATATTTCCAGTTCTACTGATTGGATTTTTATAATTTTGCTTTCATTTTATTGGTTACATTTTATTCTATTTTTCTAAATTGGTGTGGGTCTAATCTTCTGTTGCGTTTTCACTTTATTACTGTTTGTGTGCTGCATAAATACATAGTGCCTCTAGTTAAGCTTGACTGCTTTTGCGCCAAGCAACTGAAGGGTTAAGCGCAGGTCAATTATTTAGAGACTTTTGTGGTTCACCCTAACAAGAATTTTGGTTGTTGCTTGAGAAGGGTTTCACCTTCCTAAAAACCCTCATATAATACTGCAAGTTCCATGTGGAAGTCTCAGTCCCGTGTGTGGAGGTTCCACCAGAAGTATGGAGAGCTTGCCACATATACAATGTGGTGGTAAATTACTTGTAGTAATAATATGGTTGTAAATTGTGATTAGTCTTACTCCACCCCCTAAACTGACTGGGTAGAGACAAGTCATTCTACATCTTTGAGTACCTTTAGACTCACAAATTGTGACTATCCAAGAGCAGTAAAGTTACTCAAACATGTCAGAGTAAAGTTAGACGTTTAACTTGCTCACTGATGTAACTTACCCTTATGAATATCCCTAAATATATGGCCAATCCATTGAAAAATCTCTTTTATCCTTTCTTCACCCATTAAACTGTTACCTATATAGAGGCATATTGATGGGGATTTGGCGTAGGGCAGCGCAGCGAGTCACCTAAGTCAAAATGAAAGGGCCAAAACACACCATATTTATTCAGTACAGAGCATTCCTGTCATTTCTCCCTGCCCTGGCGCCATATCGAAGCCTAGCGCCAATGCAGGCATCATTGCCTGATGGTGCAAGGGTGCCCGTGCTGTTGGCAGGATTGTTTAAGTGCAGGAAGGGACACCTTCCGGCACTGAAACAATCCATTGAGGCCTGTTTCTCTTTCTATTTGTGCTGCAGAATACAGCACACATAGAAAGCGAAACAAATGTGGAGAAATAAAGTTGTTTCTCCTCGTTACGCCTCACCTCAGGCGGAGTAAGATTTTGGCGCATCCCGAGGTTTATATTGTCTTGTAAATCTAGGGAAGCTTTAAAATCCATGGGTGTTAGTGGGAACACCCAGCGCAACGCCCATGGAACGCCTTCCTAAGATGGAGTAAGGCAAAGCAGAGATCTGCGCTGCCTTACTTCATATCTGTGAGGCCATTCGCAGCCACTCTAAGTGGCTTTGAATGGCTTTATAAATATGATTCAGGGGTTTGTGCTGCCGTTGTGTCACAAAAAGTGAGATTGGGCCGTAAAGTCTAGTAGTAGTGGATTGCAGATTAATTCCCTGCCTATTTCCTAAATCATTTGCTATTTCTTTATAAGAGATATTTATCTCAATCAACTGAATTGTGCTAATGTTGATAACCTATGTAGCATAAAGGAACAGGTTTCCTCAGCAAGAGTTGAACCGCTGACATTGATACATACATCCCTGAGGTGGATTCATTGTCCCACAGACCACCTCAGAGGCTAGTGAAAAGACACATACAGCCACATGTCTCCCTGGCACAGTACAACCTGCAGGCGCTGGACTGATCTTAAAGGAGTCACAAGTTGGCCTCACTGTTCTTTTCAATTATCCTTTGAACAATTGTAATTCAAAAGACAAATGGCTCTGTGTGCTGTACTTCAACCTGGACATAAACTAAACATGTTTATGCCTCTAAAACCACTCAATACAAATTGCATTCCTGTGAGCTTAGAGCATTTTTTAAGTAAACGTGGCAAATCACCAGGGTGAAACAACACATAATAAAATTGCATGCAGTAAAACCCAGTTATTTAAGTTAGGTGGCACACAGTTTCACAGGTGGAAATACTATGAAAATATACCTACAGCTCAAGGTAGAAAAGCACAAAAACACGTGACACCTCTTAAAAATCATACTGATGTTTTTTTTGAAAAGTGTTATTCTAAAAATCCTTTTTGGTCCCTGCCAAACAGTGAAGAACAGTACTCTAATGACGGTAGGCAGGCACACCTGAACACCACACCTGCACGGAGCTCGACTACGACACATGCTCATAAATATGGTGCTCACCAACACCTGCCTTCACTCACTCGCAGCAGCATAGATGGCATTTCCCTGGTCCTCACTAACACCTGCCTTCATTTACTCGTCGCAGCATAGATGGAAATCCCCTTGTCCTCTCTACTCCCTGCCTTTACTTTCTTGTGGCAGCATAGAGGGCATTCCCCTGGTCCTCACTAACCCCTGCCTTCACTTACTTGCGGAGCATAGATGGCATTCCCTTGGTCCTCACTAACCCCTACATTCACTCACTCGCAGCAGCATAGATGGCATTCCCCAGTCCCCACTAACCCCTGCCTTCACTCACTCGTAGCAGCATACATGCCATTTCCTCAGTCCCCACTGCCTCCTGCCTACACTCACTCGCAGCAGCATGGATGGCATTTCCCTGGTCCTCACTACTCCCTGCCTTCACTCAATTACAGCAGCATAGACGGCATTCCCCAGTCCTTACTACCCCCTGCCTTCACTTACTCACAGCAGCATAGCTAGCATTACCTTGGTTCTCACAACACCTGCCTTCACTCACTCACAGCAGCATATATAGCATTCCCCTGGTCTCCACTACCCATGCAGTCACTCACTCACTGCTGCATAGATGGCATTCTCCTGGTCCTCACTACCCCTGCCTTCACTCACTTGTGGCAGCATAGATGACATTACCTTGGCCCTCGCTAACCCCTGCCTTCGCTCACTCGCAGTACCGCAGATGGCATTCCCCTGATCCTCACTACCCCTTGCCTTCGTTCACTGGTGGCAGCATAGATGGCATTCTGCTGGTCATCACTACCCCCTCTATTCACTCACTCACATCAGCATAGATGGCATTTCCCTGGTCCTCATTACCCCTTGAATGCACTCACTCGCAGCAGCATAGATGGCATTCCCCTAGTGCTCACTAACCCCTGCACTTACTCCCTCACTGCAGCATAGATGGCATGCCCCTGGTCCTCACTAACCTCATGCATTCGCTCACTTGTAGCAGCATAATGGCATTCCCTTGGTCTCAACTAACCCCCTGCATTCACTCACTAGCGGCAGCATAGATGGCACTCCCCTGGTCATCACTACCCCCTGCCTTCACTTACTTGCGGAGCATAGATGGCATTCCCTTGGTCCTCACTACCCTCTGCCTTCACTCACTCGGAGCAGCATAAATGGCATTTCCCCAGTACTCACTAACTCCTGCCTTTTCTCACTCACAGCAAAATACATGGAATTTCCCTGGTCCTCACTAACCCCTACATTCACTCACTCGCAGCAGCATAGATGGCATTATCTTGATCCTTGCAAACCCCTGCCTTCACTCACTCGCGGCAGCATAGATGGCACTCTCCTGGTCCTCACTACCCCCTGCTTTCACTTACTTGCGGCAGCATAGATGGCATTCCCTTGGCCCTCAATTACCCCTGCCTTCACTCACTCACAACAGCACAGATGGTATTTCCCTAGTCCTCGCTAACCCTGCATTCACTCACTTGCAGCAGCATGGATGGCATTCCTCTGGTCCTTACTAACCCCTGCCTTCACTCACTCATGGCAGCATAGATGGCATTCCCCTAGTCCTCACTACCCCTGCCTTCCCTTACTCATAGCAGCATAGATCGCATTTCATTGGTCCTTACTAATCTCTACATTCACTCACTCATGGCAGTATAGCATTCCCGTGGTTCTCACAACCCCTGCCTTCACTCACTCACTCGCAGCAGCATAGATGGCATTCCCCTGGTCCTCACTACCCCCTGCCTTCACTCACTCGCAGCAGCATAGATGACATTCCCCTGGTTCTCAATTACAACTGCCTTTGCTCACTCACGGCAGCATAGATGTCATTCCCCTGGTCCTCAATACCCCCTTCCTTCACTCAGTTGCAGCAGCAGAGATTGGATTCCCCTGGTCCTCACTACCCCTGCAGTCACTCACTCGCTGCAGCATAGATGGATTTCTCCTGGTCCTCACTACCCCTGCCTTTCCTCACTCGTAGCAGCATAGATTGCATTCCCCTGGTCTACACTAACCTCTGCATTTGCTCACTCGGGGCAGCATAGAAGGCATTTGCCTGGTCCTCACTAACCCCTGCTTCTCTCACTCGCTGCAGCATAAATGGCATTCAACTGGTCCTCACTGCCCCCTGCCTTCGCTCACTGGTGGCAGGATAGATGGCATTTGCAGGAAGCTGGGTTTCTGTTGCAGTAAACCCACACTTTTTGCCAGATTTCTGATGCACTTTCACTTGATGTGCCCAGGGTCCCTGCCAATCTGGTTCCCAGGGCCTGTGTTCTTTCCCAAAACTGTACCTTTGTACCACCAATTGGCACCTCTCTGGCCACATCTATGTCCCTTGTAAAAGGTACCATGGGAAGGCTTCTGAGGGCTGCAGCACATATTGTGCCATCCATAGAGGGCCTTTACCTTAACACACACACACTGCCATTGAAGGCTGGGTGTTTTGGTGCAGAGAAAAGTGAAGAGTCGACATGGCACACATTCCGCGACTAGAAATTAAATGTGTATATTTATTTTCTTTGTAGATTGGCCCCTGAGGAAGGGACATTCCCGTCCCGAAATGTATTGGGCATCAACTTAAATGTTTAAGAAAACAATTGTCAATGGATCATCAGAATGTGAATATGTTTAGAAATAATGATGTGATGTAACACGATCAAGTTATAATTTGGCATGATTTGTAATATGTGTAACATTATCACATGAATACGAATGTTTCATCCAATGCAAAGAAATTGTTTATTTGAATAAATTGTGAAACAAGCCAGAGTGTGGTAAACCTATAGAGAAAAATTGTATAGTGAACAGTGCCCAGCGCACTCAAGTCAATGTACTTGTTTTAACACATCCCTGTGTGCCATGCCTGCAACCCACTGCCTATGGTATAGGTAAGACACCCCCCCGAGCTGGGTGCACTATACCACTGGTGAGGGTACAGTTGAATGAGCACTGTACCCTTACGGTGTCTTAGTCCATTCTTAGACATTATAAGTGCAGTAAAGCCATAAAGAGTATATGGTCTAGGAGTTTGTCATTACGAACTCCACAGCACCATAATAGCTTTACTGAATACTGGGAAGTTTGGAATCAAACTTCTCAGCATAATAAACCACACTTATGCCAGTGTGGGATTTATTATACCATGCACTCAGAGGGCATCTTAGAGATGCCCCCTGAAAAACGACTAGTCTCTGGCGGGTTCCCTGACTGGTAAACACCAGCCTGCCACCACAAGACATGTTTCTGGACCCCTGGGGTGGGGGCCTTTGCTCCTTGAGCCCAGAAACAAAGCCTTTCCTGGGCAGAGGTGCTCACACCTCCACCAGGTCAGGAAGAGCCATCTGTGGCAGGGGAGCTTCAAAGGCCTTGCCGCCTTTGTAACGTGACCCCCAGCCTCTCCTGCTATCAGGAGCAGGCCCACTTCCTTTCTCACCTCCTTTTCGGCGGGAAGACAGGTTGGAAGAATGAGAACAGCGCAGGTGTGCCCACCTCTGCCAAACCCCACCCCTCAGATGGCAGGCACTCTCCAATCAGAATTAGGGATTGTGCCCACTCCCCCACGTGTGGTGAGTACACCACGTGTGGTCACCCTAAGGTCAGTAGCCAATTGGCTACTGACCTCGAGACCCACTAAAATGCCCCCTAAATACAGTATTTAGGGGGCAGCCCTGAACCAAGAAGACAGATTCCCGCTGGTAGAATAGAAATGTTCACGTTTGCGCATAGTCCTATGTAAGTTAGCATTCACTGCACCATTTTCTATTTAGACGCCATTTTGAATCATGATCAAAACTAATCCTTTGCTATTTCTGAGAAAAGGCCTCTGTTATGTTTCATTTCTGCAATGTTAGGTTTCGCTTCAATAATGAATAGACTGTTCATATTAGTGCATACCTTTCTCTCTAGATGGAGGCCCTCTCCCACTTGTCTGGTGGAGGGTACAGGGTGAAACGACCTTGGGTTGCATGAGGTGGTGTGCGATATGATAATCAAAACGTATTTTTTTTGTATTTCACTGTCCAGCTGCATTTGCTTGGAAAATTCCGCTGTGGGCGTGTGCGAGATGTACATAATGTCTCTTTTGCTTGTCGATTTCAGTCCCTCTGCAGCACTCTTAGCGACTGGGCAGACTGGGCTCGGCTCTGAGTGTATATGAATAACCAGTTATTGATTTGTATTCTCTACTGTCTGACCTACTCTTCATTTGGTATAGAAGGCTGAGAGGTGGTCATTAGTGACTCGAGTGACCCTAAAAGGGCCACTTCCTTCAGTTGGTGTCCGAACAGGGACTCCTTTGGGTGATTGATCCATCCCCTTTCCGCAGTCGGAGGGGAGACGGAGGACATCATCGGGTCAGACTGACGGCTCAGGGATCCCTACACGAAGTGTCATATTTGCTTGCAGCTGCCCCTTCTGTCCAGCCAGATGGTGCCTCGCCCTGTGGTCATCCCGACAGGAGTCCTGAACGGCGAAACCCTTGGATTTGACCATTTGGTCTGAAGAGTTGGCAGTGGAGGTTTGGTCCGTTTGTGCTACTGATATCAGGTGAGTTTATTTTGGTTCTTTGTGGATATGGTACCATTGTGATTTGAGTTTGGTACGGTCTGAGGACCGTTTTTAATAAAAGTATTTGCAACTACTTTGCTAGGTAAAAATAACGAGCTTGTTTTCCTTTTAAAATGCCTATTTTTAGTAAAATATTGTATTCTTGTTGTCGTTGTTGTTCTGCATGTGCTCAATTGGAAGAAGCTCAGCCCTAATTTTGATATGTATGTGAAGCATGGTCTTGGCCCTATTATGTTTAGTACATTATGGCACAAATATACGAGGGACAATGCCTAGTTGCAGTGGCCGTTGACGGGCACTTTTGATGAACAAAAAATTGGGCTTTTACAGGAGCAATTGTTTAAGAAAAGAAGTAGACAGTTTATGTTTGATTCCCTCAGAACTTGGCGGAAGGAGGCTAGACAGAGACGGTTAAAAATGGAAAGAGACGCGCCGAAAGCAAAAATGCAAACATTGACACAGAAAGCTGTGGCCTATGATAGAGAAAAACAAGAGTCCGGAATTGAATGTGAAGATAGGAGATATTGATTGCATATTGATAAGTCTTATTTGATTAAAGAGGAAGATGATACTTTTGTAGAGGAGTTGTTAGATACTCGACCCCCGCCTCCTTACACTCCGCAGAGGATATATCCCATTGTCCCCTTGCAGCCCCGGCAGCCTGTTGCGTCTGCTCCAGCTGTTCCTGTATCTACGGCTGTTGTTTCGACAGCTTTTGCTACGGCACCTCCTGCTCCTTCTTTGTCCTCACCATCTTTGACCACTGTGACTCCTAGTACATCTGCCGTTTCACCTTCTGTGTCTTCTGTTTCTTCTCCTCCTGTGCAAGCGCCAGCAACGATTGTACCTGTCACTTCTGTTGTTTCTCCTTCCATGGTTTTTCATCTTCTGATACCTTTGAATGCTGAGACGCCTGTACGTGGGTTTGAGGACAGAGACTGGACAAAATTCAAGGAGCGAATAGGCCTGTTAGTGCGATCTGGGGTACTGGATGAAGAAAAACAAGTAATAGCTGACCAGGCTGTGCGATGGGCTTGTAATGCGATCTATAGTGTGGAGGATGTTTGGGAAGTCATGCGAGATTTTGAACCCTTTTTACAGCAACATGCCCTTAAGCATATGTCTGCTACATTGATTAGTCTTTGGCAAAAACACATTGGGGCAGAAGCGCCTCAAATTTTATTTGACATTAGAGATCACATATATGCTACTGATTTGGAGCCAGGCCAGGTATTTGGGAATGTTACAACTTTGGTTGCCTACAGGGGTAGATTACATGAGAGGAGCCCTACTCGGGTAACTCGTTTCCGATGTGGGAGGTCCATCCCATATATCACCCAGAAATACCTACGTTGACGGACCAGCGCGGTAACGTCACTAGACGTGCCGTGCCTGCTCGTTTTCAGGAGCAATGGGTTTATACTCCATGGAAAAGGAGTGAGGTTTTAGCCCCTAAGGCTCATTTGCCCGACCCTAGGAAAAATCCTACAGCTTATTATAAGGAATTAACGGAGGCTGCTTCTTCTACTGTAATGACTCTTGCTGATATTGAAATGTTTTTTGGTCTCCTTGTTCCGGTTGATGTCCGGAGACAGGTACATACTCAGGACCATGTTACAGAGTTGGGTGGTACATGGGATGTGATTAAGGGATGGGATCAAGAAAGGAAGCCAGGTGATAAACCCTGAGCCGAGATACTAGCTTTACCAGGTCGTATTATTACATACATGCATTCCCTTATTCCGCCCAAGAAGTTAAGCTGGGACAAATTGACGGCTGGTCGACAGAAGAAGGATGAAAGTGTGTCTGATTTTTTTACCCAGTTTGAAGATACGTTTTTGGACTATAGTGGGCAGGATATGTCTATTGGAGGAGTTCGATTGTTTGTTGACAGATTTGTTTCTAACCTTCTTCCTGAAATTGCGACTAGATTACAGGCGTCTGAGAGTACTTGGTCCACCTCTTCCCCCTAGGTTATTTTGAATATGGCTCAGTACTATGAACATCAAGATCAGGAGGAAAAGGATAGGACTGATAAGAAACACAAGGATTTAAAGACAAAGGTGTTGTTGCAGCAAGCGTCTAGGGGAAATAATAGGGGACGGGGTGGTCCTTCTAGACAGCTTCCACGGTTCAGTAGACAGCCTTCAACGACACCTTTGGGGCCGAATCAGTGTGCCTATTGTAACGAGGAGGGTCATTGGCGCAGCCAGTGTCCTGTGCTTTTACAGAAAGTTGCAGCTCCTAGAGGGCGAGGTTCTGGTGGGAGAGGTCGTGGACCAGAGAGAGCTCAGAATGTAACGGTTTCACAGGATCGTTCTGATAATAATTAATTTGATGACACTTGTAATGGCCAGTATTATCATGATGATTATGATATGGATGAGGTGACAGGTATGCCCTATAGTTAGGACAGACAGGGACAGGGAGAGGAATCAGTTCAGATACCTGTAGATCAGCGTGGTCCTTATGTCACAGCGGATTTGCAAGGTTTGACTAAGGAATTTTTGGTGGATACAGGTGCAATGAAAAGTTCTGTTTCTAGACATATGGTCCCTGGGGCAGCCCTTTCTGGCCACAATAATGTTACGGTCGGTTTTACAGGAGTACTAGTTGTAAGCCCCATTTCACGCCCCCTTGCATTGACTGTTGGCCCTTTTACTGTGGAATCTCAGTTTTTGTTGACATCTAATTGTGGTGAGAATTTGATGGGTTTGGATTTGTTGAAGAAGTTGTATGCTACGATCTATTGCTCTCCTGCGGGTGTTTATATCACTATGGGTCCGGATGTGAGTACTAAATAGTGCTTATCGCAGGATATAACCCCTTCAGGCTGAATTTGCTGATGTCCCACCCGCTCTATGGGCTACAGGTGACACGGATGTCGGACTGTTGCATATACCACCAGTTTCTATACAAGTTAAGGAGAATATTGTTTTGCCTCGCATTCATCAGTATAAGATACCGCAGGCAGGAGAGCGGGCTCTTCTTCAGATTATTCAGGATTTGATACAAAAGGCAGTGGTTGAGGAAACGTCTGGCAATATTTGTAATAGTCCTATACTTCTGATTCTTAAACGGGCACCCTCAGGCTCCTCTGAGGATGCTGAGGGTGTTTATCGTTTTGTGATTGATTTGCACGAGGTTAATAAAATAGTGGTTCCACAGTTCCCTGTAGTTCCTGATATTACTGCGCTTTTGACGATGATTCCTTCTTCACCACTGGACTATGGCAAACTGTTTGTGCTCTATGTCCACGAGATGGCTGGCTGCGCGCTTTCTGTACTAACACAAAAATTTGGGGATAAGCAACGGCCGTGTGCTTATTTCTCTGCTGTGCTTGACCATGTCGCAAGTGCCCTCCCGAGTTGTCTAAGAGGGGTCGCGGCTGTGGCCACTTCAATCAGACAATCGGCTGGACTCGTACTTGATACTGACCTCACAGTTTTGGTACCCCATGCTATGGATACACATTTGAATAAGACAAAGACACAGTACCTCACCAGTGCACCTCTTACTGGCTATGAATTGACATTGTTTGCTAAACACATTACAATCAAAAGATGTGCTACTCTGAATCCAGCCACGTTACTTCCCCTCCCTCTGAGAACGATGCAGTCGATTAACATGATTGTATCTACCGGACGGAAGAAGAGACGAAAGGACAGGTAGACTTGACTGATGTTCCCTTATCTGACCCCCAAGGAGAACTATATGTTGATGGCTCTTGTTTTAAGTTACCAGATGGCACCAAGATGGCAGCTTATGCTGTCACTATGCTGCGCACAGTGGTAGAGACATCACGGGTCCCCTGCCAGTCGGCTCAAGCTGCTGAGCTCGTTGCTCTTATTCGAGCTTGTGAATTGAGTGAGGGACTGGTTGTCAACATCTATACTGACAGCCAGTATGCCTTCGGGGTCGAGCATGACTTTGGGTGACTCTGGGCAGAGAGGGGGTTCCTTACTTCTCATGGCACCAAGATTCAGCATGGGCACCTCATATTGAGACTTTTGTCCCCTCTAACGCTCCCTAAGAAATTGGCCATAATTAAGTGTAGGGCCCACAGGAAGGTTACCAACGACATGGGTAGAGGAAATGATTTTGTAGATCAGACAGCTAAGGAAACGGCCCCAACAAAGATGAAACAAATGTTTGACGCAGGTCCAGCTAGGTGGGTCCCTGAAGTTGTCATGTTTGAGAACACCCTTGAAAGTGTAAAGGAGATGCAAAGTGAAGCCACCATGGAAGAATTAACGGTATGGCAAGAGAGTACAGCACAGTTGGATGAGGAAGGATGTTTGATTGATAAATCAGGGAAACAGAGATGGATGTTGCCAGATGCATATGTTCTTCCTGTGTTTACTATGGCACATGGTCCAGCTCATATTAGTGCAAAAGGCATTTGTAAGCTGTTAGACCCTGTATGGCAGAATGAGAATATTTCTAAGACAGCTGCGCATTTGGTGAAATATTGCATGGTCTGTATGATGCATAATCTAGGGAAGGGTACCCTGACACCACCTAGTAATTTCGCACCACCCACTTTTCCTTTTGAGGTCCTTCAATGGACTATTTTGAATTAGAGAGGTGGAGAGGTATGGTGCAGCGGCCAGGGCAGCTGACTTCGGAGCACAGGGCTCACAGTTCGATCCCTGGCTCCAGCGGCAGCTCAGCTCAGCACCATGTGGCTCTGGGCAATAGCTCACTTAATTTCCATGACGGGCCCCAGCGCCTTGAGACCCATAAGGGTGAGTAGTTCGCGCTTTACAAATACAGATTTTATTTTAACAATCTTAAGTATGTGTTGGTGGTTGTATGTGCATTCAGTAAATGGGTTGAGGCTTACCCCACTAAAGATAATACAGCCATTACGACTGCAAAGGTACTCCTGAAGGTTTTTTTTCCTCGTTTCGGCTTGCCCCGAGTATTCTGGAGTGGCAATGGAAGTCATTTTAATGCAAAAGTGATTCCATTGATTTGTAAGGGTCTTCATTTGAAGCAGAATTTCCATGCTGCTAATCATCCGCAGTCAGCGGGTTTGGTTGAGAAGTACAATGGTACTCTCAAACTAAAATTGACAAAAATACAGGAGACCACAGGGTTAAAGTGGCCAGATGCTTTACCATTAGCTCTTTTGTCAACAAGAACAACGGCACATTCTAGGACAGGATTATCTCCTTAGGAGGTCATGTTTGGGCGCCCGGCAAATGTCTGGGGCGTCCCGCGTCCTCGTAAGTTCTCAGATATTGAGTACCCTGTATTGCTCAACTATCTTGGTCAGTTAACATAAAGTTTATGTTCTATTCACCAACAGGTGCGAGAGTGCCTGCCTTCCACACCAGAGGGACCCGGCCACGATATCCAGCCTGGAAACTATCCTATTATGCAACTTCCAGAGGAAGAAAAGTTTGGAGCCACGCTGGAAGGGTCCATAGCAGGTCCTGTTGTTAACACGTACTGCTGTGAAGGTTGCTGGCCGTAAGAACTGGGTTCATGCAACCCACTGTCGGAGGGTTCCTTTACCTCTACCCTATGATCAGTGGCTCATGGACGGTATCGGGGACTCAGAGTGCGAGCAGGTGCCCCGGTTCGTCTCATTCAGTGATGCCCGGCTAACATGGACGTACACGGATAAAGAAAATGAGAATGTGTTGAACGAAGCTGTTCCTCCAGAAATACAAGATATCCAAGAGCCTTTGTTCACTGATCACACGGTACCTGGGGCTACCAGGTACAATTTGCACCCTCGGCTGAGGAAAATTGCATCTAAGGAGAAAAGAGATTACGGATGGACTATGTAAGATAGGCTGTACTGAGTTATAGTACCAACGGAAATTAGTTGAGCTTAGTGAAGGATTTCTGCTTGCTTTATTCTAGTTGTTTGAACATTAGATAGGGAAGACCGAAGTATACCTTGAAGGTATACCATCTTGATCGACATGGGATACGAGCTTAGAACAGAGCAAGCTCCACCGCCGGTGCTCAAGAGCGCCAACGTATTAATGGACAATAGGAGCCTGTACCAGTGAGGCTCTGACGGACACTGGGAACTTGTGTATTTCTTTGGCATTCTGCCCCCCTTTTCATCATCTGTTATGCATCCCTTTGGTAGAATGGTTGCTGAAGAGGAGCCGACAGTGATTCTTGTTGCTCAACATAATATGGTGTGGACCCGTAAACAGAAAATAATATGTGTTGCTCTTGTGGTTTTGTTTCTAATGATATTGTGTGGAGTGTCATGGGTTTTGGAAAATGATCAGGATGTACCTTCACGTAACAAGGGTAAGGTTATTTCTCCGACAAGAAAGAAAAGGACAGCCCCGAGTAATGTGTTTCTAGACACATACAAGAGATTCTTTGGAGAAGGTACAGCTTGTTACCCTACTGAATCTGTCACTAGTTTATGGACTGCATACCCATTGTCACTTGTAAATTATACATATACTCGCTCACCGCAATTTACAGAAGTAAAGGGAGTTTTTGGTTTTGGCTATCCAGGGCCTTGTTTATATTACAGAGAGCCACAGGGAATGGATTATCCAGGTTGTGATAACAACACATACTGCGACAATTTTTATATGGAAGAACGGAATGTTACACTGGTGGGTTGGCATTACAAGGAACTGATAGTCACCCGGAAGGCTGGTTATTATCCTGCTTGTTGTCCTATTGTGAATAGTACGGACACTTCTTTGTATATCGATTGTTCTGGAATAGTGCTATACAAAAATACAATGCCCTTGGTGAATGACAAAGATCCGAGTACGTTTGGAATGAATACCAGATATGCTGCAGTAGATTAGGAAGGGACGATTTATGCGCTCCCAGGGTTTTAATTTTTGTCTAATGGTACCTATTCTAATGTCCATAATGGTACAGACGATGTAGCCCTTTGGATGGTGTTGCCCCTAGGTGGACACTGTAAATACGCTAAGCCTAATGTCCGGCGGGTTAAGAGGACCCTGACCAAAGAATTCTGTGAGGGAGTGACCGATATAGAGGTCAATAATTATAGTAATGGGATCACTTTTGGATACATCCTTTCTTCCATTTTCACTTTAGGTGGTACCTCCATGGCCCAGGGTGAGAAAGCTAGAGAATATTTTGGGTGCAAGCTACAAATTTTATGTAATACTACCGTGGCAGCTTTACACAACATCACCACTCAGTTGGAAAGTATGCGAATATATTCCAAACGGACTAGATACGCAGTTGATTTTATTTTGGCCAAGAGTGGCGGTGTATGCACGGTAGTGGGAGATCAGTGCGTGGTCGAGATCAAAAATATGGAAAAGAATATTACCAAGCATATTCTAGACATTCTCGAGAATGTCAAGGGAATGGAAAGTGGAAATTGGAGTTGGTCTCTCTTTGGTGGCTGGGGCTTGATTCGAGAAAAAGTGATTTACCTGATTGTGATATTGGTGCTTTGCTGGGCTCTTATTCAGTGTCTTCCTTTTTGTTGCTCTTACTGTACCACCATTCTAAACCCTAAACGGAAAATATCGATTCATGATGCCAATGCTGCAATCATGGTACAGAAAGAAATAGATGACCTCATGCATATAGATGAGGGCGTTTTTGAGACTTCTTCCCTCCTTACAGTCTCTTTTCCGGATACTGAAAATATGGAATGTGCATAAGGATTCATTGTTATTATTGTTTATAGTTTCCTGCTTTCCTAGTTTCATATTTTCCTTGTTGCTGGTAGAAAATGTTTTAGCTCATGCTAAAAGAAGGGTCTGTTAGAATAGAAATGTTCACGTTTGCGCATTGTCCTATGTAAGTTAGTATTCCCGGGACCATTTTCTATTTAGACACCATTTTGAATCATGATTGAAACTAATCCTTTGCTATTTCTGAGAAAAGGCCTCTGTTACATCCAAGATTCCAAGGAACTGACGACCGGTCCGCTTATTGAGGTGGCAGGTCTTACTTTGGAAAAACCCATTAATCCTGGGATTCCCTATGGTCACCCATTAAACTACATTTCTGAATTTATCTCAAATAAGCCCTGATGAAGTTCCACACACTGTAAAGTGGGAACGAAACGCGTTGGCTGTCTGTTACAAAAATAAATTGAAATAAAGAATAAAAGGTTGAAGAACAAACCAACAACTTAATTTTCAATACTTCAATAAAATGTAACTAATGAATAGACTGTTCATATTAGTGCATACCTTTCTCTCTAGATGGAGGCCCTCTCCCACTTGTCTGGTGGCGGGTACAGGGTGAAATGACCTTGGGTTGCATGAGGTGGTATGAGATATGAGAATCAAAACTTATTTTTTTTGTATTTCACTGTCCAGCTACTTTTGCTTGGAAAATTCCACTGTGGGCATGTATCAGCCCAGTTGCGAGATGCACATAATGTATCTTTTGCTTGTTGATTTCAGTTAACTCTGTAGCACTCCTAGTAACTGGGCAGATGGGGCTCCGCTCTGAGTGTATCTAATAAACAGCTATTGGTTTGTATTCTCTACTGTCTGACCGAATCTTCATTTGGTATAGCAGGCTGAGAGGTGGTCATTAGTGACCCGAGTGACCCTAATAAGGCCACTTCCTTCAACGCAACCTTCGAAGAAGAAGGATGAAAGAAGACGCCCAGCAGAGGAGCCTGCAGAGAAGAATTGACTTGGCCCCAGCCCTAACAGCCCATCTGCAGTTTCCAGAGATCCTGCACCAAAAGTCGCCTTGTCCTGCAGCCAGCGACCTCCAGAACCCCTGGGAGGACTGACTGCCTTCCACAAAGACCGGATCTCCTGTGAACAGCAGCTCTGTTCAAAAGAATCTCCAAAACAAGACTTGGAGCCTGCTAAAGACAAAGAAACCCGATGCCTGGAACCACCACTGCACCTGTCGCCTTTGGTCCGAGTTCGAGTGGCCCACCGGTCCCAGCAAGGTCCCCAAGTGCTCATGGGTCGACCCCTCTAGGACTCCCTGATGTCGCCTGCAGCCTCTGCACGGAGACCCCCCCAACCGCGAGTGACCCGGTAAGGTGAAATCCGACCTCAAAAGGCACCCGAGCATCCGGCTGCCCTGGAGAAGAGGACCTGAGGTGCACCTACGTCTCCGAGCCCTCCGACTTACCTGCCCAGCTGTTGGTTCCTCGTGGAAGACTTCCTAGACTGAGCCTGCAGCCAAAATCCCAAACTGGCAACTCCCATTGAAAACAACAGGGCACCCTATGCCAAAACAGCACCCAGCACCAGGCCATCCCTGTGCCGCTGTGGGTGCACCTTGTGTTCTAAACCGGATCCCCCATTGCCCTGAGCTAAACCCAGGAGCTTTGCTCCCACAACCTTGTGGCCTGCTTGTGAGCATTCACCAACCGGAGGCCCCCTATCCACCTTTGGATAACATTGGGCCTCAGCACTCTGCACCCAACTGCCCTAGTGCCACTCAGGGTGCTTTAAGAGTGCAACCTCGACCCTGGGGGAACCCTGGCTCTAACCCCAGAATACCAACTCCAAAACCTAAGTACTTACCGATAAACCGATAAACCCATAACACTGTTTTCTCCCATAGGACTGCATTGACTGCTTTTCTGTGAAAAATCTTCTGTGTGGAGTTGGTTTGTATGAAACCCTTAGAAACTGCAAACGTACAAAAACTGATTTACTTACCTTTTCTCTAGGAAATGTCCCAATGTGATATCTAGGCATATCACACTGTGTAGAAAAAGTAACTTAAAAAGTAATCTGAAAAAAAAAATGTACAAAGTAATCCCAAAAGTGACTGTAAAGTAATTTTGACTCTTGACTTACCTGTAACCAATCCAACTGCATTCAAACTGCATTCAAATTGTATTCCACTGCATAATTCTTGCAAAGTATTATATACTTACCTGTACAAGGCCTGGCTTGGCTCTAGAAAATAAAATACATCTAAATAATATTTTTATACAAACAATTTGGTGTGAGACCAGTCTTTGAGTGTGTGACATCATTTCTTGCCTGTGTGTGTACAATAGATGCTTAACACTACCCTCTGATAAAGCCTTACTGTTCACCCACACTACCACAAATAGTGAGTAAGGTATTATCTACGTTTACCTCTGTCTACCTTTGTGGTTCTACTGGACTCTGTACACGCTATACCTTACTTTGGTATAGTATATACAGAGCCAGCTTCGTACAGCATTCTGCTGGTCCTCACTACCCCATGCATTCACTCACTCACAGCAGCATAGATGGCATTCCTCTGGTCCTCACTAACCTCTGCACACACTCATTTGCAGCAGCATGGATGGCATTCCCCTGGTCTTCTCTAACTCCTGCATTCACTCACTTGCGGCAAAATAGATGTCATTCCCCTGGTCCTCACGAACCCCTGCATTCACACACTTGTGGCAGCGTAATGGAATTTCCCTGGTCCTCACAACCCTGCCTTCCCTCACTCATGGCAACATAGATGGCATTTCCCTGGTCCTCGCTGACCTCTGCATTTACTCACTCATGGCAGTATAGATGGCATTCCCCTGGTCCTCACTACCCCCTGCCTTCGGTCACTCGCAGCAGAGTAGATGGCATTCCCCTGGTCCTCACTACCCCCTGCCTTCACTTACTCGCATTAGCATAGATGGCATTCCCCTGGTCCTCGCTACTCCCTGCCATCATTTACTTGCATCAGCAAAGATGGCATTCCGGTGGTCCTCAATAACCACTGCCTTTGCTCACTCGCGGCAGCATATATGTAATTCCCCTGGTCCTCACTACCCCCTGCCTTTACTCACTTGCAGCAGCAGAGATGGAATCCCCCTGGTCCTCACTTCTCCTGCAGTCACTCACTCTCTGCAGCATAGATGGAATTCTCCTGGTCCTCACTACCCCTGCCTTTCCTCAATCATGGCAGCATAGATTGCATTCCCTCGTCTTCACTAACCTCTGCCTTTGCTCACTCAGGGCAGCACAGAAGGCATTCGCCTGGTACTCACTGCCCTCTGCCTTAGCTCACTGGTGGCAGGATAGATGGCATTCTGCTGGTCCTCACTACCCGCTGCATTCACTCACTCGCAGCAGCATAGAAGGCATTCCCCTGGTCCTTACTAACCTCTGCACTCACTCATTTTCAGCAGCATAAATGGCATTCCTCTGGTCCTCACTAACCCCTGCATTCACTCACTTGCAGCAACATAGATGTCATTTCCCTGGTTCTCACTAACCATTGCATTCATTCACTCACTGCAGCATAGATGGCATTCTCCTGGTCCTCACTAACCCCTGCATTCACTCACTCGCAGTGACATAGATGGCATTTCCCTGGTCCTCACTAACCCCTGCATTCACTCACTTGCGGCAGCATAATGCATTCCCTGGTTCTGAATAACCCCTGCAGTCACTCACTCGCAGTGACATAGATGGCATTTCTCTAGTCCTCACTAACCCCTGCCTTCACACACTCGCAGCAGCACAGTCAGCATTACCCTGGGACTCATTAACCCCTGCATTTACAAATTGCAGCAGCACAGGTGGCATTCCCCTGGTCCTGAATAACCCCTGCATTCACTCAATCACAGTGACATAGATGTAATTTCCCTGGTCCTCACTAACCCTTGCATTCACTCACTCATGGTAGTATAGATGGCATTCCCCTGGTCCTGAATAACCCTGCAGTCACTCGCTCTCAGTGACATAGATGGCATTTCCCTGGTCCTCACTAACCCCTGCATTCACTCACTCACGGTAGCATAATGGCATTCCCCTAGTCCTGAATAACCCCTGCATTCTCTCACTCGCAGTGACATCAATGGCATTTCCCTGGTCCTTACTAACCCCTGCCTTCACTCACTCGCAGCAGCATAGCCAGAATTACCCTGGGCCTCATTAACCCCTGCATTTACAAACTTGCAGCAGCACAGATGGCATTCCCCTTGTCCTGAATATCCCCTGCATTCACTCACTCGCAGTGACATAGATGTCATTCACCTGGTCCTCACTAACCCCTGCATTCACTCACTCACTGCAGCATAGATGGCATTTCCCTGGTCCTCACTAACCCCTGCCTTCACTCACTCGCAGCAGCATAACCAGCATTACCCTGGGCCTCATTAACCCCTGCATTTACAAACTTGCAGCAGCACAGATGGCATTCTCCTGGTCCTCACTAACCCCTGCATTCACTCATTCATAGCAGCATAGATGGCACTCCTATGGTCCTCACTATCCCCTGCATTCACTCACTCACTGCAGCATAGATGGCATTTCCCTGGTCCTCACTAACCCCTGCCTTCACTCACTCGCAGCAGCATAACCAGCATTACCCTGGGTCTCATTAACCACTGCATTTACAAACTTGCAGCAGCACAGATGGCATTCCCCTGGTCCTGGATAACCCCTGCATTCACTCACTCGCAGTGACATAGATGGCATTTCTCTGGTCCTCACTAACCCCTGCATTCACTCACTCGCTGCAGCATAATGGAATTCCCCTGGTCCTGAATAACCCCTGCATTCACTCACTTGCAGTGACATAGATGGCATTTCCCTAGTCCTCACTAACCCCTGCCTTCACACACTCGCAGCAGCATAGCCAGCATTACCCTGGGCCTCATTAACCCCTGCATTTACAAAGTTGCAGCAGCACAGATGGCATTCCCCTTGTCCTGAATAACCCTGCATTCACTCACTCGCAGTGACATAGATGTCATTCCCCTGATCCTCACTAACCCCTGCATTCACTCACTCTTGGCAGCATAATGGCATTCCCCTGGTCCTCACTAACCCCTCCATTCACTAACTCGCAGTGACCTAGATGGCATTTCCCTGGTCCTGACTAACCCCTGCCTACACTCACTCGCAGCAGCATAACCAGCATTACCCTGGGCCTCATTAACCCCTGCATTTACAAACTTGCAGCAGCACAGATGGCATTAACCTGGTCCTCACTAACCCCTGCATTCACTCATTCGTAGCAGCATAGATGACATTCCCCTGGTCCTCACTAACCTCTGCATTCACTCACTCACTGCAGCATAGTTGGCATTTCCCTGGTCCTCACTAACCCCTGTATTCACTCACTCGCAGTGACATAGATGTTATTTCCCTGGTCCTCACTAACCCCTGCCTTCACTCACTCGCAGCAGCATATCCAGCATTACCCTGGGCCTCATTAACCCCTGCATTTATAAACTTGCAGCAGCACAGATGGCATTCCCCTGGTCCTCACTAACCCCTGCCTTCACTCACTCGCAGCAGCATAACCAGCATTACCCTGGGTCTCATTAACCACTGCATTTACAAACTTGCAGCAGCACAGATGGCATTCCCCTGGTCCTGGATAACCCCTGCATTCACTCACTCGCAGTGACATAGATGGCATTTCCCTGGTCCTCACTAACCCCTGCATTCACTCACTCGCGGCATCATAATGGCATTCCCCTGGTCCTGAATAACCCCTGCATTCACTCACTCGCAGTGACATAGATGGCACTTCCCTAGTCCTGACTATCCCCTGCCTTCACACACTCGCAGCAGCATAGCCAGCATTACCCTGGGCCTCATTAACCCTGCATTTACAAAGTTGAAGCAACACAGATCGCATTCTCCTTGTCCTGAATAACACCTGCATTCACTCACTCGCAGTGACATAGATATCATTCCCCTGGTCCTCACTAACCCCTGCATTCACTCATTTGTGGCAGCATAATGGCAT
Source organism: Calotriton arnoldi (assembly GCA_963921515.1). Classification (NCBI taxonomy): domain Eukaryota; kingdom Metazoa; phylum Chordata; class Amphibia; order Caudata; family Salamandridae; genus Calotriton; species Calotriton arnoldi. The sequence continues at coordinate 750,388 of CAWUFW010007574.1, forward strand.
TCCCCTGGTCCTCACTAACCCCTCCATTCACTCACTCGCAGTGACATAGATGGCATTTCCCTGGTCCTCACTAACCCTGCCTTCACTCACTCGCAGCAGCATAACCAGCATTCCCCTGGGCCTCATTAACCCCTGCATTTACAAACTTGCAGCAGCACAGATGGCATTCCCCTAGTCCTGAATAACCCCTGCAATCACTCATTCGTAGCAGCATAGATGGCATTCCCCTGGTCCTCACTATCCCCTGCATTCACTCACTCACTGCAGCATAGATGGCATTTTCCTGGTCCTCACTAACCCCTCCATTCACTCACTCGCAGTGACATAGATGACATTTCCCTGGTCCTCACTAACCCCTGCCTTTACTCACTCGCAGCAGCATAACCAGCATTACCCTTTGCCTCATTAACCCCTGCATTTACAAACTTGCAGCAGCACAGATGGCATTCCCCTAGTCCTGAATAACCCCTGCAATCACTCACTCACAGTGACATAGATGGCATTTCCCTAGTCCTCACTAACCCCTGCCTTCACACACTCGCAGCAGCATAGCCAGCATTACCCTGGGCCTCATTAACCCCTGCATTTACAAAGTTTCAGCACAGATGGCATTCCCTTTGTCCTGAATAACCCCTGCATTCACTCACTCGCAGCGACATGGATGTCATTCCCCTGGTCCTCACTAACCCCTGCATTCACTCACTCATTGCAGCATAATGGCATTTCCCTGGTCCTCACTAACCCCTGCCTTCACACACTCGCAGCAGCATAGCCAGCATTACCCTGGGCCTCATTAACCCCTGCATTTACAAAGTTTCAGCACAGATGGCATTCCCTTTGTCCTGAATAACCCCTGCATTCACTCACTCGCAGCGACATGGATGTCATTCCCCTGGTCCTCACTAACCCCTGCATTCACTCACTCATTGCAGCATAATGGCATTTCCCTGGTCCTCACTAACCCCTCCATTCACTCACTCGCAGTGACATAGATGGCATTTCCCTGGTCCTCACTAAGCCCTGCCTTCACTCACTCGCAGCAGCATAACCAGCATTACCCTGGGCCGCATTAACCCCTGCATTTACAAAGTTGCAGCAGCACAGATGGCATTCCCCTGATCCTCACTAACCCCTGCATTCACTCATTCGTAGTGACATAGATGGCACTTCCCTAGTCCTGACTATCCCCTGCCTTCACACACTCGCAGCAGCATAGCCAGCATTACCCTGGGCCTCATTAACCCTGCATTTACAAAGTTGAAGCAACACAGATCGCATTCTCCTTGTCCTGAATAACACCTGCATTCACTCACTCGCAGTGACATAGATATCATTCCCCTGGTCCTCACTAACCCCTGCATTCACTCATTTGTGGCAGCATAATGGCATTCCCCTGGTCCTCACTAACCCCTCCATTCACTCACTCGCAGTGACATAGATGGCATTTCCCTGGTCCTCACTAACCCTGCCTTCACTCACTCGCAGCAGCATAACCAGCATTCCCCTGGGCCTCATTAACCCCTGCATTTACAAACTTGCAGCAGCACAGATTGCATTCCCCTGCTCCTCAATAACCCTTGCATTCACTCATTCGTAGCAGCATAGATGGCATTCCCCTGGTCCTCACTATCCCCTGCATTCACTCACTCACTGCAGCATAGATGGCATTTCCCTGGTCCTCACTAACCCCTCCATTCACTCACTCGCAGTGACATAGATGACATTTCCCTGGTCCTCACTAACCCCTGCCTTTACTCACTCGCAGCAGCATAACCAGCATTACCCTTTGCCTCATTAACCCCTGCATTTACAAACTTGCAGCAGCACAGATGGCATTCCCTAGTCCTGAATAACCCCTGCAATCACTCACTCACAGTGACATAGATGGCATTTCCCTAGTCCTCACTAACCCCTGCCTTCACACACTCGCAGCAGCATAGCCAGCATTACCCTGGGCCTCATTAACCCCTGCATTTACAAAGTTTCAGCACAGATGGCATTCCCTTTGTCCTGAATAACCCCTGCATTCACTCACTCGCAGCGACATGGATGTCATTCCCCTGGTCCTCACTAACCCCTGCATTCACTCACTCATTGCAGCATAATGGCATTTCCCTGGTCCTCACTAACCCCTGCCTTCACACACTCGCAGCAGCATAGCCAGCATTACCCTGGGCCTCATTAACCCCTGCATTTACAAAGTTTCAGCACAGATGGCATTCCCTTTGTCCTGAATAACCCCTGCATTCACTCACTCGCAGCGACATGGATGTCATTCCCCTGGTCCTCACTAACCCCTGCATTCACTCACTCATTGCAGCATAATGGCATTTCCCTGGTCCTCACTAACCCCTCCATTCACTCACTCGCAGTGACATAGATGGCATTTCCCTGGTCCTCACTAAGCCCTGCCTTCACTCACTCGCAGCAGCATAACCAGCATTACCCTGGGCCGCATTAACCCCTGCATTTACAAAGTTGCAGCAGCACAGATGGCATTCCCCTGATCCTCACTAACCCCTGCATTCACTCATTCGTAGTGACATAGATGGCATTTCCTTGGTCCTCACTAACCCCTGCCTTCACTCACTCACTGCAGCATAGATGGCATTCCCCTGGTCCTCACTAACCCCTGCATTCACTCACTTGTAGTGACATAGATGGCATTTCCCTGGTCCTCACTAACCCCTGCCTTCACTCACTCGCGGCAGCATAGATGGCATTTCCCTGGTCCTTACTAACCCCCTGCCTTCACTCACTCTCAGCAGCATAGCCAGAATTACCCTGGGCCTCATTAACCCCTGCATTTACAAACTTGCAGCAGCACAGATGAGATTCCCCTGGTCCTGAATAACCCCTGCATTCACTCACTCGCAGTAACATAGATGGCATTTATGCAGAGTTGGAGGTATGATTCCATCCACGGTAGGGCCCCTCCGGGAAGCCCTCCATGCTCCTGGGACCGATCTTACAGAGTCTGACAGCAACCTAGGGCTTCTGCTGACCACAGACATGATTCTGCCCTCCTGCTGCTGGGCCGAGCCCGAGCAGGGGAAGGTAGGACAATAGGTTTCCTATCACAGGGAGGTGTAACCACCTCCCAGACAGGATTTAGTGTATTTGTCCGGGGTGGGGGCGCTTGCCAGCACCACATAGTCTGCTGGAAGGGCAAATTTGGTGCCCTCCTGGCATACTCCAATTCAAACCAAATCAGGGAGCCGTTGGCACAAAACTGGACAAAGGACATAGGAGTATCCTCCCCACTGTCCGACCCCTCCTCTGGGAGGGACCCCTGAATCGTCCCAACCCTCACCTTAGGGTACTTAAGGGTTTACCTGTGGGTGGGTCCCTAGATTCGTCGTGGGATTTGATTCAGATCCGACTCCACTTCTTTGACCGTCTGGTCATCCTGGTCGAGTCGTGCTGACTGTGCTGGACTGATCGCATCGTCCTTTGCTTTGGGACCGAGACTGCAACTGTGAAGACTCTGTCTGCTCTGTACCTCTTCGTCCTGCAAAATCCGCTGCACCATCAGTGTCCGTGCTCCATACAGGTTCTGTCCTGGACCTGTGGACATCAAAAGACATCCAAAGGAATCTTCCTTCGATTGAAGGAGTCACTCCCCTGCATCTGCACTGCAAAGGTCTTTTTCCTATGCAGCGCATGCGCGCTGCGTAGGCGAGACCTAAAAACACACTTTTTTGTTGCAGGTTAAGCCAAGAATTCTCCCTCTCCTCATCCCCTCACAATCTGCAGATGCTCAACCACAATATCTCAGCAGAGGTACAATAGGGCAGACATATGTACTCTCACTCAATCAAACTTTATTCGACATAAAAACCATAAAAGCATTTGTCATAACAGCAGACACCAAAAGGTATAAAAACATGTTAAACACTTGTTGACAAATACAGCCACCTTCAAAAGTACAAATGATAAAACTTCCAAAAAATTAAGGTATTATAAGACTCCATATCTCTTCTTAATAACGAATGCCTTTTTAATAAAATACAGTTTCTCGTAACAAATTTCAGGTGAACTCGGGTCCTGTAAAAAAAAATGAAGAGAATCTTTCTATTGTCTCATGTTCTCTTGTCGAAAAGAGAGGCCAGAAAATGCTAACATATTGGTTTGTACAATGGACAAAAAAGGAAAAAGTGGCAGGTAGATTTCACTGACAATGAATCACAAAGACAAGCAGGTAACAACAGAAACCAAGAACTTTGAACAGGGAAGGCCACAAGAGAGTGCACAGTAACTAAATGGAAACTTGTCAAATAAAACCTGAATTGAGGGTTATCAATGGCCATAGATATCAGGCACGGCGTCCATCTGGAACCAGAAGATGAAAAGAGCCTAGACCTTGCATCTGTAAAGCTTTTGACTTCCGCTGCCTGTTACAGTAATTCAAGTAAATAGTTTTGAGATGTTGTTTGGATGCTCCCTCAAACATATCTGGGTTTTTGAAATATTGAGGGGATCCGATCCTAGTGAACATCTCTTCCACATAGGGTAGCCATGGAATTGTATCACTCTTATCAAGAATCAAACAATCTTTAACCATCAATCTTCAATAGCCAGCTTCAGGGGTTCACCATACCCAAACCATAACAATAATGGGGCCATTCCCACAATATCCGTGATATAGACCAATGCAGTGTCTACATAACATATATAAACAGGGGTACCATGCGCGACTGCGACTAACCTACACAGGAAGGTATTTCAAGCCCCTGGAGAGCAACACCATTGCTGTATACCCACACCTAAGCCAAATATCCCAATTAAGATCAATACTCATCAATTTATTTTATCGGTCTATGCCGGAAATGTGAAGAAAAGCAAAAAAAAAACCTTTATTGCCCTTTCAAGCTGCAAGCACCTCCTCTTGAGCAAGCAACCCCAGGATACCCATGCATCAAAAGGAATGCCTAGGTCCTAAAACAGTCAACCTTAAACAAAGGTGACCTCCAGTACTGTGCTGCATAGATTTTGTATTCTTTTGCTGCACTAATTTAATTAATACAAAGATTTAGTTAAATTGACTTTAAGGTCCAGCCCAAGCATACAAGAAATAAAATGGTCAAGGAGAGTTTGTTGCCCACTTGGAGTTCTCGAAAGAAAGTCGGCATTGTTTGCATAGATGAGGGTGGGTAATCCGAGGCGTATCATTCCTTTGGGTGGACAAGTATTTTTCAAGCGAATAAATATTTAGAAGAAATAAAATAGGAGCTAATATACATCCTTGTCTTTAATTTCTGGGTGCAATGAATCTTAGTACAGCACTCACCATTATGTCCATACTGCACTTTTACCACAGTGCCGGCACAAAGACGCCTGAGAAATATAGTTAAATTAGGCTCTAACCCATTGTTGCCAAAATGGACCAAAGTTTTGACTGGTTCACAGTTTTTAAGGCAAAGAGAGAACAATAAATGCCAATGGATGGCACCTCCCTTGGCTTTGACGTATTGCCCCAAAATACGGGTTGCATTTAAACTCTGCTCAACTGTGCCAATTCCTTGGAAAAACCATATTGAATTTCAGATAGAAAACCATTTTCCCTCGCCCAATGGGCGCATGCCACACAACTCCTACGTCTGTCGAAAAGGGGGCGGCCCCAACTCCAATCAACAACCCACTACCATAGTGTCTTCACGGCAACTAACGCAGGCTGAAGACGAAGAAAAACACACCTCCAAACATAACAACTTGGGAAGGGAGGCAGATGCACATCAACAACTGCCATGCAGCACGAAGTGTGAAGCACTTACATCACAAGGCCGCTCTTCCACTCCAACAACAGCATTGCTAGCTGATAAAGGTGCTAAGATTCCCCGGGCTGTCTTGGTCACCTCTACCAGTCAGCACAAATACCAATTGGAAAGTGACCTTCAATGCCCGTCTAACTCAGTTTCAGCTACCACAGAGGACGAGCGACCAGTAAACTTTATTGCATCAAAACATGGCGGGTCAAGCACTAAGGCTGCCCCTGCGGAAGACATGGAGCACCTGCACTGTACTGGGCTAGCCGCAAATAAAATTCATAGAGACCAGAGCAGGGCTGAAGGATCATCAACATTAGTTAAATCAGGAACCAATAACTACCAGCCCATCAACAGTCACCAATCAGCCAATCAAGTGGACAACCCTAATAAGGTCAGGAAAACCCTGGAGTTCGCACCAGTATATAGATCAAGAGGGGCACATGACATATTAAATCGAGGGAACATTCTCTGCCTACTGTCACATATACCATCACTAACAGAGGTAACCACCACAGACTTGGACTCAGTAGAGTTTGTCAACCAATGCGACCCCCATGGGGGTGAGGTCACACTGACCACTTGGAGACAGGCAACTATTGTGCAAAAAATATTGCAGGAAAGCCCAATCTTCAAAAGCTGGGGCATAGAGATAAAACCCATCAGTATACCTGGCTATCCTGCTCCGCTAGTCCAGCAGCACACAGATAGAGCATCAACAGCCCGGAAAAACACCCCAAGGTCTGTACTGAGAGGGGCAAGAGGGCGTTCGCCGACCACTAAGAGGCAGTCACGGGAAACATGGACAAATTTTCCAGAACCTATACAGCAAGGAACATGCCTTGATGATCTAAGATGGCCCACGAGGACAATTATCAACCAAACAAGAAATAATTGACAAAACAGGAGGCAACACTCACCAGCAAGTGAAATCAACCTGCTGAGGATATGTTCATGGAACATCAACGGGCTGTCCAGCAAAATGACAGACCTGGATATTATCAACTACCAAAGGACATTCCATATCATTGCACTACAGAAGACTTGGCTGACTGACCCACCACATTTTCAAGGATATTTACGTCTCTTTGCACCAACAGTCAAAGGGGCAAGATACGGGCACCTGCAGGGAGGCCTCGTAATCTATGTGAACAACACAAGCACAATTTCAGCTCACCCAGTTGGCTTGATAACACCGGAATCAATTGCAATAAAAATATCTACTTCGAGGGGGACAGCAGGATAGGGCGCAAGGACATTGTAATAATAAATACCTACATACATCCGAACAGAAAAATCAAGGCTGCAAAACAATTGACCAATTTTGTAGAGCAATGTATAAGTGAGGTCAATACACCAGACATGATATTCACAGGGGACTTTAATTTACATCTATTTGGCTCATTGACTGCGGAGGAAGTATCTAAACATAACCGATCATGGAACATCCCACCTCAGGGTAAGAGCTGTGTGATATTCCTTACTTTTCGTATGTGTGTGTTTCTTTAATTCAAATAGTCAGCCATTGTAAGTTATCTCATCTCTTAAGGCTTCAGAGTTCTGGAACTCTGATCACCAAGCTTCAGCATGGAATGTGTATCTTTGATTTAGAAGAACTGTTATTCTGTTGGATGCCCTGAAGCTGGTACTAGCAGGCTGAGGTGTTACCTTCAACTTAAATAAAGAATCCTTTGTTTACACTTTGATTCGTGTGGAGGATCTTTACAATGGCGACGAGCTGAAAGAACCCACCTTGGATTTTACCTTTTACACCTCAACTCTGGAAGATTCTTCATCTGTAACCACGCCTACAGACTCAACCAACTTCAAGGACACTGTAAAAGCCCTTGGTATCGTATTTCATTTACCAGCCTTACTTTCCATACTATCTATTTGCTGGGGAGCAGTTTTATTAACTGAGGTTTGCAGCTTTTTGTGTATTGCACCTAACCTCCATTTGACTGTCAGAAAAGCGGAGCCATGGTGTCTTTCCTCCTCGTATAATTAATTTCAGCTGGCTCCTGCTTCGTGTCTACCTACTTTGGCATTTGTCTTTCAGTAAAGAAAAGCGGCTCCAACCCCTGTTCACGTTTAACTTGTCTGGAATTCATGATATCAGCTAGCTCCTGCAGGGGGATTGTTTACTTTGGCACTCGTCTTTTAATAAAGAAAAGCGGGGCCAGTGTTTGTTCACCTCCACGCTTCACTTGGTCTGCATAATTGCAACCAATTGAGAAATAACAGCGAGACTGTGCATTCATGCTCCGTTTATTTCTTTAGTGTCTGCCAAGAGCCGAGCTCTGTTACCGATTGCTCACATTACTATTGACCAACAGTTTCCTCGAAAGCGGCGCCACTGCTCCTTCACGCTTTAATTACTTCAAAGTGTCTGGGAAGAGCGGAGCTGTTTTTATTATACTCCTTGCTCGCATTTGGCTTTCCCAGTGTTTTATTTACATTTCTGGTTTTGAATTACACTGTGGACAACTCGTCATTGTGTCAATTGTATTTTTTTAAACTGCCCATTCAACTGTTCACACAGAACCATTGTGTTTACCTTTGAAGGTGTTCTTCATTCCACCTCGAGTTTTCTCAGCGTCACTCTGCCACGCAGGAAGTATTCATTCCATTCCCTAACACTAGACTGTCAACTCTTCAAACCACAAACAGGAAGTCTTCGATTCTTCATCCCCTCACTTCCTGTCTAACACAGAGACTAACACTAGACTGCTAACCTTATTTCTTTAGAGATCTTTGGAATCTTTTGCTACATTCTCTTTCTATTATTTCAACATTCTTCAAAGAATTTGCTTATTGAAGGCACTCATTGTTGGAACAATAAGGTTAGAACCTTAACGTTTTCTTCATAGAACTTGGTTATTGGAAGTACTCTTTGTGGTAACAATAAGGTTAGAACTTTAACCTTTAAAAGAAAAGATTCCATCTATTCAGCAGCACAACAATCTAAATTCCATTCAGCGTGGGAATAATTCTTTATCTAATCAGTGACAGGCACACTTTCTCTGGCCTACTTGTGTTCACGGTGACAGGCTCACCTCTTTTATTATTATTGCATTCTGTGTGTTTTAATTCATTTTTTTTTTGCAGGTCATTTTTTGGGGGGGGTCTGTGTTTTAATCCCATTTCTTTACAGGTTTGTGACACTATTAAGTCAATTCCAAGGATCTTCAAGGTGTCAAGCCCATTTAAATAATTATCTTTGTGTTTCACTATTAGCAAAATGCAAAACGTTCCTCCTCCTCCTTTCTTTCTCATGAGTCCAGGTGAACCCAATATTCCTTGGAAACAATGGAAGAATGTTTTTGCGCATTATTCCCGTGTTTGTGGTGTATCACTTAGTGCGGAAAGGAAAATGTCTCTTCTCCTTCATTGTCTAGGCCCTGAGGGACAAGAGATTTTTCAACATCTACCAGATTTACCAACATCAGATACAGATAGCTTAAATGACTATGAAACCTGTCTAAAAAATTTGATTTACATTTCCTACCTAAAGTCTCCACTGTCCTAGAAAGACATCACTTTGGTAATTGTAAACAAAGACTTGGAGAAAGTGTAGAGGAATATATCACTACTCTGAGGAAACTAGCCTCCACGTGTAATTTTGGAGCTAATTACGAAGAGAGACTGAGAGATCAGTTTATGCTAGGTTGTTCATTAGACAAGGCGAAGGAGTCTTGTTGGGATAAAGGCAACCCTCCTTTGTCTGAAGTAATTTGCATTGCCAAATCGTGCGAACACACCAAGGCGTGTATTGCAGAACTTAAAAAAGAAAATGGAGAGGGACATAAGGAGGATAAAGTTGATAGGGTTTATGATTACAAAAACAAACCTAATTATTTTACGAATACGCACCAAAACACACAAATTAAGAATCACTCAAACAAACCAATCTTCAACAAGAGCAATTCCAACAGAAACGTTCCTTACTCTGAAAAAGTTCAAGTTACATGCTATAGATGTGGGGAACATAGTCATGTTTTTAGCTTTAAAGGGTGCATTGGATGGAACACTACGTGCATGAAATGTAAAAAAAAGGGGCATTTAACTAAGTGTTGTCGCTCTAACATAAACAAAACACAGGTACATGAAATTGGTTACTCTGAAGATTGTGATGTAAAAGAGATTATACTCAGAACTTCTGATGGTGAAAAAAGTGGGCCTTTTGAGACTGTTTACGTTAATGATACTCCAGTACGCATGTTATTTGACTCCGGGGCAAAAATTACTCTCATTCCTAAGGAAATTTATGATAAACATTTAAAGGGAGTTGTAGCTTTAAAAGAACCAGACATCAAAGCAAAGGTTATGGAGGAGAACCCATTAAACTCTCTGGTAATTTCAATGGTGTCATTGGGTTCAAAGATCACAGTATCTCTGGGAAAGTTTACATTTCTGAAAGGGAGATTCATTAGTTAGTTAGATTCATCAAAGAGATCTTAGAATTATCCTGGATCCTAATGAGACACCTTCAGTCTTATTGAAACCCTTTACCAGTAATAATCCACAACTTCCGATGGGTCAAGTCAATTTGTGTGTTTCTGGTATTTCATTTGAAAAAGAGTTTCCACTAGTTTTTAATGAAAGTTTGGGTTGCTTAAAAGGTTACTCACACAAGATCATCTTAAAAAAAATGCTGTGCCTGTAATCAGTAAAGTCAGAGGTGTTCCTATCAAAGTAAAAGACAATATGAAGGTTGAGTTAGAAAAACTACTTAATACAGGTATTATCACAGAAGTTGAAGCCTCAGAATGGTTATCTCCAGTTGTCATGGCACTTAAAAGCAATGGAGAATCAAGACTTTGTATAGATTTGAGGGAACTTAACAGATGTGTTGTTGTTGACCATTATCTCTTACCCAATATCTCGGAGATGCTGTCCCTCTTAGAGGGAGCCAAATTCTTTTCGTCGTTAGACCTCGCTTCAGCGTACCATCAGGTGAAATTACACCCAGATTCACAAGATTTAGCGGCATTTATTACGCCCTTTGGGACTTTCAAGTTCCTTAGGATGCCTTTTGGGCTAATATCTGCCGCTGCCGTTTTTCAGAGGATGATGGAACACATTTTTAGTAAGGTCAAGGGCATAATGATATACCAAAATGACTTGCTTGTTTATGGTTGTAACAAGAAAGAACATGATGACAGAGTGAAACAGGTTTTAAAGATACTGGAGTCTAATGGCCTTACTCTTAAAGCCAAAAAGTGTAAATTCAATCTAACTGAAATAGATTATCTTGGTCACAAAATCTCTGGTTCAGGTATAGAGCCCAAGAAAGAGCTAGTGGACACTATACGTCACTTAGCCAGTCCCAGCGATAAAGAACAAGTGGTAAAATTCTTAGGTATGACCGAATACTACGCAAAATTCATCCCTAACTTTGCACTCAAGACACAAAATATGAGACTTCTTCTAAAGAAAGGAGCAACCTTCACGTGGAACAACGAGTGTGAAAAAGAATTTGTTTTGATTAAACAATTGTTATCTAAGGCTTCTTTTTTTAGCAGCTTTGAGCCTAGTCATGACACTGTTATTATGACTGATGCCAGCTCTGCTGGTTTGGGTGCGGTTATGTTGCAAAATCATGGTGGTATAGAGAAAACTATTTTGTTCTTATCCAGAGGTTTAAGAGGAGCTGAACACAACTATTCTGTGGTTGAGAAAGAGGCCCTGGGTATATTCTGGTCGATAAGAAAATTACGCAAATTTCTTTGGGGTACCCATTTCACTATAAAGACAGACCACAAGCCTTTGAGGGAAATTTTTACAAAAAAGGGGCTTGACAACATCTCCTCAAGAATTTGAAAATGGGTTGTAGCACTCCAAGAGTTCAACTTCTCTGTTGTTTATGTCCCTGGTGCAAAGAACAATTTAGCGGATTGTTGTTCACGGTTGGTAAGCACCGAAAATACCAAGGATGATGAGTCTAAGGAGGAAAGTGATGATTTAGAGGACTTTGCTGTCTGTCTCGTCAATGAGAGTATCATCAAGAAGGAAGTATGGGAAAATGAATTGGCAAATGATGTGTCTCTTAAATCTGTATGTAAGGGCATTGCCGGAAATTGGGTCAAGAATGCTAAGGGTGACGAAACTCTTAGTGGTTTCTTTCGGGTTAAAGATGAACTGGCATGTCAGAATGGAATTTTGATGAGAGGCACACAACTCATTCCACCAACTTCGTTGAGGTCACAACTTGTAGATTTTGCTCACATGAGCCACCCTGGAATCTCAAAAACAAAAGAGATTCTCAGGCAAACCTACTGGTGGCCTGGGATGGACACTTTTGTGGAGAGAGTTGTTAGAGACTGTATTGATTGCAACAGAAGCGACAAGATCTTAAAACCACGTGTACAACCCATGTCTGTGAGAACTCTTCACAAGGATGTCTGGGAGGAAGTAGTTATCGATATCTTGGGACCTATCAAACACACAAGTGTGGATAAATTTGTTATAGTTCTTCTTGATGTTTATTCCAGGTGGCCGGAGATAAGAATCACTAATTCTATAGAAACCAAGGATGTTATACTCTTTCTTAATAATATATTCGAAAGGGAGGGTTTCCCTTCATACATACTTTCGGACAATGGAGTCCAGTTCACTTCCAAGGATATGGTTAGCTTTTTGGATGATAGAGGAATTGTGCACAAAAGGTCAGCACTTTATCATCCAGAAACTATCGGTCTCGTCGAGAGGTTCAACAGAGTCCTCAAAGAGACCATTCAGAGAGCTCTTTCCAATCACACCTCTTGGGAAGTAGAAATTCATAATAAAGTAAAAAATTATAGATTAACTCCTCATTCTTCTACTGGTAGAACACCTTTTGAGCTTTTTCGTAAGCGTAAAGCTTCCACCTTGCTGTGTCCTTCTTGGGTATCCAAAGGTTCGTCTCATTCTTTGTGCATGAATAAAGACAAAGAACGTATTAAGAAAGAGGTTAAGAATATGTATATGAATAAAGATATCTTTGACAGAAGAAATGCGGTTAAAAAAACTATGGTGAGGGTTGGAGATTTTGTTAAGATTAGCAGCCCTCGTAAGACATCTGTCACTGAAGGTTCTAAATTTTTACGCCCCATGAGAGTCATCAAAGTGTTCAAAAATGCCATAAGAACAGAAGATCATAGGGTTTGGAACCTTAATCGAGTTGCTAAACTTACTAATGTTCCTTCTGATGTTTGTCCTAGTAATGGTTCACAATGTAACAAAGAAATTGGTGAAGAAGATATAGCACAAAAAGAAGTGTGAGAACACGTACCATGCCAAAATATCTGGATGATTTTGTTCAATATTAAGTTTCCACTTGTAATGATATTTATCTGGTGAAGATGATATGGTACGCCAAAGCAGTATAGAACACGTACCTAGTCTAATTCTTAATGATTTTGTTTAACACTTAGTTTTAACTTGTTATTATATTTCTACTGTTTTTGTTTAGTTATTGAGAGGAAGATGTGTGATATTCCTTACTTTTCGTATGTGTGTGTTTCTTTAATTCAAATAGTCAGCCATTGTAATTTATCTCATCTCTTAAGGCTTCAGAGTTCTGGAACTCTGATCACCAAGCTTCAGCATGGAATGTGTATCTTTGATTTAGAAGAACTGTTATTCTGTTGGATGCCCTGAAGCTGGTACTAGCAGGCTGAGGTGTTACCTTCAACTTAAATAAAGAATCCTTTGTTTACACTTTGATTCGTGTGGATGATCTTTACAAGCTGGTTTTACCCTGCTGCAGAACTGCCTACAAAAACAAACCGATACCAAAGGGGATGATGGACGGAGCGTTAGAGCAAATCAAACACTCACCCCCAGTCAACTGATCTGGGTTTAATCCATCATCATTCTTTAGCTCACTCCACCACCCCAGTTCAGACATGGCCATATGCAAATCAGTCTGACCCTGTGCCTCATGGGAACAGTCCAGGCAGAACTGCCAAGCCAGGTCTTCCCTGGCCCGGAAACAAGCATCCTGGGACCGGTGCCAGGTTCATAACCCTCATCAGCCAGGCTATCTTGAATCCAGTGGCAAAGTGAGCAAGGGACCCACGTCTGGGCATACCCTGCCAACTTAGGGCGAACAAAGCGATACCAAAGGGGATGATGGACGGAGCGTTAGAGCAAATCAAACACTCACCCCCAGTCAACTGATCTGGGTTTAATCCATCATCATTCTTTAGCTCACTCCACCACCCCAGTTCAGACATGGACATATGCAAATCAGTCTGACCCTGTGCCTCATGGGAACAGTCCAGCCAGAACTGCCAAGCCATGTCTTCCCTGGACCGGAAAAAAGCATCCTGGGACCGGTTTCGGGTTCATAACCCTCATCAGCCAGGCTATCTTGAATCCAGTGGCAAAGTGAGCAAGGGACCCACGTCTGGGCATACCCTGCCAACTTAGGGCGAACAAAGCGTACTAAAGGGGATGATGGACGGAGCGTTAGAGCAAATCAAACACTCACTCCCAGTCAACTGATCTGGGTTTAATCCATCATCATTCTTTAGCTCACTCCACCACCCCAGTTCAGACATGGCCATATGCAAATCAGTCTGACCCTGTGCCTCATGGAAACAGTCCAGCCCAGAGTGGGACGGGTATGCCCAGACGTGGGTCCCGTGCTCTCCATGCCACTGGAATCAAGCTATCCTGGCTGAAGAGGGTGAAACCCGAAACCGGTCCTAGGATGCTTGTTTCCAGTCCAGGGAGGACCTGGCTTGGCAGTTCGGGCTGGACTGTTCCCATGAGGCACAGGGTCAGACTGATTTGCATATGGCCATGTCTGAACTGGGGTGGTGGAGTGAGCTAAAGAATGATGATGGATTAAACCCAGATCAGTTGACTGGGAGTGAGTGATTAGCTCAAGCGCTCCGTCCATCATCCCCTTTGTATCGCTTTGTTCGCCCTAAGTTGGCAGGGTATGCCCAGACGTGGGTCCCTTGCTCACTTTTCCACTGGATTCAAGCTAGCCTGGCTGATGACGGCTGATTAGCCAGAAACCGGTCCAAGGATGCTTGTCTCCGGTCCAGGGAAGACATGGCTTGGCAGTTTGGGCTGGACTGTTCCCATGAGGCCCAGGGTCAGACTGATTTGCATATGGCCATGTCTGAACTGGGGTGGTGGAGTGAGCTAAAGAATGATGATGGATTAAACCCAGATCAGTTGACTGGGGGTGAGTGATTAGCTCAAGCGCTCCGTCCATCATCCCCTTTGGTATCGCTTTGTTCGCCCTAAGTTGGCAGGGTATGCCCAGACGTGGGTCCCTTGCTCACTTTTCCACTGGATTCAAGCTAGCCTGGCTGATGACGGCTGATTAGCCAGAAACCGGTCCCAGGATGCTTGTTTCCGGTCCAGGGAAGACATGGC
The DNA here is from genome assembly GCA_963921515.1 of Calotriton arnoldi. Taxonomy (NCBI): domain Eukaryota; kingdom Metazoa; phylum Chordata; class Amphibia; order Caudata; family Salamandridae; genus Calotriton; species Calotriton arnoldi. The sequence goes on from CAWUFW010007574.1 coordinate 765,531, forward strand.
TTGGCAGTTCGGGCTGGACTGTTCCCATGAAGCACAGGGTCAGACTGATTTGCATATGGCCATGTCTGAACTGGGGTGGTGGAGTGAGCTAAAGAATGATGATGGATTAAACCCAGATCAGTTGACTGGGGGTGAGTGTTTGATTAGCTCAAGCGCTCCGTCCATCATCCCCTTTGGTATCGCTACAAAAACAAGCCAGCGCCTCATAGAGGATCTCGAACACTTCAACTTTAGAGCGGTGAATGGCAGATGTATAGGTGACATCCCCCCGGCATTCACTCACTACTCATCAACCAAAATCTCAACGCTAGACTATACCTTTGTGTCCCTAACCCTGTTCAATGAAATTATCACATTCAGCATGGGCGACAAAGCTGATAGTGATCACCGGCCCCAGGAGCTCACACTTCGCACAAACATGCCAAAGCTTTCGAAATGGAACGGCCAACCAGGTACGACTGCTACAATCAATTACAAGAAAATAAAATTTGGGCAAGCAACGCAAGGGAACTTTCTACAAACTGCAACACTTTTATTCGAAACACGGGAAGGGGGCAATGAAAAAGAGAAATGGGTGAACTACACGAACACATTGGCAACATCCTTTGCCGTCCCAATTAAATCAAGAGTACAGCAGAGCTACAGTAGTACAACCAACTTCACTAATATGATAAGATCTATAAAAAATACAATTAACCGCACGCTGCGGGACCTGCGGTGGAAACCAACCGATATCACAAACCTAGCAGAACTACGACAGCAGAAAATTCAGTTGAAGCAAGTATTATGGGCGGCCAAGAGAGACTCTGTAGATTCTTTTTGGGCAAAAGTGCATGCCGACATCAAGCAGAATGAAAGCACAAGGTTTTGGGAGACAATAAACCGACTTAATCGCCCCACACACGAGGGACTGTCACCTAACATATCTGAGGAGGACTGGGCGACCTACCTTGGAAATCATTTTCATCAAGAAGACATCTCAGCGTCCACAGGAACTAGGCCAGAGACAATTTTGAGGACTACCACCATCGTGCACCGACCCAGCGTGGAAAGTACAACAGCACCGGAAGGGGATGAAGGGGAATTGCTGGCAGTTATACTCCCAAGCGACTACCTCAAAGCGATTAAACGCCATATAAAGAAGGGAAGAAGAGAAGGGGCACCAGGCCCTAATGGAATACCGCCTGTGCTCTATAAACCAGACGCAGATTATTGGGCAAAAGCACTCAGCCCTCTTTTTGCCGAAATAAGGCAGACAGGCTTACTTCCTCCGTCCTGGCGGGCTTTGATAATCTCGCCAATTTTTAAGTCAGGAGACAACACTTTGCCCAAAAATTACCGCTTAGATGCTCTTCTGGACAACGAGGCAAAATTCTTTGCCGGTACACTTCTGGACGAATTACAACAATGGGCCGAAGACAACTCGATACTTCCTCTGAACCAGACTGGCTTCTCCAAATCCGTTGGAGCGGTACAAATATAACAACTATGGCACTGCTTATCGACAAGGCTGAGAATACAAAAATGCCATTACACTTGTGCTTCATTGATTACAGGGCTACCTTTGATCATGTAAACCGCAATAAACTATGGATAAAACTGGCCAGCTGGGGCATACCCCAGACATTGCTCAATCTGCTAATCAATCTGCACACCGAGACCTGGATTCAAGTAAAACTGGGGGATGGGTCAACTCTTTCGAGACGGATACCAACAACGAAAGGTCTCAAGCAAGGTTGTGTGCTGGCCTGACACTTTTTAACCTGTTCCTTGCAGACCTTATCCCGCTATTAAACGCTAGCAACTCACACTCTCCAAGGTTAGGGAACCTAGCGTTACCATGCCTACTCTATGCAGATGACTTAGTTCTAATTAGTCAAACGAAGGTGGGCTTACTGCATCTTCTTAATACCACTTTCAAATACTCCGAGGCAAACAACCTGAACATCAGCTTGGAGAAAACCAAAACCATGACAATCAAAAAGAACTCTAAGAAAACATCTGTCTGGTTATGGGGTCCTACCTGCATAGACTCAGCAACAGAATATAAATATTTAGGAGTGATCCTCAATAAAGGCGGACATTTCACAGCCCAAGGGACTCAATCCAGAGGAAGGGAATAGCCCTGGCAGTCTCGTAAATAATATCTCAACTCTAACGTGAGTGGCCCCTCAGTTGCCCCATTAGCCGAAGTAATACAGCAGGCAAAACTCCTACCTACAATAGCTTATGGGAGTGAGGCACAGAGGGGCAGGGACTCCAAGCTCCTAGATGACATGGTTGCAAAAGCATACAGAATAATCTTTGGCGTACCAAAAAGAGTCTCTCCGGCACAGATCAGGCTTGAGTTCGGTGTTCAGAAACAGACCCTTGCAAGACAAGGCGTGATAGCCATCTTTTGGGACAAAATATGGAAATCAAAACCAGGAAATCTCAATTGGTGCTAGTGGTCAGAATTACAACATAAAATGTCATCACCAGCTGCAAAATATCTACAAGCAAGTCTGAGCACCCTAGGGCTTATCGAGCTCTGGGAAACACCTACCAGTCACTGTCTTTTAAAAAAAAATAGCAAAGAAAACAGTAAAGCTCCTATCCTGGATTGAGGACAAAGCAGCCTTATCTAAGAGGACACATGGCTGGATGACTTTGAGCACCTATTCCACCCCCGCTGCCCAAAATACCTAGCCCTGGCTTTTGCCAGATCCACTAAAATCCAATTCCTAAAGTACCAACTTGGCCTTCTACCATGCACAAAGCACTTTCCGCACTGGCTGAAAAGTCAATCCAACTCCACCTGCCGCTTGTGCGGCACAGCACAGGAAGACATGCTGCACCTTCTCTGCATTTGTAAAGAACTGACACAAGAACGAAAACAGCTTTTAAAACCACTTTTTAATTATAGAGGCATCTACACGAGGAGGCAAGTGGTGCTGGCGTGTTTTGCACCCGAGGATACGCAGCTGAACTGTCACCTGGTAACGTTTTTGAGGCAGGTGGAGTAGAAAATGCCACAATAGCAACAGGCACACCTCAGCACTAACATGGGGCAGAACAATATTACTGCCTAAACGTAAAAAGGTTAAAAGCTGCTAAGTTAATGAATTAATCACTACATCTTGCTTTTGAATATGACAGATCAACTGATTTGAACTGATTTTTATTAAATCCCTTTTTATCTTTCTCTTAAAATTGCTATTAATAATGAAAATTTTCACAATAAAATCTGTAGCAATGGTTTTAAGTAACTATGCTAATAAAAATAAAACTTGTAAACTTAAACTTAAGCCCTCGCCCAGTTCTCTAATCGACCTAAAATCACTGATGCCCGTTTGTGCTGCTGCCGCTGCCTCGTTGCCTGAGGGCACAAGGTAAACCATGACCGCGAGTCCCAGCCTCCCGAGCGGCTGTTGCTGCCATTGTCATCTGCTTGCGCCTGGAGGTGCTTTAAATTCCTCTGTGGGCTCCCGCAGCGCGGGACGCGAGCGGGCCGCGCCCGGGTCAAGTCCGGCCAAGGGCGGGCCCGTCTGCGCCTGTCAGCGCCCCGAGGTGGCAGGGCTAGGCCACATCCCTGAAATCTGCAGCTTGAGGTCTCGGACTGTCCCTCCTCTAAGGTACTGTTTACTATTGACTGTCTGACCCGCACATTGCCCCCTATTGTTAAATTACATTCACCTTACACTCATCTGCTGATTTGCTGACTTCCGACATGGGGAAAAGGAAAGTGACTGAGGGCGGGTTGGGAGGTGCAATGAAGAAGAAAAGAAAGAAACGGACCCAAAATGCAAGCCCTGAACTAGGGAGGGATAGGGATGGGGTGCATGGGGCGAGTCTGTTAGATCGCATTGATAATATCATTGCAGACTGTGAGGGACTGCTTATGTCGCCTGTATCTGTATCATCCACTGACACTCCTGCCCCCACCCACACGGCCTCTCAAGCTCACACTTCTGTTGGGCTTAATAACATATGGTACAGGAATATACCAAGCCTATTTAAAAAGCGGCCAGTAAGACACACATAATGACAACTTCGGATGCTACAAAAGAGCTTGTTTGCTGGCCCTTGAGTGAAGCCTACACGTCCGAATGCGTCATGACAGATGATCTCCTTCTGAGTAATTGCTTTGCAGAGCAATCCTCCCCAAGCGATGCACACACATGCACAATAGAATTGGAACCCACGAGCACAGTAGATAATAGGCTTAATACGTGCTCCTTGCAGGGTGGAAGGCCAGCAGCTAGTGAATTCTCACCCTCTAACTTGGATCTACAGAGGGAAATAGTAGCCCTAAAAGGCACAATTGAGACCCTGACAGCCTTAATGACAAGGCTGTACCACAAACTAGAAGAATGCAACAGATCCGAGTCCCTTCCACTTGTGCCCATTTTAAACACCAACATAAATCCATTGTTGAGCACAGCCTCTCTCCACCGCACGCATACGCATCATACAGCTTCGAACACCAATCCGACATTTCTGTCTGGCGCTTCTGGCCGCAACTACCTGACTCCTAACACTACACCAACCACACATGGCAGGCACCAGGAGGGACCAGGGTGGGAACATAGAGGTTCCCCACAGGGCCTAGTGGGGTCAGGGGTGGTGGCAGAGCAAGCACCACTGCGATTAAACACAGGCAGTGGAAGGGTGCCTTCACTTCACCATTGGCTACAGTCCACCCATACTGCTCCCCTAACCGCAACTATCTACATGACCAATGTTCCTAAGGTTGACAGTAATAGTAGTAAACACGAGAATGGTGAACCCTAAAAATAAAGTCATACATTAGATGAGGCACACCAGGGGATGCAGATCTATAATTAGGGACGATATTGTGCGGGCTAAAAGATGCATCTTAAACCATAGCACTGTTGACACAATAGAGCTTACTCTAGCCAGTGAACATCTAGTGCATAACCTAGTATCCCTGGAAGCTAGAACTTGCCCACCACCTGCTACAAACATCCAACTGAAGTTGCACATTCCTAGCTTGGCCGAACCCACAAAAGCTGCTCTAATGCCCCTTAGGGACTCTCCTCTTCGACTTTGTCCCAGAACGACTGACTACCCCTAGAACCCACCCAGGAATCTGTGCTTACTTCCAATATAGATCATGATTCTACCTCTTCTACTCTCCACAACCAACAATGAGTTAATGATATTTGAATCATTGCTGGCATCAGCTACAGTCACAAATTCATTTTTGGGTGATCGCTTGCAGGTGAGAGACATAGAGACAGTTACCCATTTACTAACCCACGTGACCGAACTAACTGCCCTACACCCTTTCCAGACTCCTTCCTCGATGATAGACATTAGGATGTTGAAAATAGTGTCATGGAACGTGGCGGGTATAAGTGGGAAGCTTGATCTCCCCTCTTGGCTTGAGCTCATTAAACAACATGAGATCTGCATACTACAGGAAACTTGGAGCCTGACCCCTACATCCAATCTGGGGTTTATGACATTCCATAGACCGGCAATTCCTTCGAAACATGGCCTGCCATCTGGTGGGCTGCTCATCTTGATCAATATATCACTAAACTGTGATGTCAAGGAGCTGTCCACCAACAGCCCTGACATCCTTGGGACTAGATTAACAAGTGGTAAGGGCAAGAGCATAAACATTTATAATGTCTACGCCAGGAGCTCTAGAGGAGGTAGCTCTCCAACTCACCAGGCTCTGAACGAGATACTGGATGCTAAGCACAACAGCCACCCTCTTTTAGTTGGAGGGGATTTTAATGTTACTTACAAGCCACTCGACTGGGTAGACTCTTACGAGGTGAATGAGGAGGATAAAATGTGGTTGATACCCCCATTGGAGCTTTCTCCTATAAAAAAGTGGTTGCAAGCAGCCCTGCAATTCAACGCCATAACCTTGGAACACAGGCTAAGGGCCGCTAATGGTAGAACCAGCTCCGACAATGGAGGGGGGAAGACCTTTGTCGGGCCAAATGGATCGAGCCGGATAGATTACATACTTGTGGATCTTATTTTATGGCCCTTAGTCCAAGACATGGCTATCATAGCGTCTTGTGATAGTGACGACAACCTCCTCAGCCTGACTGTTGAGCATCCATGGCGCGAAAAGGGGAGGGCTGCTTTCACTGCACTAAGCACCAAGGAGGTAATCCCTTCCAACGACAAATGATGGCTTAAATGGCCCGCAATCATGGCAGATGATCAAAAGCTAAAATCGTTACAAAATGATATAGAAACACACCTGGGGACACTGCTATCCATGCAAGACAAACAGACTCCACAGACTAGCTGTAGTGCCCTACACACAGAATTTTTCGAACATCTGGCCAGAAACTTTTATGTTCAATCCCAAAGGCCCAGGCCAAAACAGGGAGACCATTGGGAACAAACCTGTGGTTTAACAAGGAGTGCAGGGTATTAAGAAGGAGCTTGTCTGCAGCCATCAGAAACAGGGATACTTTTCTGATTCGTGAAACAAGGAGGCACTACAAACAGGCACAAATCAAGGCTAAGAGAGAGTGGGACGAAAGGAGATGGGAAGAACCTTGTACCCAGATAGCAGGACGTTTTGGTCACTTTCTGGCTAAGGGTAATTTTGAAAGAGCCCCCCCTTTGGCCAAAAACATTCCTGCTAAGGTGTGGCATAAATACTTCAGTGCTCTGTACTCCATTATCTGCACTCAAGACAGAGCTCCCATACCACTTGACATAGGCCAGCCAGTATATAGCCTTTCGTTTACCGGAGAGGAAATCTTCCCTGGAGGCAATCCTACCAGCAAAAGCTCCGGGTCCGGAAGGAATCCCTGGTGACCTCTTTCGCTTAGATAGAAACAACTGGGCTACTTACCTTACGACACTGTACAATGATATCTCTGGCGGGGGAATGATTCCAGAATCATGGAAAGGGGCCGAAGTTATCCCCACTTTTAAGAAAGGCGACAGGTCAATGCCCGCTAACTACCGCCCGATCAGCTCGAGCAACTGTGCCCAAAAGGTCTTCTGCCGTTGTCTCCTAGTCAAGATCCAAGATTGGATGGATGAGAATCGCATCCTCTCTCCACTACAAGCCCGTTTCCGACGGAAAACCGGCACTACCGATCAAGTTTTTTGTCTTGTCATGCTATATTGGAAGGTGGTTTTGCTGGGCAAGGGTAGTCTATATCTAGCTTTTATAGACTTAAAAACAGCCTTCGACCTTGTCCCCAGGGATTTATTGTGGAGAGTGCTCAGGGACATGGGAATGCCCATGGGAATTCTGGAACTCCTTATCAGGTTGCATAAAGATAACTCTGCCCGCGTAAGATGGGGCAACCAGGGTCAAACCTCCGAGCCCTTCAAGATACAGCGGGGGGTCCGCCAGGGCTGTGTCTTAGCCCCAACCCTCTTCTCTTTGTACATTAATCAAGTAGCTGAGCTTCTAACTTCTATTCCAGCCGATGCCCCCTCATTGGCGAACCATAAAATCTCCACCTTATTATTTGCCAACGATACCCTTCTCGTTTCTAAAACTCCCATGGGCCTGCAAAAACTATTGAACCAATTCAAGGCTTTTTGTGATGGGAGGGGCATGGAAATTAACACCTCCAAAACCAAGCTAATGCTGCTTAACTCCCACAAGTCCTTCAAGGGAAATTTGTTCCTGGACAATGCCCCGCTTGAGAGAGTCAGTTCCTTTTATTACCTGGGAATTAGACTATCGGAGGGATTGGCTTGGAAGTTCCATCGTAAGAAGGCCTTTCTCAAATTTTCCCAGGTAACCGGGGCTCTCAGGCAGGCGCATTGTTTTTCATACACCAAACCAGTAGCACCTGCTCTCAAACTATATTGCTGTAAGGCCGTGAGCAGTGCCCTTTACGGGGCCGAGTTGTGGGGTATGGCAAATGTAAGCGACCTCTTAGCAGTGGAGAACAAGTTTCTCAGAAATTTGGTATCTCTTCCACAAAGCACCCCTCTCTTCCCACTTAAACTTTATTTGGGCATTAAGCCCATCAGTGATCTTGCAAGGCGCCGCCCATTGTTGTTTTGGCACAGAATGGTCACCACTCCTGATCTGGCACCTTATGCTGCTGCTTTCAGTGAGGTTTGCGCTCTGGATAACACTAATAAGATTGGCTGGATCAAACACGTAAAAGCCTTCGGTCCAGCATTAGTTTGCCAAAGCATGACAATGGCTGCCCACCGGCCTACACTAGATGCCAGGTCAAATTATTGTATTGGGCATGGGTTGAGCAGAACACACTCTCCAAAATTAAACAGGGTAGTCTAGCAGAAGCCTTTGGAGATCTGAAAACCAACTGCGGTTTGGAGAACTAGTTTGATATTATCAAGGTTCCAGCCGATAGGAAACTCTATATCCAATTCAGGCATGGTAGCCTACCAATTAATGCCTTCACAAACTCTTGGCTGAGCAACAAATCGCAACCCAAGGGCTGTCCCTGTTGTTCTTGCTCACACGAATCGATAGGTCATGTTCTCTTTGCTTGTACAGCCTATGAGAAACCAAGGAACAAATGGCTATCTCCAGTGTGTAGACAACTTGGGTCTCAAGATTTTAAAGTGGCCTTACGCATACTGAAGACAGATGCTAGATGTTTATTCGCTTGTGCAACTGCGAAATTTCTAGGCCAGTTTTGGGCGATCAGAAGGAGGGCGATGCAAACCCCCGTACCTAGCCCCGAGAGCCAAAAAAGTGTCGCTCCACTTACACAAGGTCAATTGCCATAGATGTCATCTGATTCTTGTTCTTTTACGTTGTTCTAGGCTTGGATTGTAAACTCGGGGCTTGTTCCATACAAAATCTCTTGAATGCATTTGCACTTTAGTCATGGGTTTTTATTGCTTGTTACAAATTGCTGAAGGCATTTTTAATTATGAATTATTTGACAATCGTTTTACCTACTTCGTTTTGTATGCTGCTATTACTATGCCAATCCCAGCCATTTTTAATTGTAATTTCTTTTAATATTCACTTGAATGTTGTTTTGCAAGCCAGTATGCAACAAACACGACTTGTATGGCTGTATCTTTTATGGTTTTTAACCGAAATAAAAAGAGAGTTACCACTCTTCTCATAACTGATTAAATCCAATAAGGAGATTTGCCTATAACATTTAGGGTTCATACACTTTTTTGTAAATTGGTACAATAATAGCCTCCTTCCAGTACTCGACCAGGTGGATACAAGCAACACCCTGCAAGACATTTGTAATAATGGGAACTCAAAGATCTAAATTTGACTTAAATTATCTATTGGAACGCAATAGGGGTTTGCGGCATTCCCTGATGGACCTTTTCAAGTTTAGTTAAATCAATCAGGTTTCTATGGGGATAACCACATTTAGGTGGTAAAAGAGCCTCACGTGCATCATAATATTCCCATCTCCAAAGCTACTTGCAAAATGCTTCACCTGCACGAGAGGATGGAGAGGATGTAGCCTTCCAGCTAGAGCTGCCAACCTTGGAGCTGGGGAACCGGGTTCGAGCCTCGGCGTTGGCTGAGCATCCTGTGATTCTGAGCAAATCACTTAATCTCCCCGCACCTACCAAAAAATGAATGTGTCCTTGATTAACGTAACTGGTGCTCATGTAATGCGCTCCAATACCTGCGGGTCGAGTTTGCGCTATATAAATCTGCAAATAAATAAATAAATAAACCCATGAAATAAAACAGAACAACTGTGGATCTGACAATGTAGGGGAGAATAAAGGGTGATTTACCCTCTCCAAAAGCCTCTAGTATCTTTGACCATACTAGCTGCCTGTGAGTCTTTGTAAAGAATTAAGATCCCAGTCAAGTTTATTTGAAGATAAGCAGAAGCCCCTAGTGCCGCAATCCTGTCTCCATGAATCCACAACCACAACTGCTGTGCGGCCGTGGAAACCATGGAGAAAGAACACGGCAAGAAGCTGATGGCCAACAACATGTTTTCAAAAGAAAATGACACATTGACCATGCTCGCGATGCTGCATCATCACTCACATTGATCCAGCGGAAGCCCCCAGGGTTGAATTTTTCACAACAATGGGCCCATATACATTTCATACAAAAATGTTCATCCATACTCCCTGGAGACTCCGCTGGGGGGTCAAGTTTTTGTAATTCACTTAAGGTCTGATTAGTTATGTCCCTGTAATCATAAATCAGGTTAAAATTGACATTTCAATGCCTAACTAAACTTCACGAATCAACACTCTTCCTCTGGTCGATGGACCATTAGTTGAGTTAGTTGATGGGGATATTAACAACTTCTTAACTAATTCACAACTCTTAGCAAAATGTCCACAAACTCTGAGTAAGATTTATAAGCTTTATCTAAATTTTCAGTCAGAAAGTTGAACGCTCATCATTACAGATTCACAGTGCAAATTCTATCATTCTTCAATGGGAGAGAGAAATTTCATTTAACAAATACATTCAATTACACAACCTCATTCGTCAAAAATCAATGCATAAGAGTGGATAGATGTAGAGACAGAAGACACATATTAACATACATTTGCTTAGAAATATGCAAATTTGAGATAGAATATCATTTACCTAATAAGAGATGACCGGAAAACCAACCCTCTGGCCGAAGGAATGGTGGAGGTCCCCTGACTTAGGATCAGGAGACAAAGACTAAAGGACAGGATCAGGACAGGACAAATACTTACTAGACTCTTCTACAAACCTGACAAACAGGGCGATTTCCTCTCTTACACTCTCTCCCTCCTCGATATTCTTCCGCAAATCTTCGAATCTAATCAGGCTGTCATTTCGGATCTGAATCTTCCCAGTCTGCTCTCGCCTCTCTCTCTCTATGATGATCTTGATGCTCTCTCTCGATGCAGCATACTCGTCTCTCTCTCAGCGACGATGATGCAAGCATTCCTGCTAACTAACCTCAACTTACTCTAGTTATAGTCTTTATTTCTACATGTCCCACCCTCAAGAGTTGCAAATTTCACTAAAATACGGAATTTGATTGGACGTGGGTAGGGGAGTTTTAATCACACTGATGGAGCAAGGACTCGTAAATGAGACTTGCTCGGAAGCAATCCTTTCTTTTTAACTCATTAACGAATTACTAACAACATGTTTATAATTAATAATTCGCATTTAGAAAAAGACATGCGGGACAGTGAAGCTTGCTTATGTGTTTACTAACTGCAATAACATGAACGAAGGACTAAAACGCACTCTAACAAGGGATCTTTACTGCGCATGCGTCTACTACATCTACGTAGTATGACGTACTAATGCTTGGAGGGAAAATCTTGCGCCTGCGCAAAAGACAATTAAATGGCCGCTTGAAAGCTCACATGCATGGCACCTGCTTGGCCGAAATAGAAAATAAGTTTTATACTAACGCAAATGCAGAAAAGGGTAATAATAAATAGAGTGGGCTAGAGTAGAGGTTGGTGGTGTACAGTGAAACCATTTATCTTTGAAAATAACATTTCTTCTTTTGACTTTATTATTAGTGCGCATTTGGGCCTTCCAAACCTGTCTGAATTGAATTGACTGACTTGACCCCACGCATGTGCACCAGAGAGAGAATAAAGAAAGATGAGTAAGGACTTGTCACGCGTCCAAGGCCAGCGAAGATGTGCTCTGGGAACATGAGGGTGAAGAGTTCATATGAAGGAGCTTTATTCAGGAGATCGCTACATTTTGGAGAAGTTTGGAGATGTATGGGAAAGGAAATGATTTAATAAAGTTTGAGGGGAGGGGTTTGAAACAATGGTTTAATGAAATAAGTGGAATATAAGCATGGTGTGACGATCATCCCCCCCTCGCCTGTCCAATCAGAGTTAGTATTTGGGAAAATTGAAACATTAATGGGTTGTACATGGTTATGGAAAGGTATAATTGAGGTAGTTTTAGTTAGTTAGTTTAGCTTGCTTGCTTGCTGACACAGAGCTTAACGGGAGCACAGAAGCAGAGCTCGGGATGCTGTCGGTGCTGGGGGTGGTACTGATGCTGTGAGACGCTGATGAAGAAATCAATGCAGAGAACCATCTATTTAATTTAATTGGGTTAGAAAGAAGATCGTGGAAGAAGCACGAGGAGGAAGAGAGTGTCAGAGAGGGGTGCGACGCAGTCGACGGTATTTAGAGAGGTGAAGTATCCTGTCCTGATTCCTGTCCTGAAGTCTTTGTCTCCTGATCTATCCCGGGGGACCCTTACCAGACCTTTGGCCAGGGGGTTGGTCTTCACACCATCCTTGGTAAATATGAATTCATCGTATTGATAGATGTTCTTCTCTCTCTGTCCTCTTCTTTCTGAGCATAGTTATTTTGTGGATCTGAATTGCTATTGCTATTTGAGAGTTGATTGAATTGACACTCTTGCGAATGAGGGTGTTTGTACTGAAACTTTGAGATGGTTCACGCTTAATTAATTTAGATAAAGATTTTAAAACTTCCCGAGTCTGTGATTATTTCATTCAATCGAGAAATATTTAATAAGTTATGTTAATTATCACCATCAACTAGTTCCAACTAATATTCCATTGACCAGAGGAAAGAACTAATTGATCAGTGAAAGGTTTAGTTAGGGAAAAGAAATAACTAGATCTTGAAGTATGAAAAGCATAAACTAAGTTCCAGCGGTCTACTTGCTATTTAGTGGAAGTAGTTATATGGGCCCAGGTGAGTATATGGTAGTGGAGTATCTGCTGTTAGTACACAGCTGGATCAGTTTTCTGGTAGCAGAGTTATCGTTATTATTGACTAGTTTGGTGATAGGTATAGATTATTGATTATTGATTTATGTTTTAACAAAAGAGTTAGCGTCTTGTTTTATGTTGTCTGGAAAATTCCCGGGGAATGCATAGCGGGTGGCGATAGAAACCACACTGCAGTGAGGTTACTCATCTGTTGGAATAACACTGAGAAGCTAGATAGGGCTGGCAGTGTTAAAGTAGGGACTATTTTCTGTGTAAAAGTGAGAGTGTTTGATAGCAAAGAGTTCGCTAGTGAAACTGTAGGCGTTATATCACATAGAAAGGGTAACCCTGAAGGAGTAGCAGGTTCTTCCAAGCTAGATTGACAGCAAAAGGGGTTCGCTGGTGAAACTTTGGTCTCAAATTTCCCAAAACGGGTGACATCGGAGGAGTAGCAGGTTCTCTGGAGCTTGAATGAAGGGTAAGCGGAAGGGTTTTAATCGCAATAGAAAGAAATAAACTATCCTTTGATCTAGTGGAACAGCCAGAGTAGCGAATGTTTTTATGTCGTTAATAACAAAGAATTTTAAAGAAAATATCGAGAAATAAAGTTTTCGTATTACCGTGTGAAGGGAGGGTCAGTTGCCGGAGTGGTACTGATGTCACAGTGAGCCGCGCTGGGATTGGTAGAAACAGCGGGCGTGTGACAGGAGCAGCCTTGTAAAGGAGGGGTCAGTAGTAAGGAGCAGAACTGACGTCAGGAAAAGGCTGCGCTGGCATTGGTCAGATCACGGGCGTGAGCCTGATTTGATTGGATAACTAGTTAGAAGCAGCGCTAGGATTGGTGGAGAGAAAGATTGTATGCAGGATTTTGATTTGACTGTTAGTACAAGACGTACAGGTAAAAGATTTCAAGGGTTTGCAGAATACATTTTTCTACATCGTTCCTCAAGGATGTATGGAGAAAAAAGAAAGATGTCATTTTGAAAGAAAATTAAGAATTTATTTGTAAAGGATAAGCCTGTGTTGACTAGAGAGGGAATTCCTATTCCGCCTCCGAAGACACCAGCATCTTTTATGATGATGGAAAGAGGATATCATACTTGCGTGTGGTTGGAAAACTGGATAGAATATACAAAGGATGATGGAGTGTTAGCTTTTCCAAAGGATGGTACATTTAATGGGAGGATTCTTCAGAATGTGAGATTGAAAATGAATGATTTGGAACCTAGATCTATGTTAACTCAATATGAGGCTTTGGAAGAATGGGAGACTGAGTCATATGAACGAGAGAAATGCAGAGGTGGAAGGTAAAGAGGATTCTTTCCCAGACACTTACATGAGTCACGGGAAGGGCAGATGAAACAATGGAGGAGAGCTATGGTATCAGAAGGTTTATATCCATTGTTAATGGCTGAGGAACAGTCTGGAGGAAAGTGTAAGGAGAAAACGAAACACATGAACACAGCAGGATATGGTGAATCAGATGACGAGTTGTTAGAGGATATTTTAATTAAAAATCCACCACCGTATCAAGAAGCAGCTAGTAAGGTTACCCCAAGTGCACCAGTAATGGGAATGCCATTAACCCCACAGATTTTACATGAGACGTCATACAACAGAGTGTTGCAGGATAATGAAAGAGATGCTTTGAATAAAACTAGAGAAGAACTAGTTCAAAAGATAATTCAATTAAATTTGAATACTGAAGCCTTGACAGTACCAGTGACCATTGGTCCGGTAATCCCATTGTATGGAGATAATAAGATTTGCCAGAAACCGCAACCTGTGACAATTCCATTAAATAGTCCTAGAAAAGAAATAATAATCACAGATGATCAGGTTAGCGAAAGTGAGTCAATTATTTCATTAATGGATCTCCCTAATGTGGAACCTTTGACGGAAACTCCAAAGAGAGTTACGCCCATGAATTTGAGAGAAAGAAGACCTTTAGTTCATACTGGAACTGGAGGCGCAACAGTAGTCACCTCTGAAGATATAGAAAGATGTGCACAGGAAAGAGATAATCAGAACCCAACACCAAGGATTTTAGACATCAGCAGATTGAAAGTGGAATTGGAAGAGATGATGACAGGATGTGTGGGTACAGAAAGATTGAACGCTTACAATGATGAGGAATTATTATTTTTATGTAAGAGTATAACTAGGAGAGCGAGAGTATTTCATGAGAGACTGACTGAAGTTGCTTCAGAGATTGGAATAGACATAGGGAAATCAAAGTTGTTATAAAAACCATATTGAGTGGACTTTACTGATAAAGATTTAGAAAGTGTAAATGCTTCTGGAAAGAGACTACAGATAAAGGAATTAATGAACATTTTGCGAAAATGGGGAGACATTGATAGAGAATTAGATGGATAAGAAAGAAAGAGGAAGTACAAGCGAGAGAAGCAGCAGCTGCGTTTCCAGTAAGAGAATCAAGCAAAGTGGAAAAATTGTGTCCAATGAGAGAGGTTCCTGGAGGTGGATATGTTCATGTTCCTTGGAGTAGACAAGATATTTTATCATTTACAAATGATTTTCCAAAGCTGAGAGAGAAACCAGTTGAATGGTACAAACAGGTAGAAAGATTTGTGAAGGTTTCAAAGGTTTTATTGAAGGATTTGGATGGTCTATTTGATATAGTGGTACCTGCTGATTTATGGACAGAATGTAAAATTACAATTGATTGGCCTAATGAGGAGTATGCTAGAGACTCAATGACAGGAGCACCCTCAGAGGAGGTGATGATAAAGTATCACCAAGTGATTACGTATTTGAAAGGGAAAATTCCTCCTAAAGAAACAGATTGGGTAAAAATAGATAGAACAACACAAGAACCAAATGAATCTGTACATGCATGTTATGAAAGGTTGTTACAGGTGTTTAAGCAGTATAGTGGTTTTGAGAATATCGGTGACAAGGATATGGGACATTTTGTGTATCGGTTTGTATATGGTTTGAAACCAGAAATCAGTCAGATGATACAGCAGCACATGTTGTGTTGGCAAAGCAAGACAGTGGATGAGATTTTAAAGTATGCAAAATATTGCGGAGATGACATTGATGCAAGGCGTAGGAAGCTAAAAGAGAAAATGATGTGGGCACAAGTTAAATTGGCAGAACAGCAAGAAGAGAAAACAAATGACCAAAATAATAATCAAGTGAAAGAACAGAGTCAGAATAATCAAGGAGCGAATGGTAATAAATATAGGGGACGAATGGACAGAGAAGAAGCGAAAAATAAGTTTCCTTGTCATGCGTGCGGAAAGCTTGGACACTGGAAGAATGAGTGTAAGAATACTCAGAATAATAAGAGTAATAATGGGCCAAATCAAAATTTAATCCCACAGATGCAGAATGAAGTACTTATGAATCAGCAGCAGCAGGTAGTTACTCCACAATATCACGTGCCACCAGCTCCTATGCCAAATTTTGTTAATCATCAAAGTTTCAGTGTGAACACCAGATTTCAAGGAGAAAGTGGTAAGAATAATAGAACAATTACACAATATTTTTTACAGAATGATGAAGAACATTCAGATGTCGCACAATGACGGTGCCTGAGGGGGGAGGAAGAGGAGTGCGTGCTTGACGCATCCTTGCCGGTAGATCAGTCAGTTCCATTTGTTGATGGGAGAGTAGAAGGTAAAGACATTACTTTCCTATTGGATACTGGTGCTACCAGGTCTACTGTGAGAACAGCAGACATCCCAAACCTACCCCTCTCGGGAGAATCAATCCAAGTTGTAGGCGTGTCAAACCAACACATTACAACCCCAATCACCAAACCAATGGAGGTGCACAGTGGAAATTTTAAGGAAAAGCATCGGTTCGTAGTTTGCGATTCCAGTCCTGTAAATCTGTTGGGTAGAGATCTTTTGTGCAAGATGAATTGCACGATCTATTGTACACCGGACGGTGTCGCTTTCCAAACCCCTGATGAAGACGTGGTATACAAGATGATGCTAGCCAAACAGGGAACAGAAGTAGATGAAATGTTTTCACTAATGACTGAGAATTAATTACCAGTAGAGTTGAGAACCACAGTTAATCCAGGAGTGTGGGATTTTACAGGAAAAGACATTGGGCTAATGACAAATATAGACCCAGTCAAAGTGACAGTGAAAGAAGGTGCAGTGTATCCAAACACCCGACAGTACAAGATGAGTCCAGAAGTAAAAGCAGGAATTATTCCAGAAATTGAACGAATGGTTAAACAAGGTATTTTAAAAGAAGTGATGGGTAGTCCCTGCAATTCGCCAATAATGGGACTGAAAAAGCCTAGCGGAAAGTACAGGATAGTGCAGGATTTACGGAAAATAAATAAAATTGTAGTGCCATGTTGTCCAATAGTGCCAAATCCAGCAGTGATCCTTTATCAGATACCCTGGAATGCAGGTTGGTTTACAGTGATTGATTTATGGCAAGCGTTCTTTTCTATTCCCTTACACCCAGACAGTCAGTATCTTTTTACGTTTAAGTTTGAGGATCATATTTACGCATGGTGTCGAGTCCCTCAAGGGTACACAGAGAGTCCTTCAATTTTTAATCAGATTTTGAAAAAGTGGCTAGAATCATTGGTTATGCCTGGAAAATCTCTTTTGGTCCAGTACATTGATGACCTACTGGTGGCATCAAAAACACGAGAAGATTGTGTCACAGACACAATTGCATTGCTGAACCATTTGGCTGAAGTAGGACACAAGGTGTCTCCAGAAAAATTACAACTCTGTCAACAAGAAGTTAGATATTTAGGGCATAAAATAGAAAGAGGAGTTAGAAAAGTGACACCGGAAAGAATAAAAAATAATCAAAGAAATGCAATTGCCACAGACTCAGAGAGAAATGAGAATGTTTCTAGGAGTGGTTGGATACTGTAGGCAATGGATCAATGGTTTTTCGATGTTAGCAAAACCATTAATCAGATGATCCGGAAAAGAGCAAAAGATCCGATTGATTCGAATGATGACTGCATAGAGGCATTTGTGAAATTAAGAAACTGTTTGTGTGAAGCTCCTGCCTTGGGCATGCCTGATTATTCAAAAGACTTTGCATTATTTTGCTGTGAGAGAGAAAATTGTGCACTTTCAGTCTTAACACAGAGACATGGATTGAGTCGACGTCCAGTGGCATATTTTTCAGCTACATTGGACCCAGTGGCTTCAGCATTGCCTGGCTGCTTAAAAGCAGTAGCTGCTACTTGTATGAGTCTGGAGCAAAGTGAGTCGATAGTGATGGGACATCCGGTAAAGGTTTTGTTCCACACTCAGTTGAGATTCTTTTGACAAGAACAAGAACACAGCATCTCACCCCTAGTCGATTGACTAAGTATGAAAGAGTGATTTTGGGAACTGAGAATGTGACTGTGATAAGATGTATGATTATGAATCCAGCTACCCTATTGCCAGACCCCTGCGATGAAGAAGTGAGAGATGAGAGTGATCATGATTGTTTGGACGTGACTGAGTTATGCACGAAGCCCCGGCCTGATATAAAAGAGACACCTTTGAAAGAGGCTGACCATGAGTTATTTGTAGACGGTTCCTGTCTCAGAACACAAGAAGGAGGATTAAGTGCTGCATATGCTGTTTGTAAATATCTGGGGTAATTGAAGCATCCTGTTTACCTGGGGTCAAGTCTGCACAAGTAGCTGAATTGGTTGTCTTAACAATGGCATGCAAAAAGGGGAAAAATTGGAGAGTAACCATATTTATGGACAGTCAATATGGGCTCGGGGTTGTGCACGACTTCGGCCAGCTCTGGATGCAGAGGGGATTTCTGACTTCTTCAGGATCTCCTATCAGAAACAGCAAAAATGTGAAGGATTTGTTGGAAGCATTACAATTGCCAAAAGAGATAGCAGTTGTAAAATGCGCTGCACATCAGTCAGGAAATGACTATGTGACTGCTGGCAATAATTATGCTGCTCAAGTGGCCAAATACTGTGCCAAGAATACAGTGGCCATAAACAGAAAAATTGAAACGGGTGAAACCAGATGCCAACTTATGTTTTTCTCAGTACCAGAAACATGGGATGAGATTAGACAATTGCAGGAAGAAGTTGAGAAAAAGGAAAAGGAAATTTGGATAAAGGCAGCCTGTACAAAGAGACCACATGATGAGGTATGGGTGTATTTAGATGGAAGACCAGTCATGCCAGATTGTTTGCTTTAAAAAATGGCGAGGGTGTATCATGGAGCAACACACATAGGGAGAGACTCAATGATCAGGCTATTCAGACAGAGTTGGTACAATCCGAAGTTCAGGGTAGTCGCAGAAAGCCTTTGCCAAAGATGCTTAACCTGTCAGCAGCAAAATCCAGGTAGAAAGACAGTGGTTAGCTGGGGAAAGATTGGAAAGGCAGAAGGACCCTTCACTAGATTACAGTTGGATTTTATTGAATTGCCCCCGTGCAATGGACTGAAATATATACTTGTCATAGTGTGCCTTTTCTCAAGATGGGTGGAAGCCTATCCCACTCGAAGAAATGACAGTCTTACAGTTGCAAAATTGTTGTTGAGGGAGTTAGTTCCACGATTTGGTTTTCCAGTTACTTTGGAATCAGATAGAGGCCCTCATTTTAATAATGAAATAATTTGATTAATCTGTGCTGAACAAA
The DNA here is from genome assembly GCA_963921515.1 of Calotriton arnoldi. Classification (NCBI taxonomy): domain Eukaryota; kingdom Metazoa; phylum Chordata; class Amphibia; order Caudata; family Salamandridae; genus Calotriton; species Calotriton arnoldi. The sequence continues at coordinate 784,788 of CAWUFW010007574.1, forward strand.
AACTGCACTGTGCTTATCGTCCAGAGGCTTCTGGAATTGTTGAGCAAATGAATGGCACAATCAAGTCAAGATTGGGGAAAGTGTGTGCATCTACAAAGCTGAAATGGCCAGATGCATTACCTCTTGTATTGATGGGTCTCAGAAGTATTCCAGACAGAAAAACAGGAATGAGCCCACATGAGGTTCTCATAGGAAGAGCCATGAGACAGGCATTTATTCCTGGAAATAAACTAATGAGTATAACTGATGATCTGGTATTGGACTATTGCAAAGGATTGGCTGAAATGATGCGTTCTGTCTCTCATCAGGTTGGAGAAGACGCAGTTGAAAGACAGCCAGACCAAGCGCATGATTTGAATCCTGGAGATTGGGTGCTAGTGAAGAAACAGGCAAGAAAGTCGTGCTTAGCACCAAGGTGGGACAAACCGCGGCAAGTCATACTAGTCACTACCACAGCAGTGAAGTGTGCAGGTTTGCCCAATTGGATTCATGCTAGTCATACCAGAAGAGTTCCAAGCCCATCAGAACAACAAGAGCAACCACTGACTGAACAGGCTGAAGCGTCAGGAGTTGTAAGCTGTGAGATTGAAGAATCTAGAGTAATAGATTCTGAAAGACAACCATATGACGAACAGCCAAGTACAAGTCAGGAAGAGTGGACACCAGTGATTGAAATCATTGATGATGTTATTGAAACAAGAAGAAGAACAGAACTGAAAAGACAGGAAAGTAGTCAGGAAAAGACAGGGAAGAAGAACACACTCAGGTGGAAAATAAAAAAGACTTTCATGAGCCTGAGGAGGGAAAATTAGAAGAACACGTTCAGGCGGAAGAAGAAAAGTTTGAATTAAGACCTGAACAGGATCAGATAGAATTAGAAGAACAAGCTCAGGAAGAAGAAGAACAAAATACGGTAAGACCTGAGCAGGTGGAAGTAAAAGAAGGTACAAGCACAGAAAACAGAGAAACAGAACAGATTGTGCCTAGAATAAATGAAATAAAAAGAGCTTTACAAGGAGATAAAGAAGGTGAAAACGCAGTGCAAATCAAAAGAATCAGAAAGGGAGCCAATTGGCCAACTGGAGTAAAGAAACTAAAATATCACATGAGAAAATCTGAAAAGAGACCAGAACAAGTAAACGAAGTCACAAGTCAAACACAATCTAAACAAACTTTGGCAAAAATAACTCGAAGAAGTCCAAGATTGAGAAATTTAAACAGGAGATACAAGGCTCCTGAATGGACTTATGTAATAGTCGAGGAATTTGAATCCCTAGATCTGACTGATGAAACAGAAGAAATTCATATTGTTCAGATTGATGAAAGCAAATTGAGGCCTCCTTAAAAACGAAAAGGAAAGTCAAACTGACAAAGAAAAGATAAGAGAAAAGAAATTTTCTCTGGAGTAAAATGGCAGAAATTGAAGTTGCCGGTAAACGAAAATGTGGATTAAAAAGAAAGTGTTTTAGATTTTGTTTTTGTAGTATTTTATTAGTAGCATTAGTATGGTTATTCCTAACAGTAGGAGTACCTTTGTTAATGAAAATAAGTGACAAGAATAATACAGATACTAATGTTAAGGTGGATAGAATAAAGGAAACTGAAATAGAAATAGGGGTAGAAGATGAAGCAAACTATCATAATGAATCAGACTATAATACGTCCTCTAATGTGTTTATTAAATTATTATTTCAATATGTTAGTACTATGGAGATTAATAATTGTTACGTGTGTATGAAGTTACCCTCATCAGTATCAGAAGGGATGACGTATCACCAAATACATTTAACGTATGGTGTGTCATGTAGTATTTTGCCAAGTATATTTTATGCTACAGGGAGACTTCAGTATTTTTATTCAGACATAGATGTAGTATTCTCAGAATTACCTATTAGAAAGAATATGAATCCAGTAGCTAGTAGTAAAAATGCACAGTTTATGGGTGAATTTTTCTTAACAAAGTGTTCAATAGATTTAGTTCAGGCACATAAGATAATCTAACATGTACATTGAGAAAATAAGAAAAATATTTTTTGGATTTAGTGGAAGAAAGGAGACAGGATTTAATAAAGAAGGCAACTGAACAGAAAACCCATGTACTTCCATGGGTCGGGAAGGAGGGAATCTATGCAAGTGGCAAGGCTCATGCTGCGATGTCCCTGGATTTTGTGAAAAGGGGAAAATTCTGCCTCCATAGATTAAAGACAGATTATAACAATAATTACATTGGTTCCAGTGAATGTGAACACAACTTCCTAATTTTAGGAGGGTGGGGACTAAAAGGGGGAACTGATCCTGTGTTTCCAGGAGTGTATTATGTTTGTGGGAGTAACGCCTATTATAGGTTACCTGCAAGATGGTACGGGAGCTGCTACTTTGGAATAGTTTTTCCAAAAATCTATCATGTAGATAAAATCAGTGGAACCAATGGAAATTCTAATGGACTAACACGTAGAAAAAGAGCTAGTTTTTCTGAAATTGTAGGAGACATTTTTAGTGCACTGATACCCTCAGTTGGAGTCATTCTTAATTCACAAAAAATGTGTACGTTATCAACCATGGTTGATCGTCTTTCTACAGACACTGCAGGAGGATTCTTAATCATTAACACAGAAATGGTTGCAATCAGGTCTATGGTTTTACAGAACCGTCTTGCTCTTGATATATTGTTAGCAAAAGAAGGTGGAGTTTGTGGCATGTTGAAAATTCAACATTGCTGCACTTATATTCCGGACAAGAGCAGAGAAATTAAAGGATATATTGAAAACATTACAAGAATGCATAAAGACTTGACCCAACTGGAGTTTGACAGTGTGTGGAGAAGATTAACAAAGAGTATAACATCAATAGGGAAATGGTTTGTTAATTTTGGGAAAAGTTTTCTAGGTCAAATAATAATACCATTAGCTATGATAATAACAGTAGTGATGATAATAATGATTACATATAAGTGTTGTAGAAAAGGAAGGAAAGAGAAAATACATTTTGAAAGAGAAGGAAAGGGAAAGAAACAAAGAAGAAAATATGATGAAATACAGCTGGAAGAAATGAAAGGCAAATTATACAAGAAAATGCAGGATTTAGAAGGAAACGAGTTGAATGATGAAAAATTGAGAGGAGAAATAGAGAAAAACTGAGATGTGCTAAAGTTGGTATCTGGGATGGGATGGGTAATTTGTGATGGCTTAAGATGCCATCAGAGAGGGGATTGATGGAGCAAGGACTCGTAAATGAGACTTGCTAGGAAGCAATCCTTTCGTTTTATCTCATTAACGAATTACTAACAACGTGTTTGTAATTAATAATTCGCATTTAGAAAAAGACACGCGGGACAGTGAAGCTTGCTTATGTGTTTACTAACTGCAATAACATGAACAAAGGACTAAAACGCACTTTAACAAGGGATCTTTACTGCGCATGCGTCTACTACATCTGCGTAGTATGACGTACTAATGCTTGGAGGGAAAATCTTGCGCCTGCGCAAAAGACAATTAAATGGCCGCTTGAAAGCTCACATGCATGTCACCTGCTTGGCCGAAATAGAAAATAAGTTTTATACTACGCAAATGCAGAAAGGGTAATAATAAATAGAGTGGGCTAGAGTAGAGGTTGGTGGTGTACAGTGAAACCATTTATCTTTGAAAATAAAATGTCTTCTTTTGACTTTATTATTAGTGCGCATTTGGGCCCTCCACACTTGTCTGAATTGAGCTGACTGACTTGACCCCACGCATGCGCACCAGAGAGAGAATAAAGAAAGATGAGTAAGGACTTGTCACGCGTCCAAGGCCAGCGAAGATGTGCTCTGGGAACATGAGGGTGAAGAGTTCATATGAAGGAGCTTTATTCAGGAGATCGCTACATTTTGTATTAGTAAAGTTTGGAGATGTATGGGAAAGGAAATGATTTAATAAAGTTTGAGGGGAGGGGTTTGAAACAATGGTTTAATGAAATAAGTGGAATGTAAGCATGGTGTGACGATCATCCCCCCCTCGCCTGTCCAATCAGAGTTAGTATTTGGGAAAATTGAAACATTAATGGGTTGTACATGGTTATGGAAAGGTATAATTGAGGTAGCTTTAGTTAGTTAGTTTAGCTTGCTTGCTTGCTGACACGGAGCTTAACGGGAGCACAGAAGCAGAGCTCGGGATGGGTGCTGGGGGTGGTACTGATGCTGTGAGACGCTGATGAAGAAATCAATGCAGAGAACCATCTATTTAATTTAATTGGGTTAGAAAGAAGATCGCGGAAGAACCACGAGGAGGAAGAGAGTGTCAGAGAGGGGTGCAGCGCAGTCGTCGGTATTTAGAGAGGTGAAGTATCCTGTCCTGATTCCTGTCCAAAGTCTTTGTCTCCTGATTTATCCCCGGAGACCCTTACCAGCCCTTTGGCCAGGGGGTTGGTCTTCACACCATCCTTGGTAAATATGAATTCATCGTATTGATAGACGTTCTTCTCTCTCTGTCCTCTTCTTTCTGAGCACAGTTATTGTGTGGATCTGAATTGCTATTGCTATTTGAGAGTTGATTGAATTGACACTCTTGCGAATGAGGGTGTTTGTACTGAAACTTTGAGTTCGTTCACATTTAATTAATTTAGATAAAGATTTTAAAACTTCCCAAGTCTGTGATTATTTCATTTAATAGAGAAATGTTTAATAAGTTATGTTAATTATCACAATCAACTAGTTCCAACTAATGGTCCATTGACCAGAGGAAAGAACTAATTGATCAGTGAAAGGTTTAGTTAGGGAAAAGAAATAACTAGATCTTGAAGTATGAAAAGCATAAACTAAGTTCCAGAGGTCTACTTGCTATTTAGTGGAAGTAGTTATATGGGCCCAGGTGCGTATATGGTAGTGGAGTATCTGCTGTTAGTACACCGCTGGATCAAAACCATACTGACATATTCATTTCTATTTAGACATTTATTGTTAGCTAGCCCTTCCCCTTTAGCTCATTCATTTTGTCCTCTTCCCATGCATATATTGTTGCCATTTGCAATAATTTTCATTCAATACAGACTACATAGACGAATGATACATGTCTTCTTTTTGTCATGTCTTCTGTCCTTGATTCTTGGCAGTCATTCAGCTCTTTCGGTCACCGGGTCACACCATGGACTCTCTGAGCATGCGCCACTTTTGGTCATCCATCGCCATTTCCTTTTTCTGTCAAGCTCTTAGTAGGCCCGAATATACACTATTAATAAAAGAATCATAAACAGTTATTTTCTTATACATATAATTCTCACTGTTCACCACCCACTTCTACTCTAACCCATGTTGTTATTCTCTCTTTTAGGCAAAAGCGTTAACAATAGCAGCTTTCTTTTAAATTCAAGCAAGCAGATGCCAGGCACGCGGTACCTCAAGACCATGTGTTAGTTTTTCTTGTGCCTGCGTAAGGTTTTCCCTCTCAAAGCGAGTTAGTCACATTACCTCTACGTAATTCAGTTTCGCACATGCGCAAAGCGTTTTTGCAAATTAAAGCGGGTTTTATTTGCGTTGCTTTTTATTCTTCATTAGTTTAAGCATGTGTAAGCTTCTCTCCCCATGTGTCGGTGTCTGGTGTATATTAGTTTCGTCTTATCTACAGTTTTAACGATTCGTAAAAGTTAATGGATGATTTCTTCGAGCAAGTTTCATTTTCTCGAATCCTTGCTCCATCAATCCCCCCTCTGATGGCATTTTTGAGCCACCATAAAATACCCATCATTACCAAGTGCCAGCTTTCATTCATTACATTTTAGTGTCTTCCTCTCTTTCTACTAATTCTTCGGGTTTCTTTTTCAAGTCTAATGCTTTCATTTTATCATATAAACTTCCTTTCATTTCTTCTAACTCAATCTCTTCCCTTTTTCTCTTTCTTCCCATTCTCTTATTCTTTATTTCTGCCAACATTCTTTCTCTTGCTTTACTCTTGCAACATCTATATGTCATCATTATTATCAGGGCTATTATTGCTATAGAAATTACAGGTATTAGGATCTTCCCTAATAGACTATTCCCTAAAGTGGAAAACCAACTACCTATAGCAGAAATACTTTTACTAAGTCTATCCCAGACACGTCAACTTCTAGTTGGGTCAAATCTTCATGAATCTTTGCAATGTTCTTAATACATTCCTCAATACCTTTACTTTTGTCAGGGATATATGTACAGCAATGTTGGACTTTCATCATGCCACAGACTCCACCCTCTTTTGCTAATAATATATCAAGTGCAAGTTGATTTTGCAAAACCATAGATCTGATTGCAACCATTTCGGTATTAATCATTAAGAATCCCCCAGCAGTATCTGTTGATAGACGATCAACTATCGATGACAACTTTCGTATTTTATGTGAATTCAGTATGACTCCAACTGTCTGTATCAGTGCACCAAATATATCATCTACTATTTCTGAAAAGCTTGTTCTTTTAGTTCGTTTTAGTCCTTGACTTACTACACCCATTTCATTGTTCTTAGTAATGTGATATACTTTTGGAAATACTATTCCAACATAACAACTACCATACCATTGCGTGGGCAACCTATAATAGGCATTTTTACCACAAACGTAATAAATCCCTGGAAAAACAGGATCAGTTCCACCTTTTAGTCCCCAAACCCCCATTATTAGGAAGGTATGATCACATTCACTAGAACCAATGAAAATGTTGTTATAGTCAGTTTTTAGTCTATGCAGACAGAATTTTCCCAATTTTGGCAAATCTAGGGGCATTGCAGCATGAGTCTCGCCTTTCTTATAGTCCCCTTCCTTATTAGACCATGGAGGTTCTGTTCAACAGCCTTCTTTTGAAAATCCTGCCTTCTTTCTTCTACAAAATTCAGAAAATCTTTTTCTTCATCACGCAAAATACATGTTAGATTATTCTTATGAGCATATGTTATGTCTATTGGGTTTGTAGTTAAGAAGAACTCACCCATGAATTCTGCATCTTTAGCACTAAGCACTGGGTTCAGGTTTCTTCGAATAGGGATTTCTGAAAATACTAAATCCATATTCGAATAATAATACTGCAACTTGCCTGTTACATAGAACAAGCTGGACACAACACTACATGACACACCATATGTTAAAGGGAGATGGTGATATGTCACCCTTTCTGAGACAGACGAAGGTAATTTCATGCAAACATAACAATCACTCACATCCATTGTATCTACGTATTCATAAAGAAGTTTGGTAAATACATTTAATGACGAATCACTATTTGACTTGTCATGATGATACATGCTCTCATCCATTTGCTCTAAATTTGTGGTAGTTCTTTTAGTAACTGCATTCACTCGATCACTTGTTTTAGTGTTATCTCTGTTATTATTTACCATCAGAATAGGTATCACAACAGTTAGCAACAACCACATTAACATTAGTGTTAAAACACTGCACAAACAACATTTAACACATCTTCGTTTAAAACAAGATTTCGAATGTTCAGTCACTTTCGTTTCTGCCATTTTTAGTGTTCTAAATTGATCAATATCTAAATTATTTCTTCTAAATTCTAAAATTTTCTAAAAAATTAAAAAATATATAAAATCTTTGTGTGATCCCACACTTCAAAAGCTTTCTGTCTTTGTTCCCCTTTGTCTTTATCTTCTTTTCTTCTTTGGTTTCTTTATTCTTTTCTTTATTTATTTGTCAATTTCCACCCTTTGTGTCAAAGTCTTTTTCCTTTAAGGTGGTCTCAATTTGCTTTCAGCAATTCCTTCAATAGCAACATTTTCTTGTTCTTCATTCAGATCAAAATTCTCAAAGTCCTCGAGGATGATATATGTCCATTCAGGAGCCTTATATTTTCTGCTTGGAACTCTCACTCTTTTTGATTTTTGTAAAGATTTTCTTCTTGGATGTTCTTCTTCAGTTTGACTTGATATTTCGTTTACTTGTTCTAGTTCTTTCCCTGTTTTTCTTCTCAAAACTTATCTCAGTCCTTTTACTCCACTTGGCCAGTGATCACCTTTTCTGATCCTCTTTGTTTGCACTGCTTTTTCACCTTCTTCGCCAATTTCTAACGTTCTTTTGTTTTCTCTTTCTTTTAACTGAGCTTGTTCTGGACTTTCTGATCTTTCTCTTTCTGTTGATTGATTTTGTTCTTGATCTTTAAATTCTTCTTGTTCTAATTCTGATTGAGCTTGATTAGAATCTTCTGTAGTAGATTCTTCTGTTGACTGAATTTGTTCTGAACCTGTCAGTTTTTCTTATTCTTCTTCTGATTGAGCTTGATCTGGATCTTCTGTTTCAGTTTGTTCTGGTCGCTCAATCTCTTGCTCTTCTTTGGCCTCTACAACAGCCTCTTGAGACCCAGTAACTGGTGCCCACTCTACTTGACTTGTACTTGGTTGTTCATCATCAATATGTTCTTCAGAGTCTGTTTCTCTGATTTCTTCGACTTCACAACTTTCAGCTTCTGGTTCTTCTCTTTGTTCTACCAGTTGCTGCTCTTGTTGTTCAAGTGGACTTGGGACTCTTTTGCTGTGACTGGCATGGAACCAGTTTGGTAAGCCAGCACACTATACTGCTGTCGTCGTGACCAATATAACTTGATGAGGTCCTTTCCACTTGGGTTCTAAGCACGATTTCTTGTGTGCTTCTTTACCACAACCCAGTCTCCTGGACACAAATCATGAGCTTGATTCGGCTGTGCTGCAGTTGCATCTTCTCCAACCTGGTGAGACATAGAACGTACCAGATCAGCTAGTCCTTTACAATAGTCCAACACTAGATCATCAGTTATATTCATCAGTTTGTTTCCAGGTACAAATGCTTGTCTCATTGCTCTTCTCATGAGAATTTCATGAGGACTCAATCCCGTCCTTCTGTCAGGGATGCTTCTAAGGCTCATCAATGCAAGGGGCAAAGCATCAGGCCATTTCAGTGAAGTGGATGCACACACCTTCCCTAACCTGGATTTTATTGTGCCATTGAGCTACTCGACCACTCCAGAGGCTTCTGGTCGATAGGCACAATGCAGTTTCTGCTCAACTTTGAAAGCTGTACAAATTAATCAAATTATCTCATTGTTAAAATGAAGTCCTCTATCTGATTCCAAAGTGACTGGAAATACGAATCTAGGAATGAGTTCTCTCAACAGTAGTTTGGCAACTGTGAGACTGTCATTCCTTCTCGTGGGATAAGCTGCCACCCATCGAGAAAACAGACACACAATGACAAGGACGTACTTCAAACCGTTGCACAGCGGCAGCTCTATGAAATCAAGCTGCAGTCTTGTAAATGGTCCCTCTGCCTTTCCAATTTTTCCCCAACTAACAAATGTTTTTCTACCTAGGTTCTGCTGTTGACATGTCAAGCATCGCTGACAGAGACTCTCTGCAATTAGCCTAAATTTGGGATTGTACCATGTCTACCTGAAGTGTCTAATCATAGCATCTCTCCCAATGTGTGTAACTCAATGATATACTCTTGCCATTTTTGATAGTAAACTGTCTGGCATTACCGGTCTACCATCTGAACATACCCATACTTCATCATCTGCTCTTCTTGTGCAACCTGTGTTGATCCAGAATTCTTTTTCTTTTACATCTGCCTCATCCTGTAACTGTCTAACTTCATCCCATGTTTCAAAAGCAGAGAAAAACATTAGTTGGCAATTGGTAACTTCTTTTTCCAACCCTCTGTTTAAAGACATTGTATTTCGAGCACAAAATTGTGCAACCTGATCAGCATATTTGTTGTCTTGTGTCACATAATCATTTCCTGACTTATGTGCGGCACACTTGACCACTGCAATTTATTTTGTCAATTGTAATACTTCCAAAGGTTCTTTGACATTTTTACTATTTCTGATGGGAGATCCTGAAGAAGTCAGAAATCCCCTTTACATCCATAATTGGCCAAAGTCGTGCACAACCCCAAAACCATATTGACTATCCATGAATATGGTTACTCTCAATTTTTTCCCAATTTTGCATGCTTTTGTCAAAGCTATCAATTCGGTTATTTGTGCAGATTTGACTCCTTTAAGACAGGATGCTTCTAGAATAGCAGATACAGTGCATACAGCATAGGCAGAACTCAGTTCTCCATTTTGTTTTCGCAAGCATGACCCACCGACAAACAATACATAGTCTGATTCTTCCAATGGGACATCAAAGATGTCCGGTCTGGGCTTTGTACACATTTCTGTCACATCCAAGCAATCATGATCAGCCTCCTCTTTTATTTCTTCACAGTATGGATCTGGCAGCAAGGTTGCTGGACTCACCGTGGTGCATCTTATCACACTTATATTTTCAGCACCCAGGATCACCCTTCCATACTTAGTCAGCCAACTAGGGGTCAAGTGCAGAGTACGAGTCCTTGTTAAAAGGATCTCGACTGAATGTGGCACATACACCTTCAGGGGATGTCCTATTACAATCTATTCACTTTGTTCCAGACTCACACAAGTAGCAGCTACTGCTTTTAAGCAGCCAGGCAATGCCGCAGCCACTGGATCCAGAGTGGCAGAAAAATATGCCACTGGACGCCGTGACAATCCATGTCTTTGTGTCAACACTGAAAGTGCATATCCTTCTCTCTCACAACAGAACAAAACAAATTCTTTCGTATAATCAGGCATTCCTAACGCTGGTGCTTGACACAAACAATCTCTCAATTTTATAAATGCATCCTCACTTTCATCATCCCATTCAATCAGATCTATCACATCCTTTCGTGTCAATTTTAGTAAAGGCTTTGAAAGCAATGAAAATCCACTGATCCACTGACGACAATATCCAATCACTCCCAAAAACATTCGTACTTCTTTCTTAGTTTTGGGTAGACTCATTTGTCGAATCACCTTTATTCTCTCTGGTGTCACTTTCCTGACTCCCTTTTCTATCTTGTGTCCCAAATATTGGACTTCTTGTTGGCACAACTGTAATTTTCTGATGACTCCTTGTGTCCACCTTCAGCCAAATGGTTCAGTAAGGCAATTGTGTCAGTGACACAAGCCTCTCGTGTCTTTGATGCCACTAATAGGTCATTAATGTACTGAACCAAAACTGAATTTTCTGGCATAACCAATGTTTCCAAACATTTTTTCAGGATCTGATTGAAAATTGAGGGACTCTCTGTGTACCCTTGAGGAACCCGACACCATGCCAAAACACGGTCTCCGAACTTGAATGCGAAAAGGTATTGGCTATCCTGGTGTAACGGGATCGAAAAGAATGCTTGGCACAAATCAATCACCGTGTACCACTGTGCATCCCAAGGTATCTGATAAAGGATCAGTGCTGGATTTGGTACTACTGGACCACAGGGTACTACTATCTTATTAATTTTCCTTAAATATTGCACTATTCTATACTTGCCACTAGGCTTCTTAAGCCCCATGATTGGCGAATTACAAGGACTGCTCATTATCTCTCTCAAAATACCTTGTTCAATCATTTGATCAATTACCGGAGCAACTCCTGCTTTTACTTCAGGGCTCATTCTGTATTGGGGTGTGTTCGGATAAATTGCACCTTCTTTCACCATTATTTTGATCGGGTCTACATTTGCCATCAGACCAATTTCCTTTCCTGTAAAATCCCACACATCTGATTTTACTGTGTCTTTCAACTCATCAGGTAAACCTTTCTCAGTAAGAAGTTCCTTCCTTCTCGCTTCTGTTCTGTGGCGATTGGTCCCGGAGGACCACAACACCCAGCCTGCCTCACGCTCGAGGCGCACAGCTGCCATCAATCCTGACAGCGCCTGGAGGCGCTACAAAATCCCTGTTAGACTCCCGCAGCGCGGGTTCCTTCCTTCTCGCTTCTGTTCTGTGGCGATTGGTCCCGGAGGACCACAACACCCAGCCTGCCTCACGCTCAAGGCGCACAGCTGCCATCAATCCTGACAGCGCCTGGAGGCGCTACAAAATCCCTGCTAGACTCCCGCAATGCGGGACGCGCGCGCGGACCAAGCCCGGACTAAGGGCGGACCCGTCTACACCCGTCATCGCCCGGAAGAGGCTGGGCCATCCCCCTGACTTCTGCCTACTGATCAGATACTCTCAGCCCTAAGGTACTGTCCTCACTCCTCAGTCCGGACCTACTGGTGGTTTATTAACAATAGAAACACAGGGCATAATGGGCAAAAGGAAAGCCAATGACGTTCTGGGTGAAGGACAAAGTGGGAAAGGCAAGAAGGTAAAAAAAATGGGGAAACGGTCATCTTTGCATAGCAGTAATCAAGTAATAGCACGAATTGATGATTTGGTCAATGAATGTGAGGCGATTTTAACAACGCCTAATCCCATGTGTCCAGTTAACAGCATGACAGAAGAGCTATCGTCTCCGAGTACTAGTGTTAAATGTGTAAAATCATCACTATATGTACCGGACATGTTTAAGAAAAAGGTGGTCCCTGAGGGATTAAATGTGGGCAGTGAAACAGCACTCTCTAGAAACTCTCAACTTACACCTTTGTGCATAAATAGTCAATTGGAACCCGTTATTGAATGTTCTAATATGTTCGCTGTGTTAACATCGCCGAATGATGAAGGTCCTGTCATAGTATGTACTGAGGAGGCTATAAATGTAATAGATGATGTTATTCCATCTTGTCTGTGCAAGATCTCATGCTCAGATTCACTACGTGGGCAGTTGACCTATTTGAAATCACAAATGACCAAACTTAATGAGGAAGTTACCTCGCTCAAAAGTGTTGTAGGGAAGCTTACAGAGTTATTGGGAAAATATCAGCAAGTTATTCCTGCTGGCACAAGTAGAACTCTATTGCCTCAGCAACCTCACGAGAGTTCATCTATAAGTGAAAATTTGGGAAGTGGGGAGAGACTTATAGCTAACTACGTTACCGACCCTCCGACAATAATTAATGATAAGCATAAAAATCATAGAGGTATGAATTCCAATCAACCCCCAGCCTCAAATAACATACCATGGAAGCAGGGCCCTCAGAGCCAAAATGTGGGAGCAAGTAGGGTCCACAATATGTTGCCGAGATTTCATTCACTCTCCGGGTTGGAAAATATTGAAGATAATAGCAAGTGGGACAAGGTAACACTACGATCCTCGAGGAACCAGATATTTCTAACCAGTGTGCCAAAGTTATCTTCTAGTTTAGTAAAAGAGGATGAATTCACGTTGATTAATAAATGCATCCATTGGCTTAGACAGGTGCGCAAATGCAGATCTGTCATAAGGGAGGATATCTCCTCGGCAAAAAGGTGTTCGGTAGAAGGTTCAAATGTAGATTTTTTTCGGCTTTCCCTGGTTTCCCTCGACTTAGTGGACAATTTGGTGGCCTTTGAGATCAGGACATCAAATCTGATTGCAACACAAATAAAAATGAAATACAACCCCCCAATTCCATCGATAATGCAAAATCCCAGAGCCCCCAGTTTATTGGCCAGCGGGGGATCATGTCTGTCAAGTATAGATTGAAGTTTAAGGAATTCAATTCCCCCTTCAAGACAAATGACAACCTCACTCCCAGTGGTAATGGCAGAAAACGCTTCGCAAGCACGTATTGGTAACATTAGGAGTGGGTCAGTTAGTGAAGTGTCATCTGTGAGTGAATGTAGTAGGAAGGCCCAAATCGACCTCAGTTCCAGTGAAGTTTCTGTTCAGTGTAGGAGGGAAGTGACAGAGGGTGTACCCCCACCTACAGTTAGTACTCTTTCGTTATCAACAATTGATCAGTTGTCCCTAGTCACATGGAATATTGCAGGCTTACATACTAAAGTATTATCTTTGGATTGGTTGGACTTTATAGATAAACATGATATTTGTGTTTTCCAAGAAACGTGGTCACTAAACCCGATTTTTATTCCAGGTTATTTAATTTTTTTAAACCAGCCACAAGGGGGCAGAAGGGTAGATCTTTTGGAGGCCTTACCATTTGGGTGAAACAATGTTTAAGTTATGACATTAAGGAAGTTTATGTTGATAGCCCCGACATCATGGCCATCTCCCTAAGCTTAAAAAGAAGCGTCATCTAATATTGATAAATGTGTACGCTAGGAGCTTGCAGGAGGAAGGCAATCCACTACAATTACCAAATTAGAGCAATTTTTAGAGGATCTTAAAGGCGCAAATAATGTGACGATCGCAGGAGATTTTAACACTACCTTTGAACCCCTTGACAGCGATGATGGCAACCTTAGTGAAGAGGAAGATGCCCAATGGAGTATACCATCACTAGAGCTGCCACCAATTAGGAAATGGACCGAGGCCGCCTTACAACTAAAAGCATTATGCTTAGAGAAGGGCCTCAATGCTGTTAATGGAAGAATGCCGTCAGACAGACTGGGTTCACCCACATATAGTAATGGGTTGAGAAACAGTCGCATAGACTATATACTTGTCAACGTTGAACAATGGCCAGCCCTTGTTGACATGGTGGTAAGTGAGCGTAACGAAAGTGATCATAACCCGCTTGTGTTATCAATGTTATCTCCGGGTACTAAAGAGCCTCGGCGAATAATACCTGTGAGCGAAACTGCAGAAACCCTAATATGTAACGATCAAAGGAGGGTGAAATGGGATAGGATTGTAACAAACGCTAGTTCCCTTAAACAAATGAAAGCAGCGGTGGAGAGCACGTTAGCAGTTTTTTATACTATGTCTGAACAAGAGAAAAATAGTGCTATGATTACCAAAGCTCATGATGTTCTGTTTGTAAAAATAAATTCCTATTTTACTAAAATACACAAACCACACAGCAAAGGAATAGCGAGGCAGGAAAGGTGGTATAATAAAGGCTGTAGAGAAGCGTACAGGCAGTTGTCCTTAGCCATTAAATCAAAAGATATGGAGAGAATAAGAACTACCCGAGCCTCATATAAGTCAACATTGGCAGCAGCAAAAAGGGAATGGGACGAACAAAGATGGTTAGAGCTCCTCCAGGCTAGCAGGGGTAAAAACATGCAGTCCTTTTGGAATATGGTCAAATGGGGAATGCTGGGTCAGGACAAAAGCCGCAAAACCACGTTGCCCAGGACATGTGGGTCTCCTTTTTTGAGGAGCAATTTGCAGCTAAAAATGATGACATCCAATTTCAAATTCCCATGGCTGACCAGCCCCTGTCTTTTACTCAGGACGAGGTGGAGAAGGCTTTGATGGCAGTACCCAGGGGAGAGCTCCAGGTCTAGATTGCATCCCTGCAGACCTGTTTGTCCATGATAAAGAGAACTGGATAAGGTACATTCTTTGGTTAGCAAATGCTATAGCTAATGGAGCCCCCATTCCAGAAACTTGGCGTGGCGCCGAAATCCTCCCTATTTATAAAAAAGGGGACCGTTCCTGTCCCAGTAATTATAGGCCGATCAGCCTAATCGATTCCATACAAAAGATTACTGCAAGGCTAGTGCTGAGTAGGATACAGGAGTGGATGGAATCTAAAGAAATACTATCCCCCTACAGGCAGGATTTCGCTCACACACAAGCACCGTCGACCAAGTCTTCCGGTTCATATTGATTTATTGGCGCACAGTTGTAATAGCAGGTGGTACCATTTATGCAGCCTTTGTGGACCTTAAGTCTGCCTTTGATATGGTACCACGTAAGAAGCTCTGGGAAGTACTGCACCATCTAGGGATGCCCGCAGAACTTCTATCAATGATAGTGCGATTGCACGAGGATAACTTCGCCCAGGTGCGCTGGGGCGAACAGGGATGTGTAACTCCACGCTTTCCGGTTTCTAAAGGGGTGCGACAAGGGTGTGTTTTAGCTCCAACCTTGTTTTTATTATATATCAATGAGGTAGTAAACTATTTTTATACACACATGACAGATGCTCCACCCTTGCTGGCACCAAAATACCGCTACTTATGTTTGCGGATGATACTTTGATCATCTCAAAGACACGGGCTGGGTTGGACAGGGCACTCAGGCGCTTTGAGGGCTTCTGCCGAGATCACGACCTGGTGGTCAATGTTGAAAAGACAAAATATATGGTCTTACATAAGCACAATGTAGTTAGTGGGAGGGTAGAAATGAATGGGAAGCAACTTGAACAGACTGATGTGTTTACATATCTAGGTATTACATTAAGCAGAAAATTAAACTGGAGGCCTCATATTGATCTTATGGCTCTTAAACATAGTCAACTAGTGGGGGTTCTTTTAAAAGAATGTAATCTTTCCCACACTAAGCCCATAGGTCCAGCAATTAAAATATACAATACAAAGATCAGGTCTTCCATAATGTATGGAGCAGAGCCTTGGGGCTTTAATGATCTTTCCCCCCTAGTTCTTGCCCAGAACAAATTTGTGAGAGCTCTGACTGGTCTACCACAAAGCACCCCACTAACACCTCTGTTATCAGATTTGGGTTGTAGCTTGTTGGCGGAGGGAAGCACGTTTTAGACCAGTAGCTTTTTGGCGCCGATTGTGGTCTACTCCTGAACTCCTACACTATGCAATGGCAGCGAAGGATGTAGTAGATGCAGATAAATCATGTAAGGTTGTCTGGCTGCAAAAAGTTAAGGCTACACTGGTAGATATGGGCATGAGGCATCTTTGGGAGGACCCGGCTGTAAATCAGTTCCCATCAAAAAAAGAATTTAAGAAGGCATACTGGTCGATGGTCAAGGCGGACCATCTACATTCCACAAAGGTAAACTCACTGACTGGCCTGTTTTTGGAGCATAAGATTGCTCCTAAATATGAAAATTTTGGGATTTTATAACTGTACCATGTGAAAGGAGATTATACTTCCAATTTCGGGTAGGAGCCTCCCGGTAAATTTTTTCACCAGAAATTGGTCCAGCATGAACAAAAGTAAATGTTTGCACTGTAAAGAACAGGACGAAACAGTATTACATATTTTATTTGCCTGTCCTCTTTACAAAATTCTGCGTAAAAAATGGCTGAAACCAATCTGTGTTAACATGGGTATGCGGTCCAGTGCAACAGCTCTGCGCATCATCAAGACCAACACTAATGAGCCATATGTAATAGCTATTGCTAAATTTTAGGTTGGTCATGGAGAATTCGCGCAAACTTTTTAAAAACATAGGTGACCAGGCCCCTGGGTAGTACTGAGGATGACATATCCCCTGTCAGGGACCTTACCTAATCAAGTATATAGCAAGAAATTTAAGAAGTATAATAGAGTTTATGTAAGGATTTAATAGGAACAACATGATTTTATATATTTTTTTTTTAAAAACAAAGATTTTATTAGTTTTAAGACCAAAAGTTTTAGCTTCTTATTGTATTTTAGATATTCGTCTATTGTAAAATGTGTACAGTGTTGTCAACCCATGAATTGTTATTTTGATTTTGGGAATGTTAATGAATACAATTATCTTTGTTTTCATTGGTTACTGTAACTTGCGGCAAATGGCTTTTATGATTGATTTAATCGAAATAAAGCAAAAAATTGAATTGAATTGAAAACATCTCATCCACTTCTGTTCCTTGTTTTGCTAGCATCACTTTGAAAGCAATATCTTCATCAGGTATTTGGAAAGCAATACCATCAAGTGTACAATAAATGGTACAGTTCATTTTGCACAACAAATCCCTACCTAACAAATTCACTGGACTTGAATCACATACCACAAACCGATGCATGTCTTTGAAATTTCCAATATTCACTTTTATTGGTTTAGTGAGTGGGGTTTTTATTTGCTTATTCCAGACTCCTACAACTTGAATAGTTTCTCCCGAGAGGGGTAGGTTTGGAATTTCTGCTGCTCTCACAGTAGAACGGGTAGCACCAGTATCCACTAGAAAAGTGATGTCATTACCTTCCACTTTTCCTTCAACAAATGGACCTGACTGATCTACCGCCAAGGATGCGCCAAGCACGCATTCTTCCTCCCCCCTCAGGCACCGTCATTGAGAAGCATCTGAATCACTCTTGTTACTTTGCATCCAATATTGTTGAACCGTTTGTGTATTCTTACCACTCTCTCCAAGAACTCCGGTGTTCACACTGTATCTCTGCACTTGAGCGTTCACATTGTTGGGCATAGGGGCTTGTGGCACCTGTAATTGCAGAGTAACTACCTGTTGCTGTTGCTGCTGGTTCACAACCACCTCATTCTGCATCTGTGGATTTAAATTTTGATTTACCCCATTATTCTGTTGAACATTTCTACACTCATTCTTCCAATGTCCATGCTTTCCGCACGCATGATAAGGAAACTTCTTTTTCGCTTTTCTCTACTCATTCGTCCTTTTCCTTTATTTCCATTCGATCCTTGACTATTCTGATTCTGATCGTTCATCTGATTGTCATTTTGAGAACCAGAATGTGCCTCTTGGTGTTCTGCTAGCTTTACTTGTGCCCACATCATCTTTTCTTTCAGTTTCTTGTGTTTTGCATCAATATTATCACTACAGTACTTCGCATACTTCAAAATAACATCAATGGGCTTGCTCTGCCAGCAAAGCATATGCTGCTGAATCATCTGGCTAATTTCTGATCTCAATCCATACACAAACCTATACACAAAATGTCCCATATCCTTGTCAACAATATTTTCAAATCCACTATACTGCTTAAACACCTGCAACAGCCTTTTGTAGTACGCGTGTACTGACTCTTTTGGTTCTTGAGTTGTTCTATCTATTTTAGCCCAATCTGTTTCTTTTGGAGGAATTTTCCCTTTCAAGAAAGTAATCACAGCTTTTATGTTTGCATATCTCAAGAGCTTGTTCATGAGACAGTTTAACAATATCTCTCTTACTCCAGCAGCCCTTGTCTTGTAAGAACACAGCACCTTTTGAAACCTTTACTATTCTGACTTGGTTTGAGAATATGGATTCTCCCTTCTTGACCTTAGGTGGAAGTTAAACCAAAACCCAATCATTCACTTGATAATCAACAGGGTTTGTAGCATGGGATGCATCATAAAGTGTTTTCTGCTTTGTTTGTGTCTATTTTACTCTTTCTCTGACTGACTCAGAAATGGTACAGAAACAATGGCTGTCTTTAGGTAAGGTATTCTTTAACCAGTCAGGAAAATGTTCTGACCTGGGATTTCTTTTCCTCAATGAGAGAAAGGGAGACACACCTGTGGTGAAGTGTGCAGTGAGATGATAATTCCACACTTTATTTTTCAAGAAAATGTCTACTGGGACACCAGTAGCTAAGGCCGTTTGCACATCCTCTTTTAAAAACGTGTTTGCTCTTTCTACCAAACCATTTGAGGTGGGGGAATATAGAGCTACTTTAAGGTGTTTGATGTGATGTTTTGAAATAAAATCTTTCATTTGTGTAGAGGCAAAGTGTGTACCATTTTCCGTTACAAGTTCCCTTGGAGGTCCTTCACAATCAAAAATGTTGCTTAAGAACTTAATCACAGAGGAGGTATTAGCCTAAGGAACAAAATCAAAATCAATTTTAAAAAATAGTCAATTCACACTACCAATTTTTTTTTTATCAGAAGATAAAAATCAAGGGCAGCTTTTGCCCAAGGTTCCTCTGGCAAAGGACCAGTGTGCAATGGGGTTTTGTCTGTAAGCCAATGTTTGTCAGATAAAAGACATGCACTAAAGGAAGATATCCATGCAGCAACTTGTGAATCCACTGAGGGCCACCAAAATACTGTTTAAGGTTTTTTGAGGTGGCCCCAACACCTAAATGACTGGAGTGAGCTGCTTGGAATAACTTTGACCTAATTGACATTGGGGGAACAACTAAGTCATTGCGAAACACTAAACCATTTACAATAGAGAGTTCACTTGAGACTTGAGAAAATGGTCTCAAAGGGGAGGGAAGACATCTTGCTTTGGGCCAACCTTGAATGATAAACTCCTTAACTTGGAACAAAGTATTGTCTTCTGTAACAGCGGACATCCACTCATCACGAGACACCAAGCTATTATTGTTTAAAATGTCATCCAACTAGGCCACCACAGATTCAACCTCCTCATCTTCAGTTTTTGTACAATCATCATCTTGAATAGGTATTCTTGACAAGAAATCAGCCCTAGAATTTTTGATCCCTTGAAAGAATTCAATCTTAAAATTATACTCGTGTAGACGAGACAACAATCTTACCAATCTGTAGGAAGTCTTACCTAAACCATCTCCCTCGAGAAGGTGAATAAGTGGTTTGTGGTTAGTCTTAAATTTCTCAATGGCCCAGGAACAGGCCAAAGCCTCTCTCTCAATCGTACTGTACCGGGATTCTGATAACTTCAACGACCTTGATGCAAAAGCAACTGTATGCTTATTATTAGCGTAAAATTGGGAGATAACGGCTCCTATACCCTTTTGGCTGGCATCCACAGTGACCAAACATCTAGCACCCGGTTTAAAAGCAGACAACGCTGGGGCGTTAGTGATGACATTTTTCAGAGTACTAAATGCCTGCTCAGCAAGATCATCCCAAATGAAATGAACGTTTTTCTTCAACAAATTCCTGAGAGGTTGGACAATGATTGAATACCCTTGTATGAACCTGGAGTAGTATTCGCTCAAGCCCCAAGAAGGATCTGAGGGAGTCTCTGTCTTTGGGAGGAGGGACATTTTTGATTGCTTTGACTAAAGAAAATTTAGAGTGTATGCCAGTCACCGAAATGCTATGTCCCAGATAATCAAATTCTGTTTTGCACATTTTGCATTTGTCATGTTTGAGAGTTATGTCCATCTTTCTGAAGACCTCTAAGACCTTTGACAGAATGGATTCATGTTCTTCCTTTGTGTTTGAAACAAATAAGGACATTGTTCTGATATGCCTGTGTACCAGAAATTCCAGTTAATATGCTATCCATAAACTTCTGGAACACACTCGCTGCAGAAGTCAGGCCGAAGGGAAGTCTCAGGAATTTATATGCTCCAAAGGGAGTAATAAATGTCATGAGATCTTGGGATTCTGCAGCGAGTGGGATCTGGTGATATGCAGAACGAAGTTCCAAGAGAGAGATACATTTTGCACCATTGATGTTTGAAAGTAAATCACTCACCTGCGGCAAAGGGTGGCAGTCAATAAGAATATTCTTGTTCAATGTGCATAAGTTGGCATATAGTCTAATACTGCCATCCTTTTTTTCTGACGATAACAATGGGACTGACCAATTCAGATGAGTCAGTCTGGACGATTACTGTATCTCTGACCAGGGTGTCTAGTAAATACTTAAGTTCAGATCTGACTGATAGGGGAACAGATCTGAGCTTGTGGGAAATTGGTACAGCATTTTTTAAAGTTTAATTTTATTCTCCAATTTGTCAATCATGCCTATTTTATTTGAAAAGACTTCTGGAATGTCTTTTAATATTTCTGCAAAGATATCACGTTCCGAATCCTGTGTGGATGCAAAATTGATATCACAGATCCTGACAGTATAAGGAGACCCTGGCACTAACATTAATCCTAATTTAGCTAAATCACGCCATCCAAGAATTAATTTCCCTTTCTTTGCCACGTAGATCTTAGCGTAGGCTTCTTTTCCCAAACAATTTACTTTTTCTACAAAGAAACCCAACATATCAATGTTCTTGTCTCTGTAAGCTTTTGGAAAGGCATCAGGTGTATCTAAAGGTTTAGATGTTGACCACACTTGATCATACAAGGTATCTGAAATTATGGTGATGGGGCACCTGAGTCTGCCATCATATCAAGCTTTACATCATCAATGTATACATCACAGATGGGACCTTTAATTGGAGTGGAATCAATTGTATCAACTTCAATGGTAAGTACTATTCTTGACAAGTCTTGTGTACACTCCTCAGACACGGATGCAATATCAATGGCACCAACCCTGGTAAAAGTTTGAGAACTTCTGCATACCCCAGACAATTGACCCATCTTATGGCATTTTGTGCATTTTTTATCAATCGTAGGGCAAAGGGGATAATTGCTCAGGTGACTTTTAGATCCACATCTATGAAAAAGGGTATTCTTTTTACC
Organism: Calotriton arnoldi; assembly: GCA_963921515.1. NCBI lineage: Eukaryota > Metazoa > Chordata > Amphibia > Caudata > Salamandridae > Calotriton > Calotriton arnoldi. The sequence continues at coordinate 806,625 of CAWUFW010007574.1, forward strand.
CATGGACTTGTTATTCTTGGACCTGAAAGAGAAAGTGTTAACAGATTCAGGGAGTTGCAGAGTGCTAACAGGTTGAAGTGTAACATCAGAAGAAATGGATTTGGAAGAGAACATGGAGAGTTCAATTGCTTTTGCTTTGTCAACCACTTCTGAAAGAGTAGGATCTCGAAATGAAAGTAGATGTTCTTGAATTTTTTTTGAGTTGCACCCAAATACAAATTGGTCTCTCATCGAAATTTCAATAGACGATCCAAAATTGCACTTTGTAGCCAAGATCTTGAGCGCTGAAACATAGTCTTCCACCGACTCATCCATCAATAGGTTTCTTTTGTTGAACTTGAACCTTTCAAGTAGGACGCTTGGAAGCTCTGTGAACTTATTCCTCAGTCTAGTTTAGGCTTCTAGATATTTGTTCCATCCTTCACCTTGTCTTTCTGCAGATATAGAAGGGAGACTATCGAAGACTTGTTGACCCTCAATGCCCAGGTTACTGTATAAAATGGCTTTTTTCCGTTTTGCGTTGAATTTGTCGGCGTCAATGGCAACCAAAAACATTTCAAATGAATTATACCATTTTTTCCATGGTTGAATAGGTTTAACAGGGTTGGGCAGGAAAGGTTGAATCTGGACAAATTGTTGGAAATTGGACATACTCCAAACAATAGGGTCTTATATAGGTGAAAGAAAAACGTATCCGTGAAAACCTGTGGGCAGGTACGTATTGATAGCAATAAAGTTTCATTTTAAGATGCAACAGTGAGTATTTGAAATCTATTCAAAACGAAATGCTTGCCAAAAGCTTGTGAAAGGATATAAAGCTTCCCAATCCAAAATGCCCGACACAATTTTAGAGTTTATAGACAATATAAAATGTCCACCACGTCTGAATGACGAATTTGCCCAATCTAAGATGGCTGCCGTCTGAATGATGAAATTGCCCAATCTAAGATGGCGGCGTCTGAATGACAAAATTGCCCAACGTAAGATGGCCGCCACATCAAGATAAGGTTATGAGTCGGCTTGACCAATCCAAAATGGCCGCCACGTGACATCAGCGATGACAGGAGCCAATTGGAATAACCCCAAAATCAAGAAAAGACTCATGATGTCTGCTGAGGAGTTTGTGAAGCTTCGTGGATCATTGCGAACTTCGTTGGGGCTGATGGAGGGTGTGGTGGTTGGGCAGCTGACGTGGAAAGAGAGTGATTGGCGAAGTTGGGGTCCTTTATGTAAAAAGATACTACAGTGAGCTACTACTTACAGCCGATCGTTGCCAAATGTAAAGAATGAAGACCTCAGTCAAGTGAGGTAATCTTTGATAAGTTTATTTGAAGCTAAGCAGGAGCCCCTGGTGCTGCGATCCTGTCTCCATGAATCCACAACCGCAACTGCTGTGCGGCCGTGGAAACCATGGAGAAAGAACACGGCAAGAAGCTCATGGCCAACAACATGTTTTTCAAAAGAAAATGACACACGTGACCATCGTCGCGATGCTGCATCATCGTTCGCATGATCACTCGTGCTACACAGTACATTCTACAGTCTTCCCATGCTTTTGACTGTATATCTCTGTTCCGCTTCCATTTCAGCAGCCTGACATCTTCCCTGTTCCTCGGTTGTGATTTCAACGCTAACATTAACTCTTTAGCAGCATTAAACCATCTGCAGGGCAGGATTTTACTTGAAGGTTGATTAACTAAGAACTTCTTGGAAATTTTAGAGCATAATTGAGAAAAACTCTCAAAGAGTGTGTAGATGTTATGATATGTCATGGTTTGACGTACCAACATTCTTGCGTAGAATCTAAATTGTTTGAGGAGGTTTGTTGTGAATGTTCTATGTGCTGGTAGTTGTCCTGACACTGCTTAGGGTTGTGGTTCCACAGATGAAACCTCTTCAACGCTTGACGGTTTCTTGGCATTTATTGGGGAGACGCTACTAGAGTTGTGGTGACAATTGCTTTCCCACAACCCCAGAACGCATGACAGAATCTTTCTGAAGGAAGTAAACTTCGAACGGGAGCCTGTATGGCACACCTCATGTGGATTGCGGGCCAGTGCGCAGCGTATTACATTTTTGTGACCACTCACTTGGTACGATTATTGCCAGGCCCCGCGGCCTCAGGGGTGAGTTCTACTCACCCTAGGCTTTGGCAATGTGAGTAGAAACCAAGCAGCAGGCCGTGTCATGGCGTGAGCCCTGTGGGAGCATTTATTGGCTCTGAAGTGAGGCGCCATCATGCAGGATCATTCTAAAGCCCTCTGTGCACGCAATGCGCCACCATTTTGGAGCGGTGACATGAACCAAAGCATGCGAGAGGTACTGTGGCAAGAGGTGACCTGTACCAACGCATGCAAGAGGTGACGTGTACCAATGCATGCTAGAAAGTGACATGAACCAACGCATGCAAGAGGTGACGTGACCAATGCCTGCGCTGGATGTTTTTAGCGTCACGCTGACCAGAGCAGAAGAGGTTGCTAGGGTACGCATCCAAGCTGGCTCCCACTGTTTCTAATTAAAGTTATCACAGCCTGATTTCTATCCCGGCTAGATGTATTTTAGCAACATGTTTCTCCCAAAGTTATGCCCCAATTTTGTTGGAAGTTTTGAGAATTTCAAGAGTTTCAGTACATTATTTTGTCAGAGCACAGCCGTTTGAAGTTTCTCACCTGTGAAACACACACATCCTGCGTGCCATATGTTTTTGCATTAACTGTAAAGCACACCCATTCTGCGTGTCATATGTTCTTGCATCAATTGTGATGCGCACACATTCTGCATGTCATATGTTTTTGCATCAACTGTGCGCACACAATTTTTCATTCTGCGTGTCAAATTGGATCGTACTGTACTTCCACAGTGACACGTACACTCACGGTGTGTGTGTTTTTCTGTATCAACTGTGATGCACACACAATATGTTGTTTTGAGTGTCAAGTTGGATACTATGGTACATCAACAATGATATGCGCACAGTTGGTGGTGTTGGATGCTACTCATTGACTGTATTTTAATGATCATACACATACTCGACCTGTCTGTGTTCTGTGACGTGCACACAGCTAAGGAGGCGATTCCGATTCCGGCCAGAAATCTCTCCGACCGAGCCGGACCCGGAGAGATTTCCGACCGAATCGGACTCTGGCAGTCCGACCGAGCGAGTACGATGCGCACGCATGCCATCGGACTCGAGTCGGTCGGACTCCCATTGAAGTCAATGGGAGCATGTCGTACAACACGTACTCGGGCTCCCATTGACTCAATGGGTGCGAGGCGGACAAGGGCGCCCCTACAGCGTGTACCGCGTCCATGCGCATCGCGGCGTACATGCACAGGTAGGGGGGACCCATGGGTCCCCCTGTGTGCGACTCGCGCGCCTACGCATACAGGGGGTCCGACGCGGACCCCCAAAGTCCGGCTCCGACAGCTTTTTCGAGCCGGACGGCGCGAGTCGGTCGGACTGCTCGCGGCGCGCCATCGTACTTACCCGGCCGGGATACGTCTCCATAGCGCGGTGCGAGTCGTGTCCATGCGAGTCGGTCGGAGCGTGTTGAAGCCGCGTTCGAGTCGGTCGGAGATTTCGCGGGTGCCTGCATCGTACTCGCTCGGCCGGACCCGCGTACGATTCGGTCGGGAAACAGGGCTCCGAATCGGATCCAGTAAATCCGAATCCGATTCGGAGCACTACCGGCCGAGATCGGAATCGGCCCCTTTGTGTTCACCATTGATCGTTCCAACATGCAAGGTATAAGCGAACCACCTCCATTTCTTCAAACACCTGGAGATCCGCCCATACCTTGGAACTTGGAAGATATGGTTTAGGGCATTCATAAGGTAAGTTGGAGCTACTGAAGGAAACAGGTATTATCCTGAGATTCCTTTTGGAACACAATTTGGGATTTGAAGGGCAAGTCATTTATGAACATTTGTCGCCACTTGATTTAGGTGAAAATCAAGATAATTTTGATGAATTCAGTTAGCGTTTATTAAGTTAGGAAAACATTTTGATGTTCAACCTAGTCTTATAGTCAACTGCCATAAATATTTCACAAGAGAACAGCATCAGGATGAGTCTATTGACTGCTCTGTAGTGGCATTATGTATACATACAGCCGATTTTGTGATCTTGAGATTTTTACTACACAGTTGATATCGGACCAGATTGTTCTGAGATGCTGGGATGAGAAAGTCCAAGAAAAATTATTGACGCTGAAGAATCCTACTCTTTCTGAGACTATTGACGTAGTAAAAAGCATGGAGTTGTCACAGAAGTCATGTAAAGAGTTAACACACAAATAGCAAAGTGGGGCTGTTGTGGTGAACGAGTCATGGAATGTCAAGCAGGATTCTCAGGATAAGAAAAACGTATGGAAAAAAAGGGAAAAATCCATTCTTTCAGCAGAAAAACATTTGTTTCATTGTGGTATTCCTAACCATACACTCACTGGTCATACTTGCCCTGCAAAAAATCTCAATTGTAGATTATGTGGGAAGTAAGGCTGTTTTGCTAAGGTGTGTCACACCAAGAAGGAGGAGGTAAGTTCAGTCCCAGAGAGGGAGATTAGTGAAGGGTCAGAGGATGAGCAATGTTTTGGAAGGGATGAAGTTTTGGTGGTTCAAGGAGGGGAGTCAGATTGTATTGATCCCTATGAGAACATCACTGTTAATGGAAAAGTGCTAAACTTATTGATTGATTACGGACGACGTGAGAGAATTGGCAGGATACAGAGTTGTGTTTTCCTGAGAGGAATACTGTATTGTATGATGGGAGGAAGATTGAGTTAACTGGGTATTTTGAGACTTTATGAAGTTCAAAAGGAGGATAATAAATGCCAAGGTTTATGTGGCAAAAAAGGGCTCTAAATTCTTGGGTGGTATCATCAGGGCCTCTTTGAGATGGCTCTTAGATCAGGCAAGAAAGAACAGTTGTCGGTGGTTGCAGAAGAGGACTCTATAGATCTTGCATTAGTGAAGGACAACATCTGGGGTAAGTCCTACAAGTCTGTTTTCAGCGTGAAACTGGGCAGGATAAAAGTGTTCAAGCATTGAATTTGTGTTCAATGAGATGGTAGCCCTGTCAAACACAAGCTTTGTAATGTACCGTTTAGTGTGCGAGAAGAACTAGTCGATGTGTTTAAACAAATTTGTGAGGATGGTGGTATTGAGCCAGTGGAGTCTTCCTTGTGGTTAGCTCCTTTGATTATAGCCCACTAGAAGAATGGTCAGCTTAGTGTATGTCTAGATCTCAGGAGTTTGATTAAAGTGATTTGGGTTGATTCACATCCACTTCCCAGAAAGAAAGATATAGGGCCAGATGTGCTAAGTTCCCAGGTAGCGCAGTGCGGCACCCGTAAATGCTGTGCTGCATGAGAAGGAGAGAGTAGAAGAGAACCAAATTTATTGAAATATGGCACTCTCCTCCCCTTCTCCTAGCGCTGAAATCAACTGCCGTGTGCCACAGAGACACCTTTGTGCCGTGGTACAAGGGTGTCCGTGAGTCTAGCATAGGCATTCGAGTTACTTTCACATTATTTCCAGCGCTTCACAAGTTTAGAACTGGAAAGTAAATTGGAAAAAAAGATGTTGTGCTGATTTGCATCACTTTTGTGATGCATAACACATAGTAAAATCTTCTTCTAGACACCTCACAGCTTTTGTTTCACCTCTGGGTACCTTCCAATTTAAGAGGATCCCGTTTGGACCAGTGTCCATGGCATCTGTCTTTCAATTGATTCTGGAGGAAGTTTTGAAAGGGATTAAAGGGGTTGTTACTTTTCAGGATGACATTTTAGTCACTGAAATGAATACTGAAGAACATGATAGAGCCATGAGTGAAGTGTTGAAAAGACTTCAGGAAACAGGGATTGTGGCACACATGGACAAGTGTGAGTTTCAGAAAGAAAGTATAGAGTATCTGGGTCATGTCATTTCCGAGAAAGGGGTCCAAATTTGACCAAGTTTGGTCTAGGCTATAACTAAGGCTCCTATTCGAGATACGATATCAGGTAGCATCCTTCTGAGGGGTGTGTGAATTTTACGCAAAATGTATCAAGAATTTTGCTGCTAAAACAACCAGTTTATGTGAGTGGATCACTGACATAATATCGACAACAAAAATATCGTATTTACAAAATATCGGCGTCATAATATCGACTACAATAATAGCGACTACCAATACTTATTTATAAAAATACAAAAATATCAAGTACACAATATCGTATATAAAAAACATTGTACACCACAATATTGAAATACAAAATATCGTTAAATTAAATATCGTTTAAATTTAATTAACATACAAAATAACAAAAATATTGAATACCAAAATATAGACATCAATATTATCGACTTTTTGAAAATATCGACTATAGAAAAACTGCTCAATTAAATATATCTTTAGCACCAAATATAAATTCACATTATAAAACAATATAAAACACTTAAACAACATAAAAAAATAATTTGCAAACACATCAATATATAAAAATAATTTTTTCTCTAAACAAACAATTACAGTAATAAAATAAAATCTGTAAAATATATAATGCTTGCATCATTTCACATTCAAAACAATGTTTAAAATATTTTAAAAAAGCAAAACGAAAAAATAATTACTTTCTACTAACAGTTTCTTAATTAGCGTTTCCTTATATGGAAACAAACAGCCAAAACAATAAAAACAATTAACTTCAACGAATCAAATACTCACATTTTAAAATACACCAATAACATAAAGCAACCAATTAAATAAACACTATATAAACATCAAATGTTTACATCTCTTTTACACTTCTAACCTACAATAAAGAAGAAGGTGAAACTCTGCCCAACTGTTTCCTAAAAGAAAACTCTCATTACTGAAGAAATCTTTAAAACTGCACTAAGTAAAACTGTATTTAAAATATAACAATACTACTACCCTTCAAAAATAATTATTTCTGAGACCTAATTTACTATTCTTTCATTCCTTACATTTATATCAGCTCTACAGATATCTTAAAAAGCCAGAAAAATATTTTCAAAATTCTCACCAATAAAAGAACAATAAATGTAAGTATATTATATTTTTGCCAAAGCTACCTAAAATTATTTTTCAAACGTTATTCACTAATATATATTTTCTTTTTTATCTATCTCCTCTGCAGCCAACAGCAAAAGCTTCCAAAATAATTCTACAACCACTAACCAACTAAATACAATTAAAAAGTAAGTATATAATTTTCAATTATTAATAACCCTTAAATACCCACCCAAATAACCCTTTTCCCCTAAAATCCCTATCATCTACAAACAATATAATCAAATTATTAAAATGTTTGTTTTCTCTTCCAACAGAAATTACATCAAGAAAATAGAAAATAAAGCTTGAAATCATTTCCTGGACAATTTTATTTACATCAAACTAAACATTGTAAGTATATTCACTGAAATGTAACTGTATTTAATAAATATGTGGTATTTATTATATTAAAAATTTTGTTTTTTAATTTTCCGTAGCATAAAACAAAACAACATGACTGAAGGTGCAGAATTTGTAATGTCACAAAAAAATAAAATGTTATTATGTTATATGGGGTATGTCTATACACAGGAGAAACAAACTGGCCTTAAAGTGTTTTGGAAGTGTAGCAAATACTACTCTAACAAATGCTATGGAAGAGCTACTACTCATGAAACTACTGTTCTTTCTGTAAAAGAACATAATCACCCCCAAACATAACAGAGATTGAGGTTAGAGATGCTCTTGAAAGTATAAAAGAAGCAAGCACTAGTACTGATAAACCAACTACCCAAATACTAAAAGAGCAACTATTAAAAGTACCTCAACATGCATCAGGACAATTACTGTCCATAGCTTCTTTAAAAAGAACAATTGCCAGACAAAAAAAAGCAACTACAAGTACCATACCTGCCCCTAAAACGTTTGCAGAAGTAGTTATTCCACCAGAATTAAGCATTGCTCACACTAAAGAACCATTTATATTTTTGGATAACAAATGCCCAGATAAAAGAATAATTATGTTTGCTACTGCAAACAATTTAGTTAAATTACAGCAATGTGACACCTGGATGATGGATGGAACTTTCAAAGTCTGTCCAAAACCATTTTACCAGCTGTACACAGTACATGGATTGTACCAACATTCAAATATTCCATTCATCTATGCCCTATTACCAAATAAACAGCAAACTACCTACATAGATATACTCACTAAAATAAAAGAAGAAAGCAATAATTATTTTCTTTCAAAAATAATTATTGTTTTTGAAATAGCCATGATAAATGCTATACTGAAAAATTATCCACACACAGCAATCCAGGGTTGCTATTATCATTTTAACCAGAGTCTCTGGAGACATCTACAAAAATCAACCCTCAGGGCCCAATTCTGATGCGGGTTGGAAAAGCTTCCCGACCGAATCGGTTGGGAAATGGTTTCCGACCCACTCGGATCGGGAAAGTCCAACCGGCAGAGTAGGATGCATCCGGATGTTTCCAGATACGATTTGGTTGAACTCCCATTGACTTCAATGGGAACATTTGTTCCTAACCGCATCAGAATTGGGCCCTCGGTCGGGAAGACACGTTCCCGACCCGATTTGGAAGGAGCAAATGCCGTTAGGAGGCCTTCCTAACAGCATCAGAATCAGGCCATCGGTCGGGAAGCTTTTCCAACCCGCATCAGAATCGGGCCCAATGGGCCCGATTCTGATGTGGGTTGGAAAAGCTTCCCGACCGAATCGGTCGGGAAATGGTTTCCGACCCACTCGGATCGGGAAAGTCCGACCGGCGGAGTAGGATGCATCCGGATGCTTCCAGATACGATTTGGTTGAACTCCCATTGACTTCAATGGGAACATTTGTTTCTAACCGCATCAGAATTGGGCCCTCGGTCGGGAAGACACGTTCCGGATCCGATTTGGAAGGAGCAAATGCCGTTAGGAGGCCTTCCTAACCGCATCAGAATCAGGCCCTCGGTCGGGAAGCTTTTCCAACCCGCATCAGAATCGGGCCATAAGTGTACAATATGCTACAGTCAGTACTTTCGCCTACCAAATTAAAAAGCTAATAGCACTAGCATATGTACCTGTAACTGATGTAGCAGAGCACTACAATATTCTAATAGAGAGCCCCTATTACAAAAGGAACGAAGACAAAATAAGCCCCCTACTAGACTACTTTGAGGACACCTGGGTGGGAAGACTGCATAGATCAGGGCATAGAAGGCAACCTAAGTTCCACTTTCCTTGGTGGAACATGTACCTAAGTACCTTAAACAAAGAAGCCAAAGCAAATAATAGTGTTGAAGGATGGCATAATGCCTTCCAAGCAACAACAGGCAGAGGTAAACCTACCCTACAAAAACTACTACAATCTATACAAAAAGAACAAAGCTATCAAGAATTACGGATGGAACAATCTGTAACTCAAATATGTCCCAAATTAACTAAACAAACTAAAAAAATGTTTGAGCTACTGCAAAGTCAGGTTACCCTATACCCATCAACAAGAGGCCTAGATTACCTATCCCTAATAGCCAAAAGCATATTATAAACTACAGTTCCACAGCTATTATACATTTTTTCGTTCACAAAACAAACACTTTACACACATATATTAATATTATATTTTCACAATTATTACTTATTTGTGATATATATTTCTTTAACTAAAAAAAAATATATTTACAAATAAATAATATTTATCAAAATATACTATATATCACAATTAATTTTAACAACATTTCCCACCCAATTAATTTTAAAAAAATAGACTTACGGTTTATGTAGCTGTAGAAGATGTATTCCAACAAGTAATAATCCTTACATCTGTCTGTTAATCCATGTTAAAGTTTAAAAAGCCCCCAAAAAATGCAAAAATCCAACAGGTCCTATATAAATCCATCCTTGCGAAATCCAAATAACGGAAACCCTCAAAAACCCGAAAAAGATATAAAAATATAAAAATCGCTCCAGGAAATTCCGAAAAATAAAAGAAACTGTGATAATAATATTAGTTTAACAAACTAATACACAGTTCTTTTTTTTTAAAACGCGTCTGTCTCTCCAACGTAAAGTCGATTAAAAGTAACCTGCAAAAAAGATTGAAAGCATACCCACCCACACAAATACACCAAAATACATTCATTAAATACAATAACATTAATTTATATCAACAAAACAACACATATTTAGTCTGTCTACACTACGTCTCAAACACTAACTCACGACATTTCACTAAAATATAACTAACAAGTACAGCACACCAAAAACACAACAACCCAATATATATATCCTAACTAGACTAAAACATAAGTATTAAGGGGCCCATTACGATGTCGGGGGAAGCACTACCGCCGTGCCATCGGAGGCAAAAACCGCCAGTTACTGTCCGCTAGCTACGGCCCACACGCCCGCCAAATTAGGATGTGAAAAGTCAGCCAAACACCGCCCGTAAGCCAGCGATGCCGCCCGCCATCAAAGTGCGCCCGTCCACGTAGCGGCGCGAGCCAATGGAGACACACCGTCCGACGAAATGACGTACCGCCCGGCCTACAAATTATGATGCCACAACCAAACAGCTCCCCAGGCTAAGAGACACCGCACGAGATACCAAGGCGGAAACTCGACTGCTGAGTATGGAGTCCAAAAAGGCGGCCCACCCCGACATGAATCCTGCACTCCAGGCCATCCCCATGCTCTAGCTGATGCACCACCTAGGAGTCAACGCGCCGCGGCGATGCAGGTAGGCAGACACACAACAAGGGCACGCAAACACTGCACACAATGCAAGGGCGGAAAAACTGTACAAGGGCCCCCCAGACACCCCTGTGTGGACAGGACACATCCACCACTGTACCCACAAATGTCCCACCTGTCAAAATGAAACAACTCGCAACAACCGGGCACCCACTACCCGGGACCAGGAAGTGACGTCCCCGTCACGGCACCGCAGCGCAGCGGCGATGACGCAGGTACACATGCGCACAACGCAGAGGCCAACGACAGCGCCAAGCATGGGCTTCACACAAACAACACAGGGTCACAACTACACACCCCACACACCAGCCCCACCCTGAAGGCACATGTCACGTGGCATTCCTGCATCAGTCATGTCCCCAACCGGCAACTCACAGTTGCCAACCTGATGTCACACAAGTGTCCCGAACAGGGGAGTAATGTGATGCCAAAATAGGACACACCCTTGTGTGCAAAACATGGCGAAGCACACAGCGGCAGCTACATAACAGCGCAGAATATGGACCTCGTCCGCAAAAGGCACGCCAATACCATCCAAAAATACCAATACCACCCTGCTCGCAATATCAAGACATGCAATATACAACATTGAAAAACCCTGCTGCCTGAGAACAGGTGTTTCCAATTACTACACCCACACAGAAGCCCCAATGTATAGCGGAAACGCAGTGTCCCGCCCACACACAAGAGAGCAGATAGCACTGAATGGCCTTCCATTCCCACTCTGAAATCACATTGCAACAGTTCATGCAGGAGAATGGAGCCATTGTACCAACAAGAAGCCAAACAGAGCCATGCATAGTAACCCGTCCACTGGGCAGATAGCGCCCAACATGAAAGAAAGTTAATAACAAAAAAAAGTAATTATACCACTCCTCCATGTGGGTCAAATGCAAGTAATCTGGAAGGAGTCAGACACCACTGGCCTTGACCTTTCATTGAAGCATGTGGGATGAGGGCCTGTGTCCTCCGCACAAGCTATAACCCAAGTCCTGCCTCCGTACAACCATCCCAGAATTCCCAGCATCGTCGGAGGTTGCACTCTGCTGACTGCACAGCCAGCCGGAGCACGCCATCACATCGCCCTGTAGCAAAATGGCTGTTGCACCACTGCTTCCCAACTACGCCGGACAGATGCAGCTGTACATTGAGAGCCTGCTACAGATAGTGGGCTGTGAAAATCTGGCAATGCTGAACGTAAGTTACCGAGTAACTTACCGCATCGCAATGTTCAGCTGCGTCATCCCCGTTTTCTACTGTCGGAGGTGTCCGTTCCACTGTCCTGTGGATTTATGTCTCTCCAACCCGGCATGTCCAAAGGCGGACCTGGTACACTTGTTTGCACCCCTGGACGCCCACGACAGGATCTGTTCAGTGTATGGGGGCATGGCGTATGTGGCTGCAATCGGACACACACTGCAATGGGACCAGTGTGCCTCCACACAACGTATTCTGGATCACAGTTTCATCGAATGTCACCCAACATGTCCCATCAGGCTTCTACAAGGGACAACTTACGATGAACTCATTGCCAGCCACCATCCGCTTCATTGGATGACATCCATGTTTACCACCAATGCCATTGATGCCCTGCTGGAAGGTATCGCATACCTGACAACTTGTCAATTCATCGGGCCCCGACTCAATACTCTCAATTGAACAATGATGTTCAACACCGTACCTATGCTTGGCTTTCGCACGGACTGGGCAGTTAGCTGTACAACAACTATACCATACAACCTGCAACAAACACCACACCATCAACTCCACTGCCAGGACATCGGACATTTTCGGGACATGCACTCTGGTCCTCACCATATCCCGTATCTCTGCATGAACAGGGGGAGGCAGAGGTATGGGACTTGTGTACAGTAACCACATGGACAATACTGCACGAACAACTATGCCATAATATGCATTCAGCGCAACTGAGCACATGCACCGGTCAGTGCACACTAATCTGTCTGCTGTATTACGTGAGAACTGATACCTCACTTTCGTCTGTACTTCCGTGCCCGGACTTTTGCATGGACAACAAATGCATCCCCCAACAACATGACCCCAGTGATTGTGTCATGTTCAGTAGCCACCACATTGCAACAACTAGTGAGACGCTGCTGCATGCATGTAGGCTCATGCTCTGATGTCACCTCTCACGCAGGTGTGTCGGAGTTACTATTGTAGTAAACCTGTACCATGGAACTGAGATGTACTGTGCCCATGATGTTAAGCTGTCTCGTAGGCAAAATGAATACGGTCTGTGTCAAAGTCTAGAGCTCTTCAGTAATTAGCAAATGTACTTTAGCATAGCAAGGGCAAGGCAGTTGTAACTCTGAAGCCTTCATCCCACAGTCAACAACCAATCACATCTACCCGTACCCCCTTTTGTATGTGTAATCATGCTAAGTATATCCTCCACATGCATTTCGCTGCCAGTAGTGTCCACTATACTGCATCACAGAGGACGTAAGTCCAAATACATGGCTTGAAGCTAATATGTGACTCTGCTGAATTATTTCACGAAGACAAGTACGAATGAGAGAGGATGAGAGTGTGTGAAGTACACGACAGTCGTGAGATGACCATGTAGTCCAGTGTCATTGGATGTCAACGCATATGAGTAGCCGCAACAGTGGGCATAGTGAAATACTATAGCTCGTGGGCCAGGACTTGTCAGACTCTGACGTGGCCCAACAGATCATCACATTAACTGACGGCCTGGTCACTACAAAGCACAGTCCTACATATGTCTACAATTTCCCTCACAGTCTGACATCACACTCAGCAAGCAAAAGTAGGAGCCACGCAAAAGCATGCTACAGCAATGCCTGACAAAACACACACACACGACATCAGTGTGGGTGGGCAGGACTGCACAGTGAGTAAGAACTGCAGAAATTCACATACCAGCTCAATTGAACAAGGCACAATCTTGACAGTCACACACCCTGCAGACACACAACGTCCGAAACATAACAAATAGGAGTCAGCCTGAACTGCAAGGACACACCCACACACTGCACACTGTGCAACATACAACACACACATGTGATCACATTCACAGACCTGAACACGGATACAAACATCCACCATGGGCCTGGGTAACACATGTGTGTAGTCGACATTGCTACAGCACACACACACACCAACACTACCCCAAAGTCACACCACTCACACCACACACATCTACACCTCCCATATGCACACATTGAAAGTAAGCCATGTGCACAGGCACAATGTACATCACAAGACTAACATACACCTACACTGCTGGCCACACAGCAAGTAAGCACACACATACCCGCATACTCTGCGCATGCTGCCTGTCATCCTGTGGCTAGACTTACACCCTGTGCATTGCTTGCACGCAAACATGACACAGATACATTTCCCCAGAAATACCACCAAATACATGCAGTCAATCCGTGTCACAGAAAAGCATATTCATCACACACACAAGTAGCAGAGTCTGAAAGAAGTGAAGTCCCTGCCACGTGTACAACACATTGGAATGTGAGACCAGACATTGCAATTGCTGAGGTACCATACACGGCATGTGCCTCACTTAACCATGCACACACTGCAACAACTGCAATCATCAACTACACAGATACAACCGACTACAGGAACAACAGCATCCAGTCACAGATTACATAGACAGGCGGCAAAATTTATCAACCCCAGGGACAGTGGCCAGATCGATGTGCCGAGTAGTGACACGAAGAGCTGCGTATGCAATGTGTGTGAGTGTGCCCTGCCATGGCCACCAACACTGGCTGATGAGGGTTTTGAACCCGAAACCGGTCCCAGGATGCTTGTTTCCGGTCCAGGGAAGACATGGCTTGGCAGTTCGGGCTGGACTGTTCCCATGAGGCACAGGGTCAGACTGATTTGCATATGGCCATGTCTGAACTGGGGTGGTGGAGTGAGCTAAAGAATGATGATGGATTAAACCCAGATCAGTTGACTGGGGGTGAGTGTTTGATTTGCTCTAACGCTCCGTCCATCATCCCCTTTGGTATGGCCACCAACACTGCCATGGCAGTCACAATAGCCATTACAGCCACCACTGTGTCACAGGTAGATGTGTGAGTGTGCCTACCATTCAAACAGGATGCCAGTTCGACTCGGTGCTGTTTGTGTGCTACGGGACAGTTGTAGGTCCGCCCCTAAGAGAGAAGCACAACTGTGGAAGACACACATGTGTCATGTGAAGCGGGAGTTCCGCTTGTCCCAGGTGGGTGGTTGTGAAGGGTAGGTGCACACATGCATTGTTGAAACAGACTGTGTTGGGAGGATTCCGGAGCACTAGATTTCCACTGTCTTGGGCATTTGGAAAGACCACCTGTCTGGGGATGAATGTGAACTCGTGTGGGCACAACAGGTGGGCGCACGATCAATGCTGCTTCAGGTGTAGACGTTAGCCCACCCTCTGTGGACATGCTGGATACTGCTGTGCGTCTGCCAGGCCCTTGCCAAGGCACTCACATCCCCTGTCCACCAGGTGTACCCCCAACATTGTCCACCTGCACAGGCTACCCAGGGCACGGGATGGCAGTGGAGCTTGGTGGGTGGGAGGTCATGGCGCACTTCTCCTGGTCACATCTCGCAGGCAACACATCCTCATTGTGCAGCATGGCACAAGTAAAAAATAAGTAATGGGGGGACGCACACATCACGACCGGAAGTGACATCACGAAAGGTGGCTTGCACCATCTGACTTATTGCCTATTTTCCCCCACCGTTACATGCGATTGCAACAGAGAAGCCAGCGCGTGCACAAGCATCTCCGAGCTCGCCCCAGAGAGGCCAAAGAGTGAATGTGTGGGTCCATTAGCTCCAGTTATCGTGCCCGCGTGAAAATCATTGCTGGCACACCGTCCACCCACGTGGCAACCCGAATCGAGACCTGATGTGCAGGCAAAGTGTCCTATTGGCTTAGCGATATGTGTGAGTTGCATGACAGTCGTTGGCGGGGGATGGCTCGGAGGCCCGTCACCCTGAGGCCCATGTCCCACCACATGGGTCCCTTGTCAATGGCAGCGGTTGTAATGACAATGCGCGCCGGGGTGGGTCCACCTTTCGTCTGGGATTGTGTTCGCGGCCTGGGCCGCTAGGGCAGCTACAGCCTCTGTGTGTTGCATGTGGTGTATCCGGACTCCGGAGGCTGTCATGCATTGTCACTGTTGTCCAAGTCTCGAGTCGGGGTACCACGCTGGTGGACGGCGTCTCACCACTGATTATACCGCGAGGCAGATAACTTGGTCAAATGGACCCACACATCCACTCTTTGGCCTCTCTGGGGCAAGCTCGGAGCTGCCTGTGCACGCGCTGGCTACTCAGATGCAAACGCATATTGGGGTGAGCGAGGGGAGGCCATCAGTCTGACGGTGCAAGCCACCTTCCGTGATGTCACTTCCTGTCGTGACGTCAGCGTCCCCCCACTTCTTCTTTTTAGGACTCGTGCACTGCTGCTGTCAGATGTGCCACTCCCCAGGGGGGTGGGGAAAGGGTCAGGAATGTCAGCCTGAGATTGGCCCAGTTGAAGGCCCACCTTGACTGGGGGGGACAACCATTGGACAGACTGGTGTAGCCCACCCACGCGTACATGTGGGCCCTCCATGATCTATGTCACCTGCTGCAAAGTGATGTCATGGGCAATGACGTAATTGAGGAGAGCTGTCTGCCCCACGCAGAGATGGCGCATCAGCTCAACAGACCCAGCACTGAGGGCAGCAGGGGTCACATGTGCAGGGGCAGCTGTGCCTGGTGTGAAGGACACTCTATCCTTCATCCCTGTGCTGACACGTGTTGCACCAGTGGAAGTGGATGGGAGGGCGGGCATTGGTCTCCACATGGCTGAAGAGGACCCAGAGTCCACGTCCCCTGTGTTAGCAAACATGGATGCATCACCTCTGTCCTCAGATGACGCCGAAATAGCCGTCTCGGCCTGTGATTCATCCAGCACACGTCTGGCCCCTCCGAGGCGCTGGTCACATCTGTCTCACTCAGCACCTGTGCAGCTGCTACATCCGATGCCACCCCACTGTTGAGCGTCCCCTGTCCCTCAGCACCCAGGGGAGATGACACATGAGAGAGAGCGAGGTGGCCTCACTCATCTGGCATCAATGAAACAGACATGTGCAAGGGAAGCAGCACAGAACATTCCCAAATCCACATGTTGCACGATACCTGTGCAATTGTATACAGCCACCACAATCAACACCTAATGGCTGGCGTAAGGTAAAAGGAAGCCGCAAATTAGTGGCACAAGTGTTGTGCACATAGCACTACACCCGGCCTGTGTCACCCTGCGACCATAGCCCCAAATCGCGGTGTGCACACCCACTGTCCTGATGGTGGCAAGGATGACCACTACGTAATTAGGCCAAAGACATACCTGCATGGAGCAGAATGGGAAACTACTCACACAGACTGCAACATGACAGGCCACAATGGCCATGAGCCCATGCCATCCACCTGTCGTTTACACGAGCACAACTGCTGTTGCACAGTTTGCCGGATGTGTAAGTACCAGAGACATGAGGTGAGGCATCGCACACATATGACCAAACGAAATCAGAGTAGGCACAGTGCCTCTAACATACATGTGAATTGCCACTCCAGCCTACTACAGGTTGATCCTGAGGGCTACGACTCTGAGTGCATTGAGAATGCAGAGTGCTCAAATTACATCTTGAGCCTCAGGACTAGCATATGCATGTCAGATGCACACAGCACAGAGTACACTTACAACCCACTGCATCACACAACAAACATCACATTACCCAGAATATGGGTAGGCTGTGGACACATGCTGCCTCTCACCGCAAAAGACACCATCCCACAATACTGTACACTTGCTTGCTGCTGATGCCCCAACAAACGTGCATCCGGCACAGGCTGTGTGACTGTCAAGATGCAGACCATTACTGGTGAAATGCAGCACCAGGCTGATCTGACAATACGAGGGGGCATCCCCCGATTCGTCATCGCCACGTAGTAGCTCATCCGGCAGATGCCGTCACACCCTTTGTGGAATTGGCTGCACTGGCGGTCACACACACACAGAGGCATCAACTTGGTTGCAATGGCTCATCACAAACCCTTGGGCTGGAGGACTTCCAACTGCAGGGATGGTACACAGGAGGCTTGGAATATCACTCATACACTTCTCAACATCACCCACATCCACCAATCACAGTGGCATGCTGCTGACCCATCACAAATACTCCGAGACGTGCAACAGAGCCAAGAAGTAATTGGACATGGCCTCACAGCATGTGTACACAACACGTGAATGCATGCTTTTGGGAGTGTGTACACAGTACCTGTCCAACCCATTCACATGCAGGTTGCCAGCACATTGAGCAATGTGTAGTCTGCCCACATCTACTGTCCATTGTCAGGTGGACCAACACAAAGATCACAAGGCAACACATCTTTGTGGGTGTTACCACTGTGTCCAACACTGCGCAGCCCTCAACGTACTCGCCCTGTGCATGGCTCACCCCGCAATGGAGGTCACATTCAGTGCCACTATCTCTCACACACATCCCTATCACAAGGCATGGTGTGTCCAATCGACAGGGCTGAGTTAGCGCATTTCAGGAGGGTCCTGAACAAAAGACACATGTAACCCACTGTGCAGTCTGTGTTGTCTCCTTCTGGGATTGTGCGGTCAATGTGCAGCCCAGGTCTGCTGGGACTGAGAAGGGCAGCATGGACCCAGCCTGCCATTCTCACAAGCAATAACTGCCCTGAGACCTGCATTGCCAAGTGGCTGCGTCACTGGATGTCTGACATGAAGATGCCATGTACCACCACTCGGGAGGGACATGCATGGCTAAGCGCCAGAGAGCCTACATACCCCTTCCACCTGTAGTAAGCATGGTGAGCAGTGCATGTTGGAACCCCACAGGCTCTGACTCATAGTGCTGCGGATCAACGACATGTGTGTCCCCCACATGCACTGCCACACACACTGTAGTTGTCTTTCACACACAACTATTGCATTAAATAGCCTTGGCCAGTGTGCGTGGAGCTCGGATTCCAGGATCTCCAGCTCCTCACTGGTGAGTGGACCTGGACATGTCTTCAGAGTCGTCGACGTGAAGGTGGACAGGTGGCAGCAGCAGCAGGTGTTGTTGAGGGATGCCAGGCTGCAGTCCCTGGTAGCTGTGGTAATGCCGGTCTCCCTCCCACACTCATATAGCCCCCTGGGGCTGTTTCAGTGGGTCCAAGCTGCTGCAATTGGTGTACCATGTCTGCATGCTTCAAATGCACACAATGGCCTGCTCCGAGCTGTCCCGGGACGCTTACCTCTATAGTCGAACACGCTGGGTGCAACCGCGAGGGCCATTAGAGTTGGCCTCAAGGGCCTGGCCCATGGCGGGTACAGTCCGCTGGTGCCATGTGGACTCCACAGTTTAATGTGCGCCATGCATCTGCAGGTGTGGCCATGACTTGGGTGTGGGAGCTGGTCCACACTGGACAGGGCCACTTCATGCTGTGTGCATAGGCAGGGACGGCCAGTGCTCAGCCTCCACATGTCTGTTGGCACATCATCATGTACACATTGGCATGGGAGCATGGGATGTGCATATGCACACACATGCCATATTTCTCTATGTACATCTCCCACTTGGCACGTGCAACGTTACGTGTCACTTGTGATGTGTATTTGCATTCACACAGCTGTGTTGTCATGGAGTTGTCAATGTGTACACCTGTCAATGTGTGTTGGAGGTGTGATACGTACAGTGCTGTACATTGGGTGAAGTAGGGACATCATTGACTGTCTCATATCCCCTTGTGCAACAGGACCCACTTGTTTGGGCCGCTCAGCCTGTGTCCATTGTGTTGTTGGTGTGTGCCATAATCACCCAGCCTCGGAAGCTGTGTCAGGCACAGCAGCTAGGTATATTGCCGTGGTGTTGCCGCTTCCCACATATGCAGTCTGATATCATCATCATGCCTTACAAGTTATTATGGCCTAAATCCACATGTGCATGCTCATAGCAGTGGTTTGTGTCACTGGTCATTGCTATTGGTAAGGGGACCTGTGTAAGTGTATTGTGGCTGTGCTGTCCCTACTTGTCAGCTGTTCTGTGATTCAATTGCTTTGTCTGTAATTTTAGTTTTGTGTATGTGAAAATGCCATGTGTTGTGTTGCATTGACATGTGTCCACTTCCATCTGTCCTAGGAGGAGACCAAACATACATCGCCCCTACCAATTGGTGTCAGACATGGAGGATGTGGAGGTAATCAGGAAATTCCGTCTGGACCGACCCACCCTGCATCACTTATGTGCCTTGTTGGAACCCCACCTTTGTCCTCGCAGGGTGTATCCAACTGCATTCACCCCCACGGCTAAGGTGATGGCTGCACTGCATTTTTTCGCCACAGGATCATTCCAACACACAGTGGGCAGTGGAGGTGGAATGTCCCAACCCATGTTCAGCATGGTGCTACGGGATGTCCTGTCAGCCATGATGCTGTACAGGAACCGGTACATCCAATTCCCCAGGGCACGTGATTTGGCGGCAGTGAAGGGTGCTTTCTATGCCCTTGGACGGATCCCCCACGTTGTTGGTGCAATTGATTGCACCCATGTTGGCCTTGTTGCACCACAGGCCATGGAGCACATTTATTGCAATCGCAAGCACTTCCACTCCGTGAATGTGCAAGTGGTGTACCTTGTGGACATGGTCATCACACACGTGTGTGCGAAGTTTCCAGGAGCCCCACATGACTCGCACATCTTGCGCAACAGCATCCTACCACGTCTGATGACCAATCTGCAACCGGATCGTGCATGGATTGTTGGTGAGTATGTAGACTCGTGTAGTGTGCTGGGTGTGCAATGCTGTCTTGTGTCCTGTTGGAATTGCAACGATTCTCTGTGTTCCTCACACCCAGGTGACTCAGCTTATGCTAACGGTCCTTGGCTGCTGAGCCCATTACGTCATCCTCGGACACCAGCTGATCTCCGATACAATGAGGCACATGGGAGGGCCAGACGTGTGGTGGAGCGGACTTTTGGACTCCTGAAGTCCAGATTCAGATGTCTGGACCGCACCGGGGGTGCACTGGCGTACTCACCACAGAAGGTGTGCCAGATAGTTGTGGCATGCTGCATGCTGCACAATCTTGCGATTCGCAGGCAGATCCCCCTGATAGTGGATGACGGTGATCAGCCAGGGCCCCCGCCTGCAGACCAGGACGAGGACAGTGGAGAGGAGGAAGCTGTGAATGTGCGTCAGCAGCTCATCGCCCGCTACTTCACTTGACGGTGAGTGACCATGTACGACGGCTGATGTTGCTGTAGTTGTGTAGGTGTATGTGTGCATTGTCACGGAGGCCTATTGTTCACTGAGTGCTGTGTGGCAATGGTCCATGTCCAGGGTAGTATGCCACTGACAGTGGCTGTAGCATTGTGCCCTGTTGCTCTGTGAGATGTGTGTACATTGCTTAAAGTTGTTGACAAGTACTGTGTGATGAGTGTGTGACGCACACATTCAATGGACTCTTCTTCTGTTTTTCACCCCTAGGTCCCTACAGCCTCTCCTGGCCTATCGACATACCACACTCCAGATGCATTTCTGATCATGTTGACGGTTGCACATCCTTGAATAAACACAGAGCACATACAGCAGAATGTGATCCAGGTGTATTTATTTACAGCGGTGACATGTGATTGTGGGCAAGGTGATGACAAAAGTGGTGCATGCTGAGACAATGAGTTGACGGTCATGACTGCGTGATGGTCAAGGTGTACCCATGATGTTCTATGTCCACAGTCCAACAGACACATGCCATTCACATGGCAGTGTGGGGTAGGATCGTAGTCCAAGTAAATGCAGTAGGTGGCCACCGTGGCTGGCTGACTCACTGGCGTTTGGAGCGTGCGAAGTCCTCTCTGGACACCTGTTTCCTCTTCGGACGGCCCCTTCCACGTTTGGGAGGGGGGGTTGTGTTGGTGGGCTGATGGTGGTGGCTGAGGACTGCCCACTCGCTGTGGACGCAGGGGAACTGGATGTTGCATGACCCTGCGCCACAGCACGTGGTGGCGGAGGTGGTGTGGCTGGCCTTGCTTCAGCCCTCAACACCACCACCAGCTGGCCCATGAGGTCCACAAGTTGGTCCATACGGGTCACAAATTGGCCCATATGGGCGTCCATGGACCTCAACACCCCAAGGACTTCCCGCGTGTCGGCAGCTGACCTGGCCCATTGTCCTTGGGCCTCTTCATAGGCCCCAGGGACTCTGGCGATTTGCGGCAGGGCTTGGCTCCCAGGCTCAGATGGCGTTGGCCTGACCCTGCTCCTCCCACCAGAACTGCTACCACCGACCTGCCCACTCGCCACATTGGTCACCCCGGTCCTCGGTCTGGCTCCCAGGGTCGAGCCCGACAGGCGTACCACCCCTTGCACAGGTTGAGTGGTCAGGGAGGGCCTGGTGGTGGTGGTGGTGGTGGTGGTTGCGGCGGTGGAGGTGGCCGCAACGACCGTGGCAGCAGGGGTCTGTGACTGGTCAGCAGCCCTGGGTGATGGGTTGGTTGGTAGGAGGGGGCCTGGGGAGCGGTTGAGCCCTGCCACACCAGATGCGCCTGCTCGGGGGTCCTCGTCCGAAGAGGTGTCCAGGTCTTCCACATCTGTGAGTCCGGGTCGGGGGCTTGCGGACTGGCTGTGCCGGCTGCTGTCTCCCTCTCCAGCATCGAGCTGTTCGGCACCTGTGGGGCGGATAAGATAGGTTATTGTGTTGCACCTTGCAAAGTTTGTATTAGTTGTCTGACATTCACAGTTTGTGCACTCTCGTGCACAGATTTCCCAGATGCGTGTGTGTGGATATACAATGTGTGTATGCGTGGGCAAGGCAATGGAATTGTGTGATGTGATCATATGGCATGGGACGGATTTGCAATGCCAATGGGTGTGTGTTGCTGTACACCTACATTTTGTGGCTTGGGTGTATGCGGGGTCCAGCCCCATCAACGCTTTTGTGATGTAATATGGTTTTGGGGGACATATGAAACACTTCGACACGCAGATTGAAAGTGGGGTACAGCCACATCAACGCTTTTTTGATGAAATAGTGTTTTGGGGTTCATATGAAACGCTTAGGTACGCAGATGGCAAAAGGGGTACAGCCCCCTCAACGCTTTTGAGGTGAAATGTGGTTTTGGGCTTCTAATGGGACGCTTAGAAACGCTGATGGCAAAAGGGGTACAGCCCCCTCAATGCTTTTGAGGTGAAATATGGTTTTGTGGTACATACTGTGACATATGGGTGCAGAAGGGGACATGTGTTTTGGCCACATGACACTGCAGAGTCAAAGGTGTGCGTATGTCTAACATACCCAGCATATCTGCTCACTGTTATCATTTAGGGACATTACACTGTAAGCATTGTAGTGAGTGAGTGATGGTTGTTTGCCACACAACGTATTGCAGATGGGCCAATTCCTTGGTGTGCGTGCTACCCTCAGCCATGTGCAGCAATGCAGTGCTCTTGGGGTGTTGACTACATTATGTATGTTGTAAATCACAGTGTGACGTGCGCTTCAGTCACTGCAGACACATTATTTGTCATCGGCAGGAATCTTTGCTGAACTACTGTATAAGGGCCAGCTGTTCAGATGATATACCTTTCATGACACTGGGGCTGAAAGATGAGATGGATGAGATGTTGAATGTGCATTGTGTGGCTGTGTGGTTCATGGGTCCAGTGGTGTATGTGACATTACTGGGGTTCCACTCTGTTACTTTGAGACAGGTTAGACTTACATGGGTGATGTTGTACGATGTCAAGGGAACAAGCAGACACGACTACATGGACAAGACTTCAATGGTGTTGCTGATGTGTGTGATGAGTGGCACAGTGCACGCCTTGTGGGTCAGTACTCCAGTGAGACTTGTGCATGCAGACGTGACTCCTTACATGTTACTGTATTTGAGATGGCTCATGTGGGCTATGACTCTGTAATTCATGTCCGTGTGCACATTTGTCACATGATTATGTCATGGAGCAGTGCTGCCTGTTCCTCTGCTACGTGACATGTCCCAAATGTTAGTCGTAATACAGTCCTCATGCCTACAGACACCCCGCCCTGTACAGTGGTCTACCTACTTGTTGGTTTGGAGGGCGCAATGCAATGGATGCCACATGGTTATGGGAGGGAGAGGTGCTCCATCTTGCTGGTCTGTGGGAGTGGGGGCGGTGTTGTGAGTTGTGGTGATGGCTTACCACCCACAGACACCCCTCCATGTACGGTAAGATATCTACCTGTCGGCTGAAGGTGTGCACTGCAGTGGCTGACACATGGGTGTGGGGAGTGCTCCATCTTGCTGTGCTGTAGGACTAGGGGCCTGGTGGGTGTTGTACTTCAGCAGTCCCCCCTCCGACCCACAGACTTTGTGTTAAGGCTACTTACCTGTTACTTGTTGGTTAGTGCAGCTATGGCTGACACATGGGTGTGGGGAGTGCTCCATCTTGCTGCGCTGTAGGACTAGGGGCCTGGTGGGTGTTGTACTT
The DNA here is from genome assembly GCA_963921515.1 of Calotriton arnoldi. Lineage (NCBI taxonomy): Eukaryota > Metazoa > Chordata > Amphibia > Caudata > Salamandridae > Calotriton > Calotriton arnoldi. Next base: position 830,922 of record CAWUFW010007574.1, read on the forward strand.
CAGCAGTCCCCCCTCCGACCCACAGACTTTGTGTTAAGGCTACTTACCTGTTACTTGTTGGTTAGTGCAGCTATGGCTGACACATGAGTGTGGGTGTGGGCGGTGCTCCTTCTGGCACATCTGGAGTACAAGGGGACCTGGTGGGAGTTGCGATGCTGGCTGACTGTACACATGCCCCCATGGTTTTGTTAGTTGGTAGCTTTGGGCTGAGTGTGTGGGAGTGTCTGTTGCATGTGTGAGTGATGTCTTGTGGATTGTGTACTGGACATGGGGGTGTTTGTCCCGCGGAGCTGTGGCATTCTGGTAGTGCATGACAGTACATAGCGATGTGCTGGTATACATTTGTTTGTACTTACCAGCCTCCACTCCCGCTGGTATTCCGGTGAGACTCTCCGGATGTAGGATGTCTCGCACCTTCTCCTCCCACGCCTAGAAGGTCTTGAATAGTGCGGGATTTCCTCCGCCAGTCCTGTCAGCCAGCTGCCGATTCTTGGCCTCCTTCTTTCTGACCACGCTTTTCAGGTCGTGCCACCTCTTAGTGATTTCAGCTCGGTTGCGTGGCACGTTCCCGACTGCATTCACCTGGTCTACGATCCTGCTCCACATTCTGTTTCTGGTGGCTACTGGTGTCTGTTGGACCTGGTTCCCATAGATTTGTGGGTGCACCTTGATGATCTCGTCGACCATGACCGTCAGCTCAGTGGCAGTGTACTTGGGCATTCTCTGTGCTGCCATGGTGTGTGGTTTGGTGTTTGTGGTGCTGGTGCGGTGTGTGTGTGGTGTGTGATGTGCAGGGGGTTAGTGGGGCCGGTGTTTGGTGGTGATGGTGGTGGTGGTGGTGGTGATGGGTGTGATGGGTGCGTGCGTGTGGTGTGCTGCTGTCCTTTATGGCTCTCTGTGTTCTCTCCTCTCATCTTCGCTTTGTAGTGGTGCAAGGGATTGTGGTCTGTGAAGGGGCTGCTTTTGTACTTACCTATGTGGGTGTGTCATGATGGGCTGTTGTTTTCAGGTGTGTTGTGGCTGGTGTTCTGGGATTTGTAGTTTTTTTGTTTTGCCAGGGGGGATGTGTCTTTGGGATGTGTTGTGTGTTTGGGTATTTGGGCGTGGGTTGCTGTGTGGACTTGTTGGCCATGGTGTGTGTGTTTCTTTGGCTCCGCGGATGGTTTCCGTGCATGGACGTGGCCGCCAGGGCTTCCGCCGTGTCAGTTTTCATCACTGTTGTTAACGATGGCGGGCGGAGAATATGTGGATTTACCGCGCTCATGTCGGGGAGATCATAATTTCACGGCCGGTGTCTCGGTCGTCAGGGCGGGCGGTTTTGGGTTGTCGTGTGGGTTTGCGTCCGTGGCGGACGGATTATCTTCTACTCGGACATGGACGGGCGGTATTTTGTGTGTTTTTAACGCCGCGGGCGGTGTTCGCTTCGCGACATCATGATTGCTCGGTCGGTATTCACACGGTGTAGGCGGGCGGTTTTTTGAGGCTATGGTAGATGGCGGATTTTTTACCGTCGGGTATCGTAATGGACACCTAAGTTAGAAAAAGAATTAAAATTTCCCTTACCTTGCTCGACGCGACGCAGCTTCCAACCGCGAGCTTCTCCGATCCTCAATGACCCAAAATAACAGTACGCGGTTCCAAAATAGTCCCTGTGAACTAAAAATGGCTGCTTAAATAAATGTTTAAAAAAGGAATAATGTTAAAAAAATGCATTATATCAAAGTATAAATGTCAGATATATTTTTCTTATGTTGTACAATTTTTTCTCTATATTTAAAAATTATTATATATTTTATTATACTTTGTAAAGTTATAATAATAATTATATTTATTATTATTATAATTATATATGTATTTTTTATAATTATATTAATTATAAAAAACATATTAATTATATAGAAATGTTAAATAAAATTTACCTGTTTAAAAAAAATTATTTCATGCAATACAATGTAATAATTAATATTATTAATATTTTAGGGGCTCATTACGATGGCGGGCGGAAGCACCACCGCCGTGCTGGCGGATGCAAAAAGCACCAGTTACCGCCGGCACGCAGCAGTCCACACGCCCGTCCAATTACGATGCGAAAAGTAGGCCAAACACCGCCGGCAAGCCAGCAACACCGTCCGCCATCAAAGTGCGCCCGTACACGTAGCGGCGCAGCCCAACTGACACACACCGTCCGACGAAACACGTCCCGCCCGGCGTATAAATTACGATGCCGCAAACAAACGGCTCCCACGGCTAAGAGACACCGCACGTGAAAGAGAGGCGGTAACACGGACGCAGAGCACGGACAACGAAGAAGCGGCACCCGAGCATGAATCCAGCACTGCAGGCCCTTCCCATGCTTCTGCTGATGCACCACCAAGGACGCAACGTACCGCGGAGACGCAGGTAGGCACACACACAACAAGTGCACGCAAACAGCGCACACAGTGCAAGGGCGGAAAAAGCGGACAACCCCCCACCAGCGCGTGTACACTACACATCCACCATTGCATCCACATATGACACACAGGCCAAATCGTAACATCGCGGAACACATGTGTACACACCACCTGGGACTAGGAACCAACCACCCCGTCATGGCCCCAAAGCGCCGATGACGCCGCCACACATGCGCACAACGCAGAGGCCAACCGCAGCGCCATGCTTGCGTCGCACACAGACACAGGGACACAACCAAGCAGCACACACATCAGCCCCACCCCGAACGCACATGACACGTGACAGGCCTGCTACAGACATGTCCCCAACGCCCAATTCACGGACAACACCCAACGCCACACAACCGACGCACACATGTCAGTGAAGTCACGCAACAGCAGGACACACCCCAGTGTAACAAACATGGCGTAGCACACAGCGGCGGCAACACCAACTAGGAGAAGCAGGGCCCCTTCGGGAAGAGGAACGCCAGTACCACACTGAAAAACCCATACCACCCTGCACATATGAACAAGACACATAAAACGGAACACCAAAGAGCCCGGGGACCGACAACAGGTGGCCCAAGAATAACATTCACACACAAGGCCCAACGCAGAGCGGAAAGGCAGCCTGCCGCCCACACAAGGGAGAGCAGACAGCACTGAATGACCTTCCATTCCAACACCGAAACCACAGCCCTACGACAGAAGCCGGTGAATACAGCCATTGTCCAAGAATAGACCAACACAGGCATGCCGAGGAGACCGACCACAGGGCAGATAGCGCATATCACAGAAGCACACAACGGACGGGGAAGAAAGAAGAAAACACTCCCCCATGTCGGCCACATGCAAGTTAATTGGAAGGAGTCACACAGCACTGACCTTGAACTGTCTGAGAAGCATGTGGGAAGAGGGCCCGTGTCCTCCAAACAAGCCAACAGAACACAAGTCCTGTCTCCCTACGACTACACAGAGCTCACAGCAACCCCGGAGCGTGCACATTGCAGACTGCACACACAGCCGGAGCACGCCACCTCAACGAACCGCTGCGAAATGGCAACCGCAACACACCTACCCAACTACGCCGAACAGCTCAAGCTGTACAAAACCAACCTGTGCCATACATTGGGATGCGATCTCCTGTCCCTGCTGAACGTAAGTTACCGACTGACTTACCGCATCACATTGTTCAGCTGCGTCATGCCCGTCTTCTACTGTCGGAGGTGTCCCTACCAGCATCCCGTCGAGATATGCCTCTCCAACCCGGCATGTCTGAAGGCGGACCTGCTACCACTACTCCTCCCTCTGGACGCACACGACAGGGCCTGCTCTGCCTATGGGGGCATGGCGTATGTGGCCAACATCGCACCCGCACTGAAATGGGACCACTGTGCCTCCACACGACGGATCATCGATAACAGCTACATCGAATGTCACCCAGCATGCCCCATCATGGTCCTCCAAGGGACAACTTACGAACAACACCTTGACAGCCACCATCCGCTTCATTGGCTGGCAAACATGTACACCACCAATGACATGGAAGCCCTGCTGGACGGCAATGCATACCTGACAACCTGTAAATACGTCGGACCACAACGCAGGTTCCCCGAGTGACCTATGATGTCCAACCCCGCACCCATGCTTAGCTTCCGCACGGACTGGCCAGTCACCACCACAACAGCCATACCAAACGACCGGCAACTGTAACCACACCATCAACGACATCGCCATGACATCGGATATGACCAGGACATGCACACTGTTCCCCATCACATCCAGGAACACCGCATGCATCGTGGGAGGCAGTGGCATGGGCTCTGTGTATCGCACCCACATGGACGGAACTGCACGAACAACCAGGACACGACATGGATCCAGCGCCCATGGAGACACACACCGCTCATTGGACATGAATAGGTCGCCTGGAGTCTGTGGGTGCTGCACCCCTCCCACCCCCGCCCCGGGAATCCCATACCAGGACCTTTGCATGGACGACAAGTGCATACAACAACAACACGACCCCAGTGACTGTGACATGTCCAGTAACCACCACAGTGCAACAACAAGTGGCACGCCGCTGCATGCACGCAAGCACATGCCCTGATGTCATCTCACATGCACGCGTGCATGAGGAACAACCGCAGCAAACCTGTCACATGGAACTGAGATGGACTGTGCCCATGATGCCAAGCGGTCTGGTAGGCTACATGTATACCGTCTGTGTCAAAGTCCGCAGCTCCGCAGCTATACGTAAATGTACATTAGCACAGCCTTGGCCAAGCAGATGTCACTCTGAAGCCCACATCCCACATGCAACAGCCAATCACATGTAACCCCACACCCTATCCCATTTGCAATCATGCTCAGTATTTCCTCAACATGTATTCCGCTGCCAGTAGTGTCCACTATACTGCATCACAGAGGACAGAAGACTCAATATAACGTTTGAAACCAAAACTGTCTCCGCTGACTCATTTCACAAGTACGAATGAGAGAGGATGAGAGTATGTGAAGTACACGGCAGTCGTGACATGACCATGTAGTCCACTGGTATTGGATGTCAACGCAAATGAGTAGCACAACTGTGGAAGACACACATGTGTCGTGTGAAGTCGTATGGACGCAGTGCTCAGGTGGGTGGGTGTGACGGGTAGATGCGCACATGCCAAGTTGGAGCACGCCGTGTTGGGAGGGGTCATGAACAGTACACCACCGCTTCCCTGGGCATTGTGAGAGGACACCTGTCGGGGGAGTGAACACGTGTGTGCACAGCAGCCGGGCACACGTACAAAGCGGTACCAGGCGCACCTCAGCCCACCCTCTGTGGACAAGCTGGATCCTGTTGTGCGCCCGCCATGCCCCTTGACAAGGCACACACAGCCCCAGTCGACCAGGTGTAACCCCAACATAGTCAATCCGCACAGGCGATACAGGGCACGGGATGGCAGTGGAGCATGGTGTGTGAGAGGTCTCCTCGCGCTCCTCCTGGTCATATCACGCAGGCAATAGAACCTCAACGTCTAGCATGGCACAAGTCAGATGGAAGTGTAGGGGGACGCACCACAGCACGAGCAGCACTGACGTCACGGGAGGTGGCTCGCACCATCCCATCCATTGCCCATCATACCAACCACGCCACATGCCATTGCGACTAAGTGCAAGCGCGTGCGCCACCACCCCCGAGCCCTCCCCAGAGAGGCCAAAGAGTGAATGTGTGGGCCATCAGCCACAGACGGACGCGGCCTGGCCGCAAGGGCAGCCACAGCCACTGGGTGTCGCAGGTGGCGGATCCGGAAGGCGAAGACTGTGATGCATAGTCCATGCAGGCCGGGTCTCCATTTGGGGCACCACGCAGGTGGACGGCGTCCCGCCACACATCATACCCTGAGACAGCCCACTCGTGCAACTGGACCCACACATACACTCCTTGCCCTCTCTGGTGCGAGCTTGGGGCTGCCTGTGCAAGCGCTAGCCTCGCAGGTGAGCATGCATATTGGGGGGCGAGGGGAGGACATGAGGGCTGGGGCGAAGATGACTGTATCACTGTCAGTTAGTACAAGGGATGACCCAGATGTGGAAAGGAAGAGACGTGTCCCGTGTGTACTGCAACTAGTCGCCAATCCAACTACCCCCCATGTCCGGAATGTAAGCCCGCACCTAGGCCCGCACATCCGCCACATCGAACATACCACCAGCACGACAACCTTCCCATTCGAAACACTGACTGGGGGTGGCGACCAGTGAACAATCATGTGTAGCCTACCCACGCGTACATGTGGGCCCTCCATGATCCATGTCACCTGCGGCAAAGACATGACATGCGCAATGAGGGAAGTGAGGAGAGCTGTCCGCCCCACGCACAGAAGGTGCATCAGCTCCACAGACCCAGCAGCGAGTCCAGCAGGGGTCACATGTGCAGGGGCAGCTGTGCCTGGTGTGAAGGCACATGCATATAGACAGCACATCGACCAATGTGTAGTCTGCCCACATCCACAGTCCATCATCATGCGGACATAGGAATTGAACACAGGGCAACACATCTTCAGTTGGTGCACCCACCGTGACCAACAATGCGCAATCATCGACGTACCCGCCCTGTGCATGGCCCCCACCCAACGGAGGCACATCCAGTGCCACCATCCCACACACACAAGCCTTCCACGGAACATGCTGTGTCCAATGGTCAGTACAGAGTCAGCGCCCATCTGGTGGATCCTGAACAGGAGACACATGCACACACATGCCAGCTCCCACTATGTACGTCTGCCACCTGGCACGTGCAATGTAACCTCTCACCTGTGACGTGTGACTGCAAGCACACAGCCGTCTTGGCATGGGGCTGTCAATGTGGACACCTGTCAATGTTTTGGGAGGTGTGATCCGTACAGTGCTGTACATAGGGTGCAGTGCTGACACCTACTACTGTCTCATATCCCCTCGTGCCACAGGTCCCACTTGTTTTGGCCGCTCAGCCTGTGCCCACATCGTCGTCGTCGTGTGCCATACTCATCCAGCCTCGGAAGCAGTTCCATGCTCAGCAGACACTCATGTTGCCGTGGCGTTGCCGCTTGACGAATATGCAGTCAGTCCCCATCAGCACGCCCCGCAAGTCATTGGGGCCTAGATCCCCATGTGCATGCACATGGCAGTGGTATGTCTCACTAGCCATTGCCATTGTTGGGAGACCTGTGTAAGTGTATTGTGGCCGTGCCGTCCCAGCTTGACAGCTGGGCTGTGGCTCATGTGCTTGCTCAGTCATGTCAGTGATGTGTATGCGAAATTGCTATGTGTTGTGTTGCTTTGACATGTGTCCTCTGCAATTTCCCTAGGCGGAGACCGAACATTGACCGCCCATACCAATTGCTGGTGGACATGGACGATACAGAGGTTATTAGGAAGTTTCGGCTGGACAGGCCAACCCTGCATCGACTGTGTGCCATGTTAGAACCCCATCTCCGTCCCCGCAGGGTGTATCCGACTGCTGTCACCCCCACGGCTAAGGTGATGGCCGCCATGCATTTCTTCGCCACTGGGTCATTCCAGCACACAGTGGGCAGTGGAGGAGGGATGTCCCAGCCCATGTTCAGCAAGGTGCTGAGGGATGTACTGGCAGCCATGATGCTGTACCGAAACAGGTACATCCGCTTCCCCAGGGCTCGTGAATTGGCGGCAGTGAAGGGTGCATTCTATGCCCTTGGCAGAATCCCACACGTCGTTGGAGCCATTGACTGCACACATGTTGGCCTTGTTCCACCACAGGCCACTGAGCACCTGTACCGCAACAGGAAGCACACGCACTCCCTGAATGTGCAAGTGGTGTGCCTTGCGGACATGGTGATCACCCACGTGTGTGCAAAGTTCCCAGGCTCGGCCCATGACGCACACATAATGCGCAACAGCATCTTGCCACGACTGATGGCCAATATGCAACAGGATCGTGGCTGTATTGTCGGTGAGTATGTGGAGTGGTGTAGCGTGCTGGTTGTGCGATGCTGTCCCCTGTCCAGTTGGAATAGCAACGGTTCTCTGTGTCCCTCACACCCAGGTGACTCTGCGTACCCGAATGGGGCATGGCTGCTCAGTCCATTGAGGAATCCTCGCACCCCAGCAGACGATCGATACAATGAGGCACATGGGAGGACCAGACGTGTGGTCGAGCGTACCTTTGGCCTCCTCAAGTCCAGGTTCAGGTGCCTGGACCGCACCGAGGGTGCACTGGCGTACTCCCCACAGAAGGTGTGCCAGATAGTGGTGGCGTGCTGCATGCTGCACAATCTGGCCATTCGGAAGCAGATCCCCCTCATTGTGGATGACGGAGATCAACCAGGGCCCCAGCCCGCAGACCAGGACAGCTCGAGTGAGGAGGACAGCGGAGAGGAGGAAGCTGGGAATGTGCGGCAGCAGCTCATCGCCCACTACTTCACTTGACGGTGAGTGTCCATGTACGACGGCTGATGTGGCTGTATCTGTGCAGGTGTGTGTGTGCTGTGTCAGGGTGGCCGTTTGTTCACTACGTGCTGTGTGTCAACGCTCCATGGCCAGGGTAGTATGCCACTGTTGGTGACTGTGGCATTGTGCCCTATTGCTCTGTGCGATGTGTGTACATTGCTTGTAGTTGTTGACATGTACTGTGTGATGGGTGTGTGACACACTCATTGAATGTGCTCCTGTTCTGTCTCCCACCCCTAGGTCCCTACAGGCCCTCCGGATTCCATTGCCATGCCACGCATCAGGTGCCTTTCCGCCCAAGGTGGCCGTTGTATTCCGTACAAATAAAACACAGGGCACAAACAGCAGTTAGTGAAAAAGGTGCATTTATTACAAACTGTGACATGTGATTGTGTGTAAGGTGATGACAAAAGTGGTGCGTGCAGTGACAATGAGCTGTCGGTCATGGCTGCGTGATGCTCAGGGTGTACCCACTGGTTCTATGTCCATAGTCCAACACACACATGCCATCCAGATGGCTGTGTGGAGTGGGATCGTAGTCCAAGTCAATGCAGTGGCTGGTCAAGGAAGGCTGGCGGAAGGCTGGCTGGCTGCCTCACTTGCGACTGGAGCGTGCGAAGTCCTCCCGGGAGATCTGTTTCCTCTTCGGACGGCCCCTTCCACGTTTGCGAGGGGGGTGCCTGCTTGCGACATGCTGGTGGTTGAGGTGTGCTCACTGGCTGTGGACGCAGGGGAACTGGACACTGCTGCTCGACCCTGCGCCCCGGCAGGTGGTGGCGGAGGGGGAGCTGCTATCCCTGGCCGTGTCCTCACCGCCACCACCAGCTGGCCCATGAGGTCCACGAGTTGACCTATACGGGCGTCCATGGACCTCAGCACCCCCAGCACCTCCCGCGTGTCTGAAGCAGACCTGACCCATTGTTCTTGGGCCTCCTCATAGGCCCCAAGGACTCTGGCCATTTGAGGCAGGGCATGGCTCCCAGGGAGGCTGGCGTTTCCCTGACCCTGCTCCTCCTACCAGTCCTGCTGCCACCGGCCTGCCCACTAGCCACATTGCTCACCACGGTCCTCGCTGTGGCTCCCAGGGTGGATCCAGTCGGCCGGGCCACCACCTGCGCTGGGGCTGGTGCCAGCGAAGACGTGGTGGTGGTGGCGGCGGTGGTGGTCGGTGCGGCGATGGTGGCGGTTGCGGCAGTGGTAGTGGCCGCAATGACCGTGGGTGTGGCCGCAATGACCGTGGGTGTGGCCGCAACGACAGTGGCAGCAGGGGGCTGGGACTGTTCAGCAGCCCTGGATGATGGGTTGGTGGGTAGGAGGGGTCCTGGGGAGCGGCTGGGCCCTGCCACACCAGATGGGCCTGCTTGGTGGTCCGTGTCCGAAGAGGAGGTGAGATCCTCCACATCCGTGTGTCCTCGTTGGGGGCTTGTGGGCTGGCTGTGCTGGCTGCTGTCTCCATCCCCAGCATCCGGCAGTTCGTCACCTGTGGAGAGAATGAGATCTGTTATTGTGTTGCACCTGGCGAAGTATGTATTTGTCGTCTGACATTGGCAGTTCGTGCAATCTCGTACATGGGTTTCCCGGAGGCGTGTGTGTGGCTGTGGCATATGTAGTTGTGTGTGCTTGGCAATGGGACTGTGTGCTGTGCACATGTGGCATGGGACGGATTGGCCATGCCGATGGGTGTGTTGCTGTGCCCCTACTCATTGTGACTCTGGTGTATGCGGGCTCCTGGCCCATCCTGGGTCTGGTTTGTACTTTGCTTTTGGGGTTCAAATGGAACGCTTAGGAACGCATATGGCAACATGGGGGCCATGCCCCAGATTCGCATTTGGGTGGGAATATGCTTTTGGGGTTCAAATGGAACGCTTAGGAACGCATATGGCAACATGGGGGCCATGCCCCAGATTCGCATTTGGGAGGGAATATGCTTTTGGGGTTCAAATGGAACGCTTAGGAACGCATATGGCAACATGGGGGCCATGCCCCAGATTCGCATTTGGGAGGGAATATGCTTTTGGGGTTCAAATGGAACGCTTAGGAACGCATATGGCAACATGGGGGCCATGCCCCAGATTCGCATTTGGGTGGGAATATGCTTTTGGGGTTCAAATGGAACGCTTAGGAACGCATATGGCAACATGGGGGCCATGCCCCAGATTCGCATTTGGGTGGGAATATGCTTTTGGGGTTCAAATGGAACGCTTAGGAACGCATATGGCAACATGGGGGCCATGCCCCAGATTCGCATTTGGGAGGGAATATGCTTTTGGGGTTCAAATGGAACGCTTAGGAACGCATATGGCAACATGGGGGCCATGCCCCAGATTCGCATTTGGGAGGGAATATGCTTTTGGGGTACATGCTGTGAGCCATGGGTGCCGAACGTGACATGTGTTGTGGCAGCATGACAGTGCATGGTTTGAGGTGTGTGCATGCTTGACATGGCCTGCATATTTGCTGTCTGTTGTGATTACTGGACATGGCATTGGACGCATCGTTATGAGTGAGTGATGGTTGTGTGTGAAAGCCAACGTATTGCAGTTGTCCCATCTCCTTGGTGTGCGTGCTGCCCTGTGCCATGTGCATCACTGCAGTGCTCGTGGGGGGTGTGGCCCATGTTGTGTGTTGTTGCTCACAGTGTGTCGTGCGCTTCATTGACTTCTGGCACATGGTTGGTCATGGGCATGTATCTTAGCGTGACTGCTGTATGTGTGGCAGCTGTGCGGATGACATGCCTTTCATGAGACTGGGGCTGACGGATGGGATGGATGGTATGTTGTATGTGCATGGTGTGTCTGTGTGTTTGATGGGTTCAGTGGTGTTCGTGTGCATTTCTGTTGTTCCGCTCTGTTGCGTCTAGTGTTGTTTGTCTTACATAGGCGTAGTTGTGGGGTGTGTGGTCGACAGGCAGTAGGGGCTACATGGACAGGACTTCAATGGTGTTTCGGTTGTGTGTGATGAGTTGCACAGTGGCTGCCGTGTGGTACTATTTTCAGTGTGGCTTGTGTATGCAGACGTGGCTCCTTGGGTGTTGCTATGTCTGTGATGGGTCATGTGGGGTGTGAGTCTGTTGTTCATGTCCGTGTGCACATTGTTCACTTGTTCGTGACGGTGGGCGGTGCTGCGTTTTCGTCTGCTACGTGACATGTCCCATGTGTTGGTCGTGTTATGGTCCTCATGCCTCCAGTAATCCAGCCCTGTCCAGTTTCCCACCTGCAAGTTGTTCGTGCGTGCACTGTACTGGATGCCACATGGCTCTAAGCGGGGGTGCTCCATGTTGCAGGTCTGTGGGGGTGGGGGGTGTTGTGGGTCGTGGGGGTGGCTGGACACCCACTGACACCGATTGCTGTGGACCGTGATGTCTGCCTTTCGGCTGTCGTTGTGCACTGCGGTGGCTGACACGTGGCTGTGGGGTGTGGGGGATGCTCCTCCTTGCTGTGCTGTGGGACTAGGGGCCTGGTGTGTGTTGTACTTGGGCTGTCCACCGTCCCACCCACTGCACTTTGTGTTCCTGCCACTTACCTGTTACTTGTCGGTTAGTGCAGCTATGGCGGACACATGGGTGTGGTGGGTGCTCGTTGTGGCGCTTCTGGCATACTTGGGGACCTGTTGGTGGTTACGTGGCTGGCTGAGTGTACACATGTCCCCACGTATCTTACAGTTGTTCGGTTTGGGCTGTGTGTGGTGGTGTCTGTTGCATGTGTGTGTGATGTGTTGTGTATTGTGTGCTGGACATGGGGGTGTTTGTCCCTGGGAGCTGTGGCATGGTGGTAGTGCATGTGAGTACATAGTGGTGTGCTGGTATACATTAGTTTGTACTTACCAGCCTCCACTCCCCCTGCTAATCCGGCGAGGATCTCGGGATGTATGATGACTCGCACCTTCTCCTCCCACGCTTTGAAGGTCTTGAAGAGCGCGGGATTCCCTCCGCCAGTGACGGCAGCCAGCTCTCTGTTTTTGCCCTCCTTCTTCTTGACCAGGCTCTTGACGTCATTCCACCGTTTGTTAATTTCGACTCTGTTCCTGGGCAGGCTCCCGACTGCATTGACCTGGTCTACGATCCGGTTCCACATTCTGTTTCTGGTGGCTAGTGGTGTGTGCTGGACCATGTTCCCATAGATTTGTGGGTGCACCTTGATGATCTCGTCGACCATGACCGTCAGCTCAATGGGCGTGAACTTGGGCATTCTTTGTGGTGCCATGGTGTTTGTGGTGCTGGTGCGGTGTGTGTTGTGTAATGTGCAGGGGGTTTGTGGTGCCGGTGTTTGGTGGTGGTGGTGGTTGTGATGTGTGCGTTTCTGTGGTGTGCTGCTGTCCTTGCTGTGTCACTGTGTCCTCTCCTCTCCTCTCTGGTTTGCAATGTTGCAAGGGGTTGTGGTCTGTGGGAGTGCTGCTTTTGTACTTACCTATGTGGGTGTGTCCTCATGGTCTGTTGTTTTCAGGTGTGTTGTGTCTGGGGTTCTGGCCTTTGTAGTTTTTGTTTGTCCGGGGGTGTTTTCGGGATGTGTACTGTGCTTGTGTATTTGTGCGTGCCTTGCTGTGTGGACTTGTTGGCCATGTTGTGTGCTATTGGTTTTGTGAGCGGATGGTTTCTGTGCAGGGACGTGGGCGCCATGGCTTCTGCCGTGTCGATTCTCATCGGCGTAGTTTGCGCTGGCGGGCGGTATATTTGTAGTTTTCCCGCGCTCATGGCGGTGCGATCGTAATTTCACGTGCGGTGTGTCGGCCGTGAGGGCGGGCGGTTTTGTGTTGTCATGCGTGTTTCCGTCCGTGGCGGGCGGTTTGACTCCGACTCGGGCGATGGCGGGCGGTATTTTGTGTGTTTTTTCCGCCGATGGCGGTTTTCGGTTTGTGTAATCGTAATGGCGTGGTCGGTGTTCAGACGGTGTGTGCGGGCGGATTTTTGCCGCTTCCATGCCTGGCGGATTTATTTACGCCGGGTATCGTAATGGGCCCCTTATATACTAATAATATTAATAAAAAATGTATTAACATGTAATAACGTGATAATTATTTGAAAATGATAAACAATATTCACTACAGCATTATAATGTTACAATATTAAATAATAATTAACCATACAATGCTTTATTTTGTGTATATATATGCCAAAAATGGTTATATTATTTGTATAAATATATTACAATGTTACAACAACTCTTGTAAAATAATAACAAAATATTGTTTGTATATCAAAATAAGAATACTTTTGTTATAAAATACAATTATATCATAAAATGTTTTTTTCCTTAAAAAATTCAATTAACTAATAAATGTATGTAAAATAATTTATGTTCCTTAAATAAAAATAGACATATTTTGTGTATTTTTATTAATTTCTATTCCATACTATAAATAAAATAATTTTTTTTTCTCTTTCTACCTACTTATACAAAAATAAAAGTTGTTTGAAAATAAAAAATGTCTAATTTTTTTTATATGTATATCTTATTATTGAATATTTTACTTAAATATATTAATTTGATAAATGTACCATTTTAATTTACTATAAATAATCATATTGTTTTTTTACTAGTAAATTATAAACTATACATCAATTACACAATAAAAATTCATTATCACTGCACATAATAAAACACATTTATATTTCTTCACATATAAAAACACAACTGTAATTTCCTACAACTCTTTATATAAAATTTATAAATACACAGCAAAAAACATATATGTAATCTAAAAATTTTAGATAAATTATAAATAATTAAAAAATATATTTGTACATAAACATATATCACTCACTATTCCCAATACAATTAAACAATATTCTTTGAACGTGGTAAACATAAACAATATATAATTTACTCTTCCCACTACACTTAGAATTAAGTAACAAAAAATGCTAAACATTAACCATATATAATTTACTATTCCCAATACAGTATGCATTAAATAATAAAAACTGCTGTACATTAAACAAATTTAAATTACTATTCCCACTCAAGTCACTATTAAGTCAGGGAAGGTGCTGGACACTAAACATATAACAATTACTATTCTCACTCCAGTGAATATTAAATCAGGGAAGGTGCTGGACATTAAACATATATAAATTACTATTCCCACTCCAGTCATTATTAAGTCAGGGAAGTTGCTTGACATTAAACATATATAAATTACTATTCCCACTCCAGTCAGTATTAAGTCATGGAAGATGCTGGACACTAAACATATAAAATTACTATTCCCACTCCAGTCAAAATTAAGTCAGGGAAGATGCTGGACATTAAACATATATAAATCACTATTCCCACCCCAGTCAGTATTAAGTCTGGGAAGGTGCTGGACATTAAACATATATAAATAACTATTCCCACTGCAGTCAGTATTAAGTCTGGGAAGGTGCTGGACATTAAACACATAAAAATTACTATTCCCACTCCAGTCAGTATTAAGTCAGGGAAGATGCTGGACACTAAACATATAAAATTACTATTCCCACTACAGTAATTATTAAGTCAGGGAAACTTCAGGACACTAAGGTGTCCATTACGATACCCGGCGGTAAAAAATCCGCCATCTACCATAGCCGTAAAAAACCGCCCGCCTACACCGTGTGAATACCGACCGAGCAATCACGATGTCGCGAAGCGAACACCGCCCGCGGCGTAAAAAACACACAAAATACCGCCCGTCTATGTCCGAGTAGAAGATTATCCGTCCGCCACGGACGTAAACCTGCACGACAACCCAAAACCACCCGCCCTGACGACCGAGACACCGGCCGTGAAATTAGGATCTCCCCGACATGAGCGCGGTAAATCCACAAATTCACCTCCCGCCATCGTAAACAACAGTGATGAAAATGGACACGGCAGAAGCCCTGGCAGCCACGTCTGTGCACGGAAACCATCCGCGGAGCCAAGGAAACACACACAACATGGCCAACAAGTCCACACAGCAACCCACGCCCAAATACCCAAACACAGTACACATCCCAAAGACACATCCCCCCTGGCCAAACAAAAAAACTACAAATCCCAGAACACCAGCCACAACACACCTGAAAACAACAGCCCATCATGACACACCCACATAGGTAAGTACAAAAGCAGCCCCATCACAGACCACAATCCCTTGCACCACTACAAACTGAAGACGAGAGGGGAGAACACAGTGAGCCATAAAGGACAGCAGCACACCACAGACACGCACCCATCACACCCATCACCACCACCACCACCACCACCACCACCAAACACCGGCCCCACAAACCCCCTGCACATCACACACCACACACACACACCGCACCAGCACCACAAACACCAAACCACACACCATGGCAGCACAGAGAATGCCCAAGTACACTTCCACTGAGCTGACGGTCATGGTCGACGAGATCATCAAGGTGCACCCACAAATCTATGGGAACCAGGTCCAACAGACACCACTAGCCACCAGAAACCGGATGTGGAGCAGGATCGTAGAGCAGGTTAATGCAGTCGGGAACGTGCCACGCAACTGAGCAGAAATCACCAAGAGGTGGCCCGACCTGAAAAGAGTGGTCAGAAAGAAGGAGGCCAAGAATCGGCAGCTGGCTGACAGGACTGGCGGAGGAAATCCCGCGCTATTCAAGACCTTCAAGGCGTGGGAGGAGAAGGTGCGAGGCATCCTACATCCGGAGAGTCTCACCGGAATACCAGGGGAGTGGAGGCTGGTAAGTACAAACAAATGTATACCAGCACACCGCTATGTACTGACATGCACTACCACAATGCCACAGCTCCGAGGGACAAACACCCCCATGTCCAGTACACAATACACAAGACATCACTCACACATGCAACAGACACTCCCACACACTCAGCCCAAAGCTACCAACTAACAAAACCATGGGGGCATGTGTACAGTCAGCCAGCACCGCAACTCCCACCAGGTCCCCATGTACTCCAGATGCGCCAGAAGGAGCACTCCCCACACCCACACCCATGTGTCAGCCATAGGTGCACTAACCAACAAGTAACAGGTAAGTAGCCATAACACAAAGTCAGTGGGTCGGAGGGGGGACAGCTGAAGTACAACACCCACCAGGCCCCTAGTACTACAGCACAGCAAGGTGGAGCACACCCCACACCCATTTGTCAGCCATAGCTGCACTAACCAACAAGTAACAGGTAAGTAGCCGTAACACAAAGTCAGTGGGTCGGAGGGGGGACAGCTGAAGTACAACACCCACCAGGCCCCTAGTCCTACAGCACAGCAAGGTGGAGCACACCCCACACCCACACCCATGTATCAGCCATAGCTGCACTAACCAACAAGTAACAGGTAAGTAGCCGTAACACAAAGTCAGTGGGTCGGAGGGGGGACAGCTGAAGTACAACACCCACCAGGCCCCTAGTCCTACAGCACAGCAAGGTGGAGCACACCCCACACCCATGTGTCAGCCATAGCTCCACTAACCAATAAGTAACAGGTAAGTAGCCGTAACACAAAGTCAGTGGGTCGGAGGGGGGACAGCTGAAGTACAACACCCACCAGGCCCCTAGTCCTACAGCACAGCAAGGTGGAGCACACCCCACACCCACACCCATGTGTCAGCCATAGCTGCACTAACCAACAAGTAACAGGTAAGTAGCCGTAACACAAAGTCAGTGGGTCGGAGGGGGACAGCTGAAGTACAACACCCACCAGGCCCCTAGTCCTACAGCACAGCAAGGTGGAGCACACCCCACACCCACACCCATGTGTCAGCCATAGCTGCACTAACCAACAAGTAACAGGTAAGTAGCCGTAACACAAAGTCAGTGGGTCGGAGGGGGGACAGCTGAAGTACAACACCCACCAGGCCCCCAG
Source organism: Calotriton arnoldi (assembly GCA_963921515.1). Classification (NCBI taxonomy): domain Eukaryota; kingdom Metazoa; phylum Chordata; class Amphibia; order Caudata; family Salamandridae; genus Calotriton; species Calotriton arnoldi. Next base: position 848,126 of record CAWUFW010007574.1, read on the forward strand.
TCCTACAGCGCAGCAAGGTGGAACACTCCCCACACCCATGTGTCAGCCACTGCAGTGCACACCTTCAGCCGACAGGTAGATATCTTACCGTACATGGAGGGGTTTCTATGGGTGGTAAGCCATCACCACAACTCACCACACCGCCCCCACTCCCACAGACCAGCAAGATGGAGCACCCCTCCCTCCCATAACCATGTGGCATCCATTGCATTGCGTCCTCCAAACCAACCAGTAGGTAGACAAATGTACAGGGCGGTGTGTCTGTAGGCATGAGGACTGTATTACAACTAACATTTGGGACATGTCACGTAGCAGAGGAACAGGCAGCACTGCTCCCTGACATAATCATGTGACGAATGTGCACACGGACATGAATTACAGAGTCATAGCCCACATGAGCCATCTCAAATACAGCAACACCTAAGGAGTCACGTCTGCATGCACAAGTCTCACTGGAGTACTGACCCACACGGCGTGCACTGTGCCACTCATCACACACATCAGCAACACCATCGAAGTCTTGTCCATGTAGTCGTTTCTGCCTGTTCCCTTGACAACGTACAACATCGCCCATGTAAGTCTAACCTGTCTCAAAGTAACAGAGTGGAACCCCAGTAATGCTCATATACACCACTGGACCCATGAACCACACAGCCACACAATGCACATTCAACATATCATCCATCTCATCTGTCAGCCCCAGTGTCATGAAAGTGTCATCGGAACAGCTGGCCCTCATGCAGTAGTTCAGCAAAGATACCTGCCGATGACAAATAATGTGTCTGCAGTGACTGAAGCGCACGTCACACTGTGATTTACAACATACATAATGTAGTCAACAGCCCAAGACACTGCATTGCTGCACAAGGCTGAGGGTAGCACGCACACCAAGGAATCGTCCCATCTGCAATACGTTGTGTGGCATACAACCATCACTCACTCACTACAATGCTTCCAGTGTAATGTCCCTAAATGATAACAGTGAGCAGATATGCTGGGTATGTGAGACATACACACACCTTTGTCTCTGCAGTGTCATGTGGCCAAAACACATGCCCCCATCTGCACCCATATGTCACAGTATGTACCACAAAACCAGATTTCACCTCAAAAGTGTTCACGGGGCTGTACCCCTTTTGCCATTTGCGTTAGTAAGCGTTACATTTGAACCCCAAAACCAGATTTCACCTCAAAAGCGTTCACGGGGCTGTACCCCTTTTGCCATTTGCGTTAGTAAGCGTTACATTTGAACCCCAAAACCAGATTTCACCTCAAAAGCGTTCACGGGGCTGTACACCCTTTTTAATCTGCGTGTCGAAGCGTTACACATGTCCCCCAAAACCATATTACATCACAAAAGCGTCGATGGGGCTGGACCACGCATACACCCAAGCCACAAAATGTAGGAGTACAGCAACACACACCCCTTGGTATTGCAAATCCGTCCCATGCCACATGATCACATCACACAGTTCCATTGCCTTGCCCACACATACACACATTGTATATACACACACACGCATCTGGGAAACCTGTGCACGACAGTGCACAAACTGTGAATGTCAGACAACTAATACAAACTTTGCAAGGTGCAACACAATAACCTATCTTATCCGCCCCACAGGTGCCGAACAGCTCGATGCTGGAGAGGGAGACAGCAGCCGGCACAGCCAGTCCGCAAGCCCCTGACCCGGACTCACGGATGTGGAAGACCTGGACACCTCTTTGGACGAGGACCCGCGAGCAGGCCCATCTGGTGTGGCAGGGCCCAACCGCTCCCCAGGCCCCCTCCTACCCACCAACCCATCACCCAGGGCTGCTGACCAGTCCCAGACCCCTGCTGCCACAGTCGTTGCGGCCACCACCACCGCCGCAACCACCACCACCACCACCACCACGCCATCCCTGACCACTCAACCAGCGCAAGGGGTGGCACGCCCATCGGGCTCGACCCTGGGAGCCAGACTGAGGACCGGGGTGACCAATGTGGCGAGTGGGCAGGTCGGTGGCAGCAGTTCTGGTGGGAGGAGCAGGGTCAGGCCAACGCCATCTGAGCCTGGGAGCCAAGCCCCGCCGCAAATCGCCAGAGTCCTTGGGTCCTATGAAGAGGCCCAAGGACAATGGGCCAGGTCAGCTGCCGACACTCGGGAAGTCCTTGGGGTGTTGAGGTCCATGGAGCCCATATGGGCCAATTCGTGACCTGTATGGACCAACTTGTGGACCTCATGGGCCAGCTGGTGGTGGTGGTGAGGGCCCAAGCAAGGCCAGCCACACCACCTCCGCCACCACGTGCTGTGGCGCAGGGTCGTGCAACATCAAGTTCCCCAGCATCCACAGCGAGTGAGCAGTCCTCAGCCACCACCAGCAGCCCACCAACACAACCCACCCCTTCCAAACGTGGAAGGGGCCGTCCGAAGAGGAAACAGGTGTCCAGAGAGGACTTCGCACGCTCCAAACGCCAGTGAGTCAGCCAGCCACGTTGGCCACCTACTGCATTAACTTGGACTACGATCCTACCCCACACTGCCATTTGAATGGCATGTGTCTGTTGGACTGTGGACATAGAACATCATGGGTACACCTTGACCATCACGCAGCCATGACCGTCAACTCATTGTTACAGCATGCACCACTTTTGTCATCACCTTGCCCACAATCACATGTCACCGCTGTAAATAAATACACCTTGATCACTTTCTGCTGTATGTGCTCTGTGTTTATTCAACGATGTGAAACCGTCACCATGATCAGAAATGCATCTGCTGTGTGGTATGTCGATAGGCCAGGGGAGGCTGTAGGGACCCAGGGTGAAAAACAGAACAAGAGTCCATTGAATGAGTGTGTGGGGAGTGGCACATCTGACGGCAGCAGTGCACGAGTCCCAAAAAGAAGAAGTGGGGGGACGCTGATGTCATGACAGGAAGTGACATCTTGGAAGGTGGCTTGCACCGTCAGCCTGATGGCCTCCCCTCGCTCACCCCAACATGCGTTTGCATGTGAGAAGCCAGCGCGTGCACAGGCAGCTCCGAGCTCGCCCCAGAGAGGCCAAAGAGTGGATGTGTGGGTCCATTTGAACAAGTTATCTGTTTTGCGGTCTGATCAGTGGTGGGACGCCGTCCACCAGCGTGGTACCCCGACTCGAGACCAGGAGAACAGTGACAATGCATGACAGGCTCCGCAGTCCGGATACATCACATGCAACACACAGAGGCTGTAGCTGCCCTAGTGGCCCAGGCCGCGTCCAAAATCCCAGACGAAAGGTGGACCCACCCCGGCGCGCATTGTCATTACCACCGCTGCCATTGACTAGCGACCCATGTGGTGGGACATGGGCCTCAGGGTGACGGGCCTCCGAGCCATCCACCGCCAACGACTGTCATGCAACACACACATATCGCTAAGCCAATAGGACACTTTGCCTGCACACCAGGTCTCGATTCGGGTTGCCACGCGGGTGGACGGCGTGCCAGCAATTTTTTCACGCGGGCACGGGAACTGGAGCTAATGGACCCACACATTCACTCTTTGGCCTCTCTGGGGCGAGCTCGGAACTGCTTGTGCACGCGCGGCCTTCTCTATTGCAATGGCATGTGACGGGTGGGGGAAAATAGGCAATACGTCAGATGGTGCAAGCCACCTTCCGTGACATCACTTCCGGTCGTGAAGTGTGCGCCCCCCCACTACTTATTTTTGACTTGTGCCATGCTGCACAATGAGGAGGTGTTGCCTGCGAGATGTGCCCAGGATGAGCGCCATGACCTCCCACCCACCAAGCTCCACTGCCATCCCGTGCCCTGGGTCGCCTGTGCAGGTGGACAATGTTGGGGGTACACCTGGTGGACAGGGGATGTGAGTGCCCTGGTGAGGGCCTGGCGGATGCACAGCAGTATCCAGCATGAGGGTGGGCTTACATCTACACCTGATGCAGCATTGATCGTGTGCCCGCCTGTTGTGCCCACACGAGTTCACATTCATCCCCAGACAGGTGGTCTTTCCAAATGCCCAAGACAGCGGTAATCCTGTGCTCCCGAATCCTCCAAAGACAGTGTGTTTCAACAATGCATGTGTGCACCTACCCGTCACAACCACCCACCTGGGCCAAGCGGAACTCCCGCTTCACATGACACATGTGTGTCTTCCACAGTTGTGCTACTCTCTCAGGGGCGGACCTGCAACTGTCCCGTAGCACACAAACAGCATCCTGTTTGAATGGTAGGCACACTCACACATCTACCTGTGACACAGTGATGGCTGTGATGGCAATTGTGACTGCCACGGCAGTGTTGGTGGCCATGGCAGGGCACACTCACACACATTGCATACGCAGCACTTCGTGTCACTACTCGGCACATCGCACTGGCCACTGTCCCTGGGGTTGATAAATTATGCCGCCTGTCTATGTTATCTGTGACTGGATGCTGTTGTTCCTGTATTCGATTGTATCTGTGTAGTTGATGATTGCAGTTGTTGCAGTGTGTGCATGGTTAAGTGAGGCACATGCCGTGTATGGTACCTCAGCAATTGCAATGTCTGGTCTCACATTCCAATGTGTTGTACACGTGGCAGGGACTTCACTTCTTTCAGACTCTGCTACTTGTGTGTGTGATGAATATGCTTTTCTGTGACATGGATTGACTGCATGTATTTGGTGGTATTTCTGGGGAAATGTATCCGTGTCATGTTTGCGTGCAAGCAATGCACAGGGTGTGAGTGTAGCCACAGGATGACAGGCAGCCTGCGCAGAGTATGCGGGCATGTGTGAGCTTACTTGTTGTGTGGCCAGCAGTGTAGGTGTATGTTAGTCTTGTGATGCACATTGTGCCTGGGCACATGGCTTACTTCCAATGTGTGCATTTGGGAGGTGTTGGTGTGTGTGGTGTGAGTGGTATGACTTTGGGGTAGTGTTGGCGTGTGTGTGTGCTGTGGCAATGTCAACTACACACATGTGTTACCCAGGCCCATGGTGGATGTTTGTATCCGTGTTCAGGTCTGTGAATGTGATCACATGTGTGTGTTGTATGTTGCACAGTGTGCAGTGTGTGGGTGTGTCCTTGCAGTTCAGGCTGACTCCTACTTGTTATGTTTCTGACGTTGTGTGTCTGCAGGGTGTGTGACTGTCAAGATTGTGCCTTGTTCAATTGAGCCTGTCAGAATTTCTGCAGTTCTTACTCACTGTGCAGTCCTGCCCACCCACACTGATGTCGTGTGTGTTTTGTCAGGCATTGCTGTAGCATGCTTTTGCGTGGCTCCTACTTTACTTGCTGAGTGTGAGGTCAAACTGTGAAGGAAATTGTAGACATATGTAGGACTGTGCTTTGTAGTGACCAGGCCGTCAGTGTTTATTTGATGATCTGTTGGGCCACTTCAGGGTCTGACAAGTCCTGGGCCACGAGCTGTAGTTTTTCACTGTGTCCACTGTTGCGGCTACTCATATGCGTTGACATCCAATGACACTGGACTACATGGTCATCTCACGACTGTCGTGTACTTCACACACTCTCATCCTCTCTCATTCGTACTTGTGTTCGTGAAATGATTCAGCAGAGTCACATATTTGCTTCAAGCCATGTATTTGGACTTACGTCCTCTGTGATGCAGTATAGTGGACACTACTGGCAGCGAAATGCATGTGGTGGATATACTTAGCATGATTACACATACAAAAGGGGGTTCGGGTAGATGTGATTAGTTGTTGACTGTGGGATGAGGGCTTCAGAGTTACAATTGCCTTTCCCTTGCTATGCTAATGTACATTAGCTAATTACTGAAGAGCTGTAGACTTTGACACAGACAGTATTCATTTTGCCTACCAGACAGCTTGACATCATAGGCACAGTACATCTCAGTTCCATGGTACAGGTTTACTACAATAGTTACTCCGACACACCTGCGTGTGAGGTGACATCTGAGCATGAGCCAACGGGCATGCAGCAGCGTGTCACTAGTTGTTGCAATGTGGTGGCTACTGAACATGACACATTCACTGGGGTCATGTTGTTGGGGGATGCATTTGTTGTCCATGCAAAGTCCTGGCACGGAAGTACAGACAAAGGTGAGGTGACAGTTCTCACGTGATACAGCAGACGTGATTGGTGTGCACTGACCGGTGCATGTGTTCATGTGCGCAGGATACATATTATGGCATAGTTGTTCATGCAGTATTGTCCATGTGGTTACTGTACACAAGTCCCATACCTCTGCCTCCCCCTGTTCATGCAGAGATACTGGATATGGTGAGGAACAGAGTGCATGTCCCGAAAATGTCCGATGTCATGGCAGTGGAGTTGATGGTGTGGTGTTTGTTGCAGGTTGTATGGTATAGTTGTTGTACAGCTAACTGCCCAGTCCGTGCGAAAGTCAAGCATGGGTACGGTGTTGAACATCATTGTTCAATTGGGGGTATTGCGTCGGGGCCCGATGAATTGACAAGTTGTCAGGTATGCGATACCTTCCAGCAGGGCTTCCATGGCATTGGTGGTAAACATGGATGCCATCCAATGAAGAGGATGGTGGCTGGCAATGTGTTCATCGTAAGTTGTCCCTTGTAGGAGCCTGATGGGACATGTTGGATGACATTCGATGAAACTGTGATCCAGAATACGTTGTGTGGAGGCACACTGGTCCCATTGCAGTGTGTGTCCGATTGCAGCCACATACGCCATGCCCCCATAGACTGAACAGATCCTGTCGTGGGCGTCCAGGGGGGCGAACAGTTGTACCAGGTCCGCCTTTGGACATGCCGGGTTGGAGAGACATAAATCCACAGGACAGTGGAACGGACACCTCCGACAGTAGAAGACGAGTGGAGAGGTGTGGTGCAGCGGCCAGGGCAGCTGACTCCGGAGCACAGGGTTCACGGTTCGATCCCCGGCTCCTGAGGCAGCTCAGCTCAGCACCATGTGACTCTGGGCAATAGCTCACTTAATTTCCACTCCAGCGCCTTGAGACCCGTAAGGGTGAGTAGCTGCGCTATATAAAAACGGACTTACATTTTTTTTTTTTTAAGACGGGGATGACGCAGCTGAACATTGCGATGCGGTAAGTTACTCGGTAACTTGCGTTCAGCATGGCCAGATTTTCACAGCCCACTATCTGTAGCAGGCTCTCAATGTACAGCTGCATCTGTCCAGCGTAGTTGGGAAGCAGTGGTGCAACAGCCATTTTGCTACAGGACGATGTGATGGCGTGTTCCGGAAGGCTGTGCAGTCAGCAGAGTGCAACCTCCGACGATGCTGTGAATTCTGGAATGGTTGTACGGAGGCAGGACTTGGGTTATAGCTTGTGCGGAGGACACAGGCCCTCATCCCACATGCTTCAATGAATGGTCAAGGCCAGTGGTGTCTGACTCCTTCCAGATTACTTGCATTTGAGCCACATGGAGGAGTGGTATAATTTCTTTTTTGTGTTATTAACTTTCTTTCATGTTGGGTGCTATCTGCCCAGTGGACGGTTTACTCTGCATGGCTCTGTTTGGCTTCTTGTTGGTACAATGGCTCTATTCTCCTGCATGAATAGTTGCAATGTGATTTCAGGGTGGGAATGGAAGGCCATTCAGTGCTATCTGCTCTCCCGTGTGTGGGCGGGACACTGCGTTTCCGCTATACGTTGGGCCTTCTGTGTGGGTGTAGTAATTTGAGACACCTGTTCTCAGGCAGCAGGGTTTTTCAATGTTGTGTATTTCATGTCTTGGTATTGCGAGCAGGATGGTATAGGTATTTTTGGATGGTACTGGCGTGCCTTTTGCGGTCAAGGTCCATATTCTGCGCTGTTATGTAGCTGCCGCTGTGTGCTTCGCCATGTTTTGCACACAAGGGTGTGTCCTATTTTGGCGTCACATCACTCCCCTGTTCGGGACAGTTGTGTGACATCAGGTTGGCAACTGTGAGTTGCCGGTTGGGGACATGACTGATGCAGGAATGCCACGTGACATGTGCCTTCAGGGTGGGGCTGGTGTGTGGGGTGTGTAGTTGTGACCCTGTGTTGTATGTGTGCGGCCCATGCATGGCGCTGTCGTTGGCCTCTGCGTTGAGCGCATGTGTAGCTGCGTCATCGCCGCTGCGCTGCAGTGCCGTGACGGGGACGTCACTTCCTGGTCCCGGGTAGTGTGTGCCCGGTTGTTGCGAGTTGTTTCATTTTGACCGGTGGGACATTTGTGGGTGCAGTGGTGGATGTGTCCTGTCCACACAGGGGTGTCTGGGGGGGCCCTTGTGCAGTTTTTCCGCACTTGCATTGTGTGCAGTGTTTGCGTGCCCTTGTTGTGTGTCTGCCTACCTGCGTCGCCGCGGCGCGATGACTCCTAGGTGCTGCATCAGGTAGAGCATGGGGATGGCCTGGAGTGCATGATTCATGTCGGGGTGGGCCGCCTTTTTGGTCTCCGTACTCAGCAGTCGAGTTTCCGCCTTGGTATCTCGTGCGGTGTCTCTTAGCCGGGGGAGCTGTTTGGTTGTGGCATCGTAATTTGTACGCCGGGCGGTACGTCATTTCGTCGGACGGTGTGTCTCCATTGGCTCGCGCCGCTACGTGGACGGGCGCACTTTGATGGCGGGCGGCGTCGCTGGCTTACGGGCGGTGTTTGGCTGACTTTTCACATCCTAATTTGGCGGGCGTGTGGGCTGTTGCGGGCGGACGGTAACTAGTGGTTTTTGCCTCCGACAGCACGGCGGTAATGCTTCCTCCCGACATCGTAATGGAGCCCTAAATATATATATTTTACTATTTGAACAACCTCACCATTTTCCCCTAATAACCCAACATCCCAGTACTAAAAAAACCCTATAATTTCTATTTTTAATTAACTTTATTTCTTCAAATTAATTCCAAATTTTTAATTTTTAATTTAATAATTAATTTTAGAATAATATTTAAATAACACTCCCCACCCTTATCCCCTAATAACACAACATCACACTTCTAAAAAACAAAATATATTTCCTTTTTATAATTTCACTTTCTAATTTTAAAAAATTTGCAATTTAAACTTTTTTATTTAAATATATCAATTCATATAACTAATTTTAAAACACTCCCCAACCTTCTCCCCTAATAACACAATATCCCACTCTAAAAACAAAAAATTATTTTCGAATTTTAAATTTAAATTTCATATTTTAAATTATTTCCAAAATTTGAAATATATACTAATATTTTAAAAACACTACCCACCCTTATGCCCTATTAACCCAACATCCCACTCCTAAAAGAAAACATATTTTTTATATTTTTATTCTAAATTTTGTTTTTGTAAATAATTTCTAATTTTAAATAAATTTAATTAATATGTAAATTTTATCCTAGTATTTTTAAAACACTACCCACCCTTATCCCCTAATAACCCAACATCCCGCTCCTAAAACAAAACATATATTTTATATTTTTAATATAAATTTCGTTTTTGAAATTAATTTCTAATTTAAAAAAAATTAAATTAATATCTAAATTTAAACTAATATTTTTAAAATACTCCCCACCCTTATCCCCTAATAACCAAACATCCCGCTCCTAAAACATATGTTACAAAAAATGTTTTTATACAATTTCAAACAAATATTCAAACAATTAAAATAATACAAAATTAATAACAATACAGAATATTTAAATATTAACAAAAAAATGATATTTTACACTTTCTATATTTTTTTTCCGATATTTTTTACAGCACTAACTATTCGATATTATCTATTGACGTTATTACTTGTTCGATATTTTATACTTCGATATTTTTTAAATTAAAAAAAACCGATATTTTTGACTACGATATTCATTAATACGATATTATGAGACATTCGATATTACAACTTCGATATTACTGCAATTCGATATTTAGGATTCGATATTATGTCTATTCACCATGTGAGTTGCTGAAAGAAGGGAAAACATTGCTATGGGACGAGAATTGTCAGAATGAATTTATGTAATTGAAGAATGACATTGTCTCTGCTGATGTGCTGGCACCTTTTAATCCTTCCAAAGAGTGTATCATCACAGTAGATGTGAGTGGTGGAGGTTTGGATTCTACCCTTGCTTACATGAGAGAGGGTTTTGAGAAAACTGTTGGTTTCGCTTCACGGACTTTGAGAGAAAATGAGAAAGTATTTTCTGTCATAGAGAAAGAACTCTTGGCATGCTGTTGGGCTGTCAAAAGCTTTAAGTGATGTGTCCGAGGAAAGAAATTTACACTGAAAACAGATCATAAGTCATTAGTTAACATCTTGGCTGGTAATGTTATAAAGGATCATACCCCCAGAATAGCCAGATTGAGCTCAAAATTATTTCAGTATAATTTTCAAATCGAACAAGTGTATAGTGGAAAGAACAACAGAGCTGATTAATTGTCACGATCACCTATTCCTGGTGATAACAATGTTTGTGGTGAAAAGGATGACAAATGTTTAATAGCTACAGCGCTTGAATGGAATGTAGCATTTGCTGAGGATACAATTCTAAACGAAGTTTCTAGCTTTCTCACAGGATGGTGGCCCCTAAATATATGGCCAATCCATTGAAAAATCTCTTTTATCCTTTCTTAACCCATTAAACCGTTACATTTATAGAGGCATATTTATGGGGATTTGGCGTAGGGAAGCGCAGCGAGTCACCTTGCAGCGCTGCACTAAGTCAAAATGAAAGGGCCAAAATACACCATATTTATTCAGTACAGAGCATTCCTGTCATTTCTCCCTGCCCTGGTGCCATATCGAAGCCTAGCGCCAAAGCAGGTGATGGAGCAAGGACTCACAAATGAGACTTGCTTGGAGGCAATCTTCTCATAGTATTAATTTATTAAACTTTGTATTGTTCATACTAATAATTGCATACACGAATACAAGTAGAAAGGAAGCTTGCCTATGTGTTATAACTAATAAATAACGCTTGTCTATTCTAAAATGGCCGCTAAAGCGCGGGAAAACTATTGCGCATGTGTCAACCATATCACGTGGTGTGACGTCTTTCTTTGCTTGGTGGGAAATTCTTTCTTCTGCGCAGTGTGTATTAAAATGGCCGCTTTATGTTTTCACGTGCTACAGCTTGCTCTCATGTTGCAATTAAACTGTGGTATTCTAACGCTATTAATGCGGGATAGAATTTATAAGTAAATGGGAATAGAATAGAAAGAGTGGGTATACAGTGAAACAATTTATTTGTGATTTTAATATTTTCTTCTTTGACTTTTATTAGTTCCTAAATTGGGCCTGGGGTTGGTGAACTGAAACTCGAGAGACACTGGTTCTGCGCATGCGCCCTGCTTGGCTGCCCAGAGGAAAAGATTAAGTCAACCTGGACGTCGTCCAAGGCCATGACCTGCTGGCCAACACTATTGTACCACGATATCCCCACCGAAAAGAAACAATTTATATGAACAATGGATTAAACTTGTCGTGAGACGGGTGGGAAATAAAGCAAATGTATTAATTGTGAGGGGCGGTATTTTTAAACAATGGGCTTAAAGAAATTGAACCAAATCGATATGGTGTGAGGATCAACCCCCTGTCCCCGTCCAATCAGAAGTAGTGGGTCCATATTTTTGCAACATTAAGGGGAGGTACATGGGCGTAGAAGGGTATAATAGATATAGAATTAGCTAATTAGATAGGCATAAGCTCCAGACATACAAGCTGATCGATTGCAGACTGAATCGCTGTCCGGGGAGATCCTGAGGCGGGGACGGCGGAGTCCATTAGAAGGAAGACGCTGGAGAATCGAGGAGAAGCGGAGTATCAGAGAGGGGAACGACGCAGGCGTCGTAGATAGAGAGGTCACCGGTCCGGTCCTGAACCTGGAGGAGGTCTTTGCTCTTCATCCTTCTTGGGTCCTTTCTTTCCAACTCCTTGGCCAAGGGGTTTGGTTCTCGCACTTTTAGGTAAATATAAATGCAACCTTAGTTGCGCTGCTGTCTCTATCTTCTTCTTTCTGGGGAACCGTTATTGATCGATAAATTGATTTATGCTTCATCCTTGATATACGATTAAGTATCATGTGCTTATGTATTTTACTCTGCTAAATCTTTAGATAAACATTTTAAAACTTCCTGACTCAGTGATTATTTCAGGATTATGAATTGTAATGAATGTCACTCATTTTAAACTTCCCAATTAACAGAGGGTCCATTGGTAAGTCATTACTCTTCAATTAGAAAAGTAATTGATAGCAGGGATTTTGATAAAGAGTACAACTGACCCACCAGCGGAAAATACTAGCGTAGTATGAATGTATGGGACCAAGTGAGTATTTGGTGTATGAATGCTCGTTGCTAGTAACCCGCTGGATCAGTTTTCTGGTTATCAGAGGATGGTTTTGGTTGTACTTTGTTAATTGGGTAATGAGAGTTTTATTTTTATGAACTAACATCCGTGTGTTTAAAGTTTGTTTTATGTTGTCCAGAATTCCCCGGGGAAAATTGAATAGCGGATGGTAAGTGGAAGCCATACTGCAGTGAGGTTATCTGTCAGGCAGAAATAGTACTGAAAAGTTAAGCAGGGCTATCAGTACTTGTTAGGGACTCTACGCGTGTATGTAATACCAAAAGGAATGCTGGTGGAAATTTGATGTTATATCACCTAGAAAGGGTAACATTGAAGAAGTAGCAGGTATTTCTGAAGCTTACGTGAAGAATAAACGGAAGGGTTTTACTCGTAGTGTATGTTTAGTAAACGGAAAGGTTTTACTAAGTGTGAGAGAAACTATCCTTTTCAATTTAGCGAAACTGACACGATAGCGAATGTTTTGTGTTGTTATTGAATATTAATGAGAATTGTGGAGAAATAAAAGTTTTGCGTACGGTTTTGTAAAGAGAGGGTCAGCTACCGGAGAGTAAGCTGACGTCACAAAATGCCGCGCTGGGATTGGTTGAAACAGCGGGCGTGGAACGACTCTTGTAAAGGAGGGGTCAGTAGTCAGGAGTAGTACTGCCGTCATAGGTGCCGCGCTGGGATTGGTCGAAACAGCGAGGGACATAGAAGCGCAGATTGTAAAGGAGGGGTTGGCAGACAAACGTCACAAAAGGGCCGCGCTAGGATTGGTTCAGAGACAAAAGTTAGCTGAAATCTGATTGGCAGTTATAATAGAAGTCGAAATCCTAGTGGATAGTGGAGATTGTATGTTAAAACGTGATCCAACTTTAATAGGAATTCGTCCGGATAGGAGATTCCTAGGTTTAGCAGAATATAATTATATACACCAAGATTTGCCAAAAATGTACGGAGAGAAGAGGAAAATGTCATTTCTACAAAAGATTAAGAATTATTTTAAAAAGGATAAACCAATCAAAACTAGAGAAGGAATTATCATTCCACCAGCTAAAACGCCCGCTTCATTTATGATGATGGAGAGAGGTTATCATACTTGCGTATGGATAGAAAATTGGATGGAATATACCAAAAATGATGGAATATTAGCATTTCCTGAGAATGGTACTTTCAATGGGAGAATTCTTCAAAATTTGAGATTAAGAATGAATGACTTAGAACCCAGACCTAGATTAACTCAATACGAAGCCTTAGAGGAATGGGAAACCGAGGCATTTGAACGTGACTGATCCAGGAGTAATAGGGGTTATCGGGGATTTTTCCCTAGGTACCAAAATGAGTTAAGGGACGGTCAGATGAAACAGTGGAGAAGAGCAATGCTTACAGAGGGTCTGTATCCGATATTAATGGCAGAAGAATCGTTAGGGAGCAAATGTACAGAAAAGACAAAACACTTGACTAGATTTGGAGATTCTGAAGATGAATTTATGGAAGACATATTAAAGAACCCGCCACCATATCAGGAAGGGACAAGTGGATGCACCCCAAGTGCACCACTATTAAGGGCACCATTGGTACCGCAAGTATTGCATGATTCCCCAGTTAGTAGAGTACTTCACGATAAAGAAAAGGAAGCCATAGATAAAAACAGAGCAGAATTAATACAGAAAGTAACACAATTAAGTGTTCATCCTGATTCACTAACCATACCTGTAACAATTGGTCCAGTGGTTCCCTTATATGGTGACAGAGTAAATTATCCCAAACCTCTAGTTATGCCTACTCCTATGAATGTTCCTAAACCTGAAACAGTAGTAATGGTTGAGGATCACTTTAGTGATTGTGAATCTATGATTTCATTAATGGACTTGCCCATTCGAGAATCTGCAAACAGTACCCCCAGAAGAGTAACACCTGGTTGCTCCAAAGATGTAAACATAGTAACCTCATCAGGAACCAAAAGTGCCACAGTAGTTACACCAGAAGACTTAGAAAGGTGGGCACAAGGATCAGACAAACAAAGTTCACCCCCAAAGATCATGGACATTTATAAATTAAAGGTTGAGTTAGAAGAAATGATAGCAGGAAATGTAGGGGTAGATCGCCTAAATACTTACGATGAAGAAGAACTATTGTTCATGTGCAGAAGCATCACTAGAAATGTAAAAATATTTCATGAAAAATTATCAGATTTGGCTTTGCACATGGGAATTGAAATAGGGAAGTCAAAAGTGTTACAGAAGCCCTATAGAGCAGATTTTTCTGACAAAGATTTAGAAAACATGAATGCCTCTGGAAGGAAACTACAAGTAAAAGAATTGATGTCAGTTTTGCAGACATGGGGAGACCTAGATAAATGGAAAGTTTGATGGACAAAGAAAAAGGAAGAGGCACGATACAGTAGAACTACTTCTGAATATTTAATGAAGGAAACAGGGAAAGCAGATCAAATGTACCCGATGCGAGAAGTTCCAGGAGGGGGATTTGTACATGTCCCATGGAGCAGACAGGATATTTTGTCATTTACGAATGATTTTCCAAAGTTAAGAGAAAAGCCAATTGAATGGTACAAGCAGGTTGAGAGGTTTGTGAAGGTGTCAAAGGTATTGTTGAAGGATTTGGATGGTTTGTTCGACATAGTGGTACCTGCCGATTTGTGGACAGATTGTAAAATCACAGTTGATTGGCCCAGTGAAGAGTATCCTAGAGATCCAAAGACAGGTGCCCCGTTAAGTGATGTAATGAAAAAGTATCAGCAGGTAATAACTTACCTGAAAGGGAAAATACCACCAAAAGAAACAGATTGGGTGAAAATAGACAGAACTACCCAGGAAGCCAGCGAATCGGTGCAAGCCTATTATGAACGTTTATTGCAGGTATTCAAACAGTATAGTGGATTTGAGGACATTGGAGATAAAAACATGAGTCAGTTTGTCTACCGATTTGTTTACGGTCTAAAGCCAGAGATTTGTCAGATGATTAAGCAGCACATGTTGTGCTGGCAAGGGAAACCGATCGACGAGATCTTGAAATATGCTAAATATTGTGGAGATGACATTGAGGATAGGCACAAGAAACTACAAGAGAAAGTGATGTGGGCTCAGGTAAAAATGGCCGAGAGACAGGGAATTAATTTGGATAATCCAAGTGATAATCAGGGAAAAGATTCTGGAACGAATGGTGACACTGGGAATGGTGGAAAAATGAGATGACAAATGAGTAGAGAAGAGGCAAAAAAGAAATTTCCTTGTCATGGATGCGGAAAATTGGGGCATTGGAAGGATGAATGTAAAAAGATTCGGAATAATAATGGCCCAAATCAAAATTTAAATCCACAGACGCAGAATGACTTTTACAGGACGACTTCTGTCCACATAGTCAATGACGGTGCCTAGGAGAGGGGGAGAAGGAGTGCGTACTTGGTGCATCCTTACCGGTAGATCAGTCAGGTCCATATGTTGAAAGGAATGTGAAAGGTAATGATATTACTTTCCTTTTGGACACTGGTGCTACCAGGTCTGCTGTAAGAACAGCAGACATCCCAGACCTTCCTCTCTCTGGAGAAGCTATCCAAGTTGTGGGGGTGGCTAATCGAAAGATTAGAACACCTCTTACCAAACCAATAGAAGTAAAAATTGGAAATTTTAGAGAAATGCATCAATTTGTAGTATGTGATTCCAGTCCAGTAAATTTATTGGGCCGAGATTTGTTGTGTAAAATGAACTGCACAATTTTCTGCACGCCGGATGGTGTGGCAGTTCAGACCCCGGATGAAGACCATGTATATAAATTTATGATTGCAAAGCAAGGTACAGAAGTAGATGAGATGTTCTCTTTGATAACAAAAGACGAGTTGCCAGAAGAATTAAAAACTACGGTAAATTCCATGGTATGGGATTTCACGGGAAAGGAAGTAGGACTTATGGCCAAAATAGACCCAGTTAAAATCACTGTAAAGGAGGGTGCAATTTTCCCAAATACCAGACAATACAAAATGAGTGCAGAAGTAAAGGCAGGAGTCATTGAAGAAATTAACAGAATGGTAAAACAGGGAATACTAAAAGAAGTAATGAGTAGCCCTTGTAACTCACCAATAATGGGTTTAAAGAAACCTAGTGGAAAGTATAGGATTGTTCAAGACCTGCGCAAAATAAATAAGATTGTGGAACCCTGTTGCCCTATAGTGCCAAATCCTGCAGTAATTCTGTACCAGATTCCTTGGAGTGCAGGATGGTTTACTGTGATTGATTTATGCCATGGCATTCTTTTCAATACCATTGCACCCAGATAGTTAGTATCTTTTTTCATTTAAATTTGAGAACAAAGTCTATGTATGGAATCGTGTTCCTCAGGGGTACACGGAAAGTCCTTCTATCTTCAATAAGATATTGAAAAAGTGCCTAGAGAAACTAGTGATGCCAGGAAGCTCAAAAGTGCAGAAATTGGAACATATATACAGAATATAACTAAACTTGAGAAAGAACTAAAACCACTGGAAGTTGATAGTGTATGGGAAAGATTGACAAATAGTATTGCGTCAATTGGTACCTGGTTTGCTAATGTAGGGAAAGGACTTATAGGTCAAATATTAGTACCCTTAGCAGGGATAGCAATAATAGTACTGACAATAACAATATGGTGCAAATGTTGTAGAAAGAATGAATCGTATAATGTGACAGGAAAAGGAAAGAAGCGAAAGTTTGACGAAATTGAACTAGAAGATTTAAGAAGTGAATTGTACAAGAAACTGAAAGGGGATGGGAAAAATAGAAAGTGTAAAAATGAAACTGAAACAATTTTATGCTAAAAGTTGGCATCTGGTTGTGGGTAGTATTTGATGGCTCAGAAACGCCATCAGAGAGGGGATTGATGGAGCAAGGACTCACAAATGAGACTTGCTTGGAGGCAATCTTCTCATTGTATTAATTTATTAAACTTTGTATTGTTCATACTAATAATTGCATACACGAATACAAGTAGAAAGGAAGCTTGCCTATGTGTTATAACTAATAAATAACGCTTGTCTATTCTAAAATGGCCGCTAAAGCGCGGGAAACCTATTGTGCATGTGTCAACCATATCACGTGGTGTGACGTCTTTCTTTGCTTGGTGGGAAATTCTTGCTTTTGCGCAGTGTGTATTAAAATGGCCGCTTTATGTTTTCACGTGCTACAGCTTGCTCTCATGTTGCAATTAAACTGTGGTATTCTAACGCTATTAATGCGGGATAGAATTTATAAGTAAATGGGAATAGAATAGAAAGAGTGGGTATACAGTGAAACAATTTATTTGTGATTTTAATATTTTCTTCTTTGACTTTTATTAGTTCGTAAATTGGGCCTGAGGTTGGTGAACTGAAACTCGAGAGACAATGGTTCTGCGCATGCGCCCTGCTTGGCTGCCCAGAGGAAAAGATTAAGTCATCCTGGACGTCGTCCAAGGCCATGACCTGCTGGCCAACACTATTGTACCCACGATGTCCCCACCGAAAAGAAACAATTTATATGAACAATGTATTAAACTTGTCGTGAGACGGGTGGGAAATAAAGCAAATGTATTAATTGTGATGGGCGGTATTTTTAAACAATGGGCTTAAAAAAATTGAACCAAATCGATATGGTGTGAGGATCAACCCCCTGTCCCCGTCCAATCAGAAGTAGTGGGTCCATATTTTTGCAACATTAAGGGGAGGTACATGGGCGTAGAAGGGTATAATAGATATAGAATTAGCTAATTAGATAGGCATAAGCTCCAGACATACAAGCTGATCGATTGCAGACTGAATCGCTGTCCGGGGAGATCCTGAGGCGGGGGCGGCGGAGTCCATTAGAAGGAAGACGCTGGAGAATCGAGGAGAAGCGGAGTATCAGAGAGGGGAACGATGCAGGCGTCGTAGATAGAGAGGTCACCGGTCCGGTCCTGAACCTGCAAGAGGTCTTTGCTCTTCATCCTTCTTGGGTCCTATCTTTCCAACTCCTTGGCCAAGGGGTTTGGTTCTCGCACTTTTAGGTAAATATAAATGCAACCTTAGTTGCGCTGCTGTCTCTATCTTCTTCTTTCTGGGGAACCGTCATTGATCGATAAATTGATTTATGCTTCATCCTTGATATACGATTAAGTATCATGTGGTTATGTATTTTACTCTGCTAAATCTTTAGATAAACATTTTAAAACTTCCTGACTCAGTGATTATTTCAGGATTATGAATTGTAATGAATGTCACTCATTTTAAACTTCCCAATTAACAGAGGGTCCATTGGTAAGTCATTACTCTTCAATTAGAAAAGTAATTGGTAGCAGGGATATTGATAAAGAGTACAACTGACCCACCAGCGGAAAATACTAGCGTAGTATGAATGTATGGGACCAAGTGAGTATTTGGTGTATGAATGCTCGTTGCTAGTAACCCGCTGGATCACAGGCATCATTGCCTGATGGTGCAAGGGTGCCCGTGCTGTTGGCAGTATTGTTTAAGTGCAGGAAGGGACACCTTCCGGCACTGAAACAATCCATTGAGGCCTGTTTCTCTTTCTATTTGTGCTGCAGAATACAGCACACATAGAAAGCGAAAGAAATGTGGAGAAATAAAGTTGTTTCTCCTCGTTACGCCTCACCTCAGGTGGAGTAAGATTTTGGCGCATCCCGAGGTTTATATTGTCTTGTAAATCTAGGGAAGCTTAAAAATCCATGGGTGTTAGTGGGAACACCCAGCGCAACGCCCATGGAACGCCTTCCTAAGATGGAGTAAGGCAAAGCAGAGATCTGCGCTGCCTTGCCTTACTTCATATCTGTGAGGCCATTCACAGCCACTCTAAGTGGCTTTGAATGGCTTTATAAATATGATTCAGGGGTTTGTGCTGCCGTTGTGTCACAAAAAGTGAGATTGGGCCGTAAAGTCTAGTAGTACTGGATTGCAGATTAATTCCCTGCCTATTTCCTAAATCACTTGCTATTTCTTTATAAGAGATATTTATCTCAATCAACTGAATTGTGCTAATGTTGATAACCTATGTAGCATAAAGGAACAGGTTTCCTCAGCAAGAGTTGAACCGCTGACATTGATACATACATCCCTGAGGTGGATTCATTGTCCCACAGACCACCTCAGAGGCTAGTGAAAAGACACATACAGCCACATGTCTCCCTGGCACAGTACAACCTGCAGGTGCTGGACTGATCTTCAAGGAGTCACAAGTTGGCCTCACTGTTCTTTTCAATTATCCTTTGAACAATTGTAATTCAAAAGACAAATGGCTCTGTGTGCTGTACTTCAACCTGGACATAAACTAAACATGTTTATGCCTCTAAAACCACTCAATACAAATTGCATTCCTGTGAGCTTAGAGCATTTTTTAAGTAAACTTGGCAAATCACCAGAGTGAAACAACACATGCTAAAATTGCATGCAGTAAAACTCAGTTATTTAAGTTAGGTGGCACACAGTTTCACAGGTGGAAATACTCTGAAAATATACCTAAAGCTCAAGGTAGAAAAACACAAAAACACGTGACACCTCTTAAAAATCATACTGATGTATTTTTTTTTTTTTAGAAAAGTGTTATTCTAAAAATCCTTTTTGGTGCTTGCCAATCAGTGAAGAACAGTACTCTAATGACGGTAGGCAGGCACACCTGAACACCACACCTGCACGGAGCTCGACTATGACACATGCTCATAAATATGGTGCTCACCAACACCTGCCTTCACTCACTCGCAGCAGCACAGATGGCATTTCCCTGGTCCTCACTAACACCTGCCTTCACTGACGTGCAGCAGATGGCATTCCCATGGTCCTCACTACCCCATGCATTCACTCACTCACAGCAGCATAGATGGCATTCCACTGGTCCTTACTAACCCCTGCCTTCACTCACTCATCGCAGCATAGATGGAAATCCCCTTGTCCTCTCTACTCCCTGCTTTTACTTACTTGCAGCAGCATAGATGGCATTCCCCTGGTCCTCACTAACCCATGCCTCTACTCACTTGTGGCAGCATGGATGGCATTCCCCTGGTCCTCACTACTCCCTGCCTTCACTCACTTACAGTAGCATAGACGGCATTCCCCAGTCCCCACTAACCCCTGCCTTCACTCACTCGTAGCAGCATACATGGCATTTCCTCAGTCCTCACTGCCTCCTGCCTTCACTCAATCGCAGGAGCATAGATGGCAATTCCCTGGTCCTCACTACTCCACGCCTTCACTCAATTACAGCAGCATAGACGGCATTCCCCAGTCCTTACTACCCCCTGCCTTCACTTACTCACAGCAGCATAGCTAGCATTACCCTGGTTCTCACAACCCCTGCCTTCACTCACTCACAGCAGCATAGATAGCATTCCCTTGGTCTTCACTACCCCTGCAGTCACTCACTCACTGCTGCATAGATGGCATTCTCCTGGTACTCACTACCCCTGCCTTCACTCACTTGTGGCAGCATAGATGACATTACCTTGGCCCTCACTTACCGCTGCCTTTGCTCACTCGCGGCAGCGTAGATGGCATTCCCCTGGTCCTCGCTAACCCCTGCCTTCACTCACTCGCAGTACCGCAGATGGCATTCCCATGATCCTCACTACCCCCTGCCTTCGCGCACTGGCAGCAGCATAGATGGCATTCTGCTGGTCATCACTACCCCCTCTATTCACTCACTCACATCAGCATAGATGGCATTCCCCTGGTCCTCCTTATCCCCTGAATGCACTCACTCGCAGGAGCATAGATGGCATTCCCCTAGTCCTCACTAACCTCATGCATTCGCTCACTTGTGGCAGCATAATGACATTCCCTTGGTCCTGACTAACCCCTGCATTCACTCACTAACAGCAGCATAGATGGCACTCCCCTGGTCCTCACTACCCCCTGCCTTCACTTACTTGCGGAGCATAGATGGCATTCCCTTGGTCCTCACTACCCCCTGCCTTCACTCACTCGCAGCAGCATAGATGGCATTTCCCCAGTCCTCACTAACTCCTGCCTTCTCTCACTCACAGCAAAATACATGGTATTTCCCTGGCCCTCACTAACCCCTACATTCAATCAATCAATCAATCAGGGAATTGTAAGCGCGCTACTCACCCGTAAGGGTCTCAAGGCACTGAGGGGGGGTCCGCAGATCTGTTTAGCTGAAGAGCCAGGTCTTCAGGGTCTTCCTGAAGGTGTTCAGGGAGGGGGCGCGTCTGATGTCTGCCGGTAGCTCGTTCCAGGTCTTGGCTGCAATGTGAGAGAAGGATCTTCCGCCTGCTCTGGCTCTGTGGATGCGCGGGGTTTCGGCCAGTGTGAGGTTGGAAGATCGGAGGTTTCTTTTGGGTACGTTGAAGTTGATTCTGTCGTTGAGGTATTTGGGTCCGTTGTTGTGTAGGCATTTGTAGGCGTGAGTGAGGATTTTGAAAGTGACTCTTTTCTCCACGTGGAGCCAGCTGAGACTTCGTAGGTGTTGGCTGATGTGTTCGTGTCGGGGGATGCCGAGGACGAGTCTGGCGGCGGTGTTCTGTACTGTCTGGAGTTTGCGGAGTAGGGACTTGTTGATGCCGGCGTAGAGTGCGTTTCCATAGTCTAGTCTGCTGGTGATGAGTGCGTGGGTGACTGTCTTCCTTGACTCAGGGGGGATCCACTTGAAGGTCTTGCGGAGGATGCAGAGGGTGTTGAAGCAGCTGGAGGTGACGGCGTTGACCTGTCGGTTCATGGAGAGTGATGAGTCGAGTACGATGCCGAGGTTCTTGGCGTGGTCTGAGGGGGTAGGTGGGCTTCCAAGGGCGGTCGGCCACCAGGTGCTGTCCTATGCAGAAGGGGTGGTACCGAGGACGAGGACTTCTGTCTTCTCGGCATTGAGCTTCAGGCAGCTGTTGGTCATCCAGACTGCGACGTCTTGCATTCCTTTCTGGAAGTTGAGTTTGGCAGTGGTGGGGTCTTTGGTGAGGGAGAGGATGAGCTGGGTGTCGTCGGCGTAGGATACGATGTTGAGGCCGTGTTGTCGGACGATGGCTGCGAGGGGGCCATGTAAATGTTGAAGAGGGTGGGGCTCAGTGATGAACCCTGTGGGACTCTGCAGGTGATTTTCGTGGGGTCGGAGAGGAAGGGTGGGAGTCTGATCCTTTGGCTTCTTCCGGTGAGGAATGATCGGATCCAGTCCAGGGCTGTTCCTTGTATGCCTGCGTCGTGTAGTCTGACAACTAGTGTGCGATGGGAGACGGTGTCGAAGGCCGCTGATAGGTCGAGTAGGATGAGGGCTGTGGCGTGGCCTTGGTCCAGGAGGGTGCGGATGTCGTCTGTGTCAGCGAGTAGGGCGGTCTCTGTGCTGTGGTTGCTTCAGAATCCGGATTGGGACGGGTCGAGGATGGCGTTCTCTTCAATGAATCGTGTCAGTTTCCTGCTGACTGTTTTCTCTGCAACTTTGGCTGCGAAGGGGAGGAGCGAGATGGGCCGAAAGTTCTTGAGGTCGGTGGGGTCAGCTGTGGGCTTCTTGAGCAGGGGTCTGACTTCTGCGCGCTTCCAGTCGTCTGGGAAGGTGCCTGTTTTGAAGGTGGTGTTGATGGTGCGTTGTAGTTCGGGTGCGATGGTGGCCACGGCTCTGTGGTAGATGCAAGGGGGGCAGGGGTCGGTGGGGGCCCCCGAGTGGATGCTTTTCATGGTCGAGGCGGTGTCTTCGGCCGTGATCGGTGTCCAGTTGGACATTCACTCACTCGCAGCAGCATAGATGGTATTCTCTTGATCCTTGCAAACCCCTGCCTTCACTCACTCGCGGCAGCATAGATGGCACTCTCCTGGTCCTCACTACTCCCGGCTTTCACTTACTTGCGGCAGCATAGATGGCATTCCTTTGGCCCTCAATTACCCCTGCCTTCACTCACTCACAACAGCACAGAAGGTATTTCCCTAGTCCTCACTAACCCTGCATTCACTCACTTGAAGCAGCATGGATGGCATTCCCCTGGTCCTTACTAACCCCTGCCTTCACTAACTCGTGGCAGCATAGATGACATTCCCCTAGTCCTCACTACCCCTACCTTCCCTCACTCATAACAGCATAGATCGCATTTCATTGGTCCTTACTAATCTCTGCATTCACTCACTCATGGCAGTATAGCATTCCCGTGGTTCTCACAACCCCTGCCTTCACTCACTCACTCGCAGCAGCATAGATGGCATTCCCCTGGTCCTCACTACCCCCTGCCTTCACTCACTCGCAGCAGCATAGATGACATTCCCCTGGTTCTCAATAACAACTGCCTTTGCTCACTCACAGCAGCATAGATGTCATTCCCCTGGTCCTCAATACCCCCTGCCTTCACTCAGTTGCAGATGCGGAGATGGGATTCCCCTGGTCCTCACTACCCCTGCAGTCACTCACTCGCTGCAGCATAGATAGATTTCTCCTGGTCCTCACTACCCCTGCCTTTCCTCACTCGTGGCAGCATAGATTGCATTCCCCTGGTCTTTACTAACCTCTGCCTTTGCTCACTCGGGGCAGCATAGAAGGCATTTGCCTGGTCCTCACTAACACCTGCTTCTCTCACTCACAGCAACATGAATGGCATTCCCCTGGTCCTCACTGCCCCCTGCCTTCGCTCATTGCTGGCAGGATAGATGGCATTTGTAGGAAGCTGGGTTTCTGTTGCAGTAAACGCACACTTTTTGCCAGATTTCTGATGCACTGTGCCCAGGGTCCCTGCCAATCTGGTTCCCAGGGCCTGTGTTCTTTCCCAAAACTGTACCTTTGTACCACCAATTGGCACCTCTCTGGCCACATCTATGTCCCTTGTAAAAGGTACCATGGGAAGGCCTCTGAGGGCTGCAGCACATATTGTGCCACCCATAGAGGGCCTTTACCTTAACACACACACACTGCCATTGAAGGCTGGCTGTTGTGGTGCAGAGAAAAGTGAAGAGTCGACATGGCACACATCCCTGTGTGCCATGCCTGCAACCAGCTGCCTATGGTATAGGTAAGACACCCCCCGAGCTGGGTGCACTATACCGCTGGTGAGGGTACAGTTGAATGAGCACTGTACCCTTACAGTGTCTAAGTCCATTCTTAGACATTATAAGTGCAGTAAAGCCATAAAGAGTATGTGGTGCTGGGAGTTTGTCATTACAAACTCCACAGCACCATAATGGCATTACTGAATACTGGGAAGTTTGGAATCAAACTTCTCAGCATAATAAACCACACTGATGCCAGTGTGGGATTTATTATACCATGCACTCAGAGGGCATCTTAGAGATGCCCCCTGAAAAATGACCAGCCTCTGGTGGGTTCCCTGACTGGTAAACATCAGCCTGCCACCACAAGGCATGTTTCTGGACCCCTGGGGTGGGAGCCTTCGCTTCTTGAGCCCAGAAACAAAGCCATTCCTGGGCAGAGGTGTTCACACCTCTCCCAGGCCAGGAAGAGCCATCTGTGGCAGGGGAGCTTCAAAGGTCTTGCCGCCTTTGTAACGTGACCCCCAGCCTCTCTTCTATCAGGAGCAGGCCCACTTCCTGTCTCCCCTCCTTTTCAGCGGGAAGACAGGTGGGAAATATGAGAACAGCCCAGGTGTGCCCACCTCTGCCAAACCCCACCCCTCAGATGGCAGGCACTCTCCAATCAGAATTAGGGATTGTGCCCACTCCCCCACGTGGGGTGAGTACACCAAGGGGCCAATTCCGATTCGGGCCGGAAATCGTACCGACCGACTCGGTACGGGATTTTAGTCCGACCGACTCCGACCGGTGCCGTACGACCCGGGTAGTACGATGAAATGCATGTGAAACCCGACCGACTCGGACGGAATACAAAACGAACGACCGAGCCGGACGGAAACAAGCCATCCGGCCGGAAAATCACTCGATACGAACCGACCGACATGCACCCGGATTGAACCCGAACGAAACATACCCTCGAACTCCAACCCGCGTAGTACGATGCTGTGCGTGCAAAACACGACCGACTCGCACGGAGCACAAGCCGTACGACCGACCGACACGCATACCAAACCCAGCCGAAGCAACCCAATACTCCGCGACCGACTCGTACGCCGCATATGAAATATAGCTGACACACAGCGGGAACGAGTCGGACAACATCGCACCAGACAACAGCAGCGTCCGACTCGGACACAAGAACGACTCCTACTGCACCAATAGCACCAAGGAAAAAAATAAAAAAAAAAGGGCCAAACAAGCAACCACTAAGCCAATAAATACTGGGGGGGGGGGAATGGAACAAGGACACACCTCCAACTCCACCTACATAAAGGCCACAAATCCCTACCATGATCCTTTGCAAATTCCACTGACCTGCCAGCAAACAACACCATCACACAGCAACCACAGACACACTCACAGCTCATACATCACACAAGCCACACACCATTACCACACCTACAAATCACACCCACACACAGCTAAACCTACACTCACACACCCCCACTTGCACACACACACACATCAATCACCACCACCACCATGCCCCCAAAGAAGAATCCAAAGTTCCTAGATAGTGAATTGGAAGTCATGGTAGATGAGATCCTCAGGGTAGAGCCACAGTTGCTTGGTACATTGGTACAACAGACCCCCATGTCGCAGAAAACCAAGATGTGGGAGAGGATTGTCGACAGGGTGAACGCACAATCACCATGTTTGCGCACAAAGGAAGACATCCAGAACAGGTGGTATGATGTGCGCAGGAGGGTCCGGGACCTACTTAAAAAGGATTACCTCCTGAGCCAGCACACCGGCAGTGGCCCTCCTGCAAAACCAGTATACCTCAGGCCCTGGGAGGAGAAGGTGCGGGCCATCCTACCACCAGTGAGCGTATACGGACTAACAGACATCCCAGAGCCTGGTGAGTACACAACTAATATACACAATATGGTGTGACAATACACACACAGCACTCTCAAAGGGATAGGCAAACCATGCATCCTTAGCAAATACACAGCAACCAAAACATATTCATCCCAAGATGTGAATGCTAGTCAGACACCAACAAATACAGCAAGGCAGTGGCACAAATAGAACCAACAAACACTCTCAGATATTTTGACACCACTAGAACACCACCTCACAGGGAAGATCACTGAAAGGAAGGAATTCTGTGTATGCTGGTGAAGTCAGTGTAGCCAATAGCATGATGGGAGTTGTAGTCACAGATATTGCTCAGCCTCACAATTGGCCCATCAACACCACCCTGAAACATGCTCACATCACAGGGAGTAGAAAAGGACTCACAAGATGGCTGACACTGGGTACTGCTGGGGGAGCACAAGGCCCTGATGGGAACTGTGCAACAACCAACAGCAGGACACCACTGACTGACATCCTGAAAGACAACTTGCACTCCCTGCAATGGAAGCACGGTCCATGGTGGGATATCTGGCTGGGTGGGAAGGAGGACTCACAGCACTGACCATAGTCACAAGCAGCTCTCCTCACACCCCCCTCAACACAAACTCCACAGAACCCACCTGGGAGAATGCAATGCCTCACATACCAAATGAAGATCCCACAAAGACCACCAGCCTGGGTAATGCTGTGGGAAGCACAGGGACACTTCTGGGACTTGTAGCCAAACAAATGCAAGGAGAACACTCTCAACCTTCCTGTCAGCACTGGCACACTACCCCACAGGGAGGCAGAGTCAAAAGGAAGGAAGTACTGGCATGCTGGGAAGGGGGGTGTAGCCAATAGCATGATGGGAGTTGTAGTCACAGATATTGCTCAGCCTCACAATTGGCCCATCAACACCACCCTGAAACATGCTCACATCACAGGGAGTGGAAAGGACTCACAAGATGGCTGACACTGGGTACTGCTGGGGGAGCACAAGGCCCTGATGGGAACTGTGCAACAACCAACAGCAGGACACCACTGACTGACATCCTGAAAGACAACTTGCACTCCCTGCAATGGAAGCATGGTCCATGGTGGGATATCTGGCTGGGTGGGAAGGAGGACTCACAGCACTGACCATAGTCACAAGCAGCTCTCCTCACCCCCCCCTCAACACAAACTCCACAGAACCCACCTGGGAGAATACAATGCCTCACATACCAAATGAAGATCCCACAAAGACCACCAGCCTGGGTAATGCTGTGGGAAGCACAGGGACACTTCTGGGACTTGTAGCCAAACAAACGCAAGGAGAACACTCTCAGCCTTCCTGTCAGCACAGGCACACTACCCCACAGGGAGGCAGAGTCAAAAGGAAGGAAGTACGGGCATGCTGGGAAGGGGGGTGTAGCCAATAGCATGATGGGAGTTGTAGTCACAGATATTGCTCAGCCTCACAATTGGCCCATCAACACCACCCTGAAACATGCTCACATCACAGGGAGTGGAAAAGGACTCACAAGATGGCTGACACTGGGTACTGCTGGGGGGAGCACAAGGCCCTGATGGGAACTGTGCAACAACCAACAGCAGGACACCACTGTCTGATATCCTGAAAGACAACTTGCACTCCCTGCAATGGAAGCACGGTCCATGGTGGGATATCTGGCTGGGTGGGAAGGAGGACTCACAGCACTGACCATAGTCACAAGCAGCTCTCCTCACACCCCCCCTCAACACAAACTCCACAGAAGCCACCTGGGAGAATGCAATGCCTCACATACCAAATGAAGATTCCACAAACAACCACCACCCTGGGTCATGCTGTGTGAAGCACAGGAACACTCTTGGGACTTGTAGCCAAACAACCGCAAGGAGAACACTCTCAGCCATCCTGTCAGTACAGGCACACTACCCCACAGGGAGGCAGAGTCAAAAGGAAGGAAGGATGGGCATGCTGGGAAGGGGGGTGGAGGCAATAGCATGATGGGAGTGGTAGTCACAGCTCAACATCCCCCACCCACATGGCCCAGCAAGCTACCACTGAAGCATGCACACCTCACAGGGAGTGAAAAGCCACTTCAAAAATGTCTGACACTGGCCTCAGCTGTGGGGAGCACAAGGCCCTGCTGGGAACTGGGCACCAACAAACAACACGACCACATTGTCAGCCATCTTGCCATTGCTGTCACACTCACACACACTGAAGTCCACTCAAAAGGAAGGAAGGATGGGAATTCTGGGAAGGGGGGTGGAGGCAATAGCATGATGGGAGTTGTAGTCACAGATATTGCTCACCCTCACAATTGGCCCATCAACACCACCCTGAACCATGCACACATCACAGGGAGTGGAAAAGGACTCACAAGATGGCTGACACTGGGAACTGCTGTGGGGAGCACAAGGCCCTGATGGGAACTGTGCAACAACCAACAGCAGGACACCACTGACTGACATCCTGAAAGACAACTTGCACTCCCTGCAATGGAAGCACGTTCCATGGTGGGATATCTGGATTGGGGGGGAGAAGGAGGCCCGGATGGCAACCAAATAGCACCAATGCTGGTCAGGCACACACCTCAACATTCACATTGACATGCCACAGGTTGGCAGGACAATGTGCTACACCAATATCACTCTCTGACTGTCACAATTTAGGAGAATGCTATGTCCAGGCCCGCATCCAGAGGTACAGTCACAACTGTCAGGTGTTTGAACAATTGATGCCTGTAGAAACATACTATATAATCTGTGTCTCTCCCCAAAACAGGTGATGAGGGGGACTCAGCAGCAGACGTGGAGGAGTCCCTGTCCCAGGCTCCGGGGGACACTGAGCTCACTGGTGTGGATCAGCCTCTGCACTCCTCGGATGGTGAAGAACTAGCTGGACCCTCCGGTGTCAGTCATCATGCAGCACTAGCAGGACCAACATCTGCACCCCCTGCACCCACCCCTCCAACAACTGCCAACACACAGGCCACCCCTGCCAACACGGACTCACCAAGGACCACAGGTGACAACAGCGCAGGGACCCAGGCCCAAACTGGAGCTGGTGACAACGAGCCCACGAACAACACCCAAGTGGGCACACGGTCAGCTGTGCGTGCCCCCGCAGGTCCCGCACGTGTCGCCAGGGGTGGTGGGAGAGGTGGTAGACACAGGTCGCTGTTTGCAGAGGGGTCGGGACTGCATGATGACCTACAACTGGCACGCATCGCAGATGCGTACCAGACTAGCACCGGAGAGGTCAGCCAGGTAGTGGGGATCCTCAAGGACATACAACAGCAGCAGGCTGCCCATCATGCCCGCTTGGACTCCCACATGTCCCGTGTCGAGACACACATGTCACGTGTCAAGACACACATGTCACATGTCGATACACACATGTCTAGCATAGAGTCCAAGTGGGACACATTGGACCAACTAACAGCGGTGCATAGGGACATACTGACATGCCTCCGCCAGTTTAGCACCAACATGACCTCACCTCCCTGTGTGCCCACAACATCTGCTGCTGAAACAACTGCAAATACCACAGGGAGGGCGGAGGACTCTGGCGGAGAGTCCCCTGCACCGCGGCAGCCTGCACCTGAGGGTCTCCCCCCAAGAAGAGGGGCCGTCCGAGGAGGCCATACTGAGAGGCCGATGGCCAGCTACATCCCCCAGGAAGCCAACACCTGTTCTGGAACTTTTCCTCTGTGTGCAAACTGCACGCCCTGTCGAAGGCAACCCAACTCGCCCACATGACATGGGGAGCTCTAGTTGTCCAAATTCATCAGATGACTGTGGACTTTACTCTGGACATTTCAGCTACCAAGACTTCCGAATCACATGGGAACTTTAGATTCCAATTTCTATGTACAGCACCCACCATCCTGTGCACCATCCCCACACCTTATGTAAATAAACTCACCAATACACCATATCTGCCTCTGTTGTGATTCCAACGTGGTGTCTGTCATGGAGATGGTGATCAGAAAAATTACACTGTGCATGCTAACTGCTACGGCAAATCCAACACCGTCATGTCAGTCATGGCGACGTGACACATATGAGGGAGACACACCACTAGGGCCACACAACACATACACACCAGGGCCATCAGACTCATCCCCTACACTGATTTTGCCAGGAAATACAGTGCAATGCACAGACACCACACCTATTCACAGTCTGTGTCAACTAGCCCACAGGTGCAGTAAGCAAATGTCACTCAGATGTGTGACTACAGACAACGCAATTCCCAAAGTGAAGCACAGGTTTATTACACATTTGCAACATGTTGTTTCCACTACAAATGAAAGCTAATCCAACCTGGCTGTGGCCACAAAGTCAAAAAATGCAGAAGATAGAAAGTCCAGGGGTGTGTGGCACATCACCTGTAGGGAAACGACTGCTTCCACCTTGGAAGTTGACTCATGGATTCGGGGGATCCAAGTTGATCAAACAACTTCGGCAGCACCCTGTGAAGGACAGACATGACACACAGTCAAAACCACTGAAGAACAGCACAGAACGGCAATACTCATGTCTAATACATGTCACGAGATAACTACACAAAACCAAGTTAGCATGTCAACACTGTTGGGCAGTACAGACCACCTGCAAGGACACATCGCTGCACGCATCCAGTCAAGTAGCACATGGCCACACTCAAACAGCACCAGAGCACCACACACACATATCATGCAAACTCAAATCATTGACATTACAACCCTCTGGAGACTCACATTCAGCTGAAGAAGTTGGTGATGAGCTGTGTGCGGACATCACCATCATCATCATCATCTTCACTGGCATCGTGACCCAGGCCAGGATCTTCCACAGGTGACGGACGTTGGTCATCGTCATCCAGGATGAGAGGCAACTCCTTCCGCACTGCCAGGTTGTGGAGCATGCAGCAGACGATGACAATCTTGCACACCTTTGCTGGGGCATATGGGAGGGCCCCTCCTGTCTTGTCCAGGCAGCGGAAGCGGCTCTTCAGGAGACCAAAGGTCCGCTCAATCACCCTCCTCGTCCGACCATGTGCCTCATTGTAGCGCATCTGTTCTGGTGTCACAGGGTTCCTGAGGGGTGTCAGCAACCACGGCATGTTGGGGTATCCCGAGTCACCTACAGACAGACAATTGCACATTAGCCGATCTGAAAAAGTGTGCGGAAAACAACATAGCAGAACACACACAATGGTACAAAGTTAGTACACACCAACAAGCCAGGCACGCTGGTTCGGCATCTGTGACATCATCCTCGGGATGCGACTACTCCTCATCACGTAGGCATCGTGAGCAGAACCTGGGAAACGGGCACACACATGTGTGATGGTCATATCTGCCAGACATACCACCAGCGCATTGATCGAATGGTAGTGTTTGCGGTTTCGGTAGGCTTGCTCATGTGCCTGTGGTGGTACCAAAGCCACATGTGTCCCATCAATGGAGCCAATTACATGTGGCATCCTCCCCAGGGCATAGAAGTCACTCTTGATGTCAGTGAGTCGTTGACGTGTTGGGAAATAGATGTAGTGGTTCAGGTATCTCAACATTGCCCACAAAACATCGCGGACCACACAGCTGAACATAGTCTGTGACATCCCACCAGTAGTTGCCACAGTGTGTTGAAAGGTACCGGTGGCAAAGAAGTGTAGGGCTGCCATCACCTTCACCTTGGGGGTCAGCGCTGTATGATACGGCCGGCCAGGCTGCAAATGTGGGGCCAACTGCACTGCCAAATCCTCAATCAGCTGCCTGGTGAAGCGGTACCGTCGGATGCTGTCACGTTCCATCATCGTTGCCAGGTCTGGGAATGGTCGATGGACAGCAGGAGCCCTGCAGTGCATAGGTGAAGAAAGCAAGATTGTCAGTCACCCCACCTATGTGCCGTTCACCATACTCAATTTCACATTATACATCATTTACAAACACAAGTACTTGATATGTGTGTGTTGTTCTGTTTGGACATAAATGGCACCTACATGGACATCATCTAACATCTCTGTTCAACAAGTGTTGAAAACAAGTTCCAGGGTGTGCTATGGGAAACCATTAGGCTGTGTCACAGTACCCATTTACTGCTCTCACATTCCACACACATACCACAGTGACATGTCTGGACAGATGGGCCACAGGTATCACAACTCATTGACAAGTAGATTCCCAGGGACCCTGTCTTGCCACATGGACACTGGCATGACATGGCGTATCATGTACACGTCAGAAAAACAAACATGACACCCACAGGTGGTGGCCCCTGTAGCCTCTGCAGGACAGACATGGACGTCTGTGACACACACACAACATCTAAGTCCATGCACAAACAACGTGGATGTGGATACTGTCTCCCATTGTGCACATGGAGTCAGACATGTGAAACACAACATGCACACAGACTGCGGAGGGACATGACTATTGTGGCAATGGGCCACCCTGTGACGTACATGCCTTCCCACGTGAGCCTGGGGGTATGTGACATGTCATACACATACACAACCTGGAAATGTGACCATGCCACATGCTCCAAAATGAACAGCTGCACATCACAGTGGTCATGTGCACAACACACAAAGGACCCTGTCCCCATGAACACGTGCACAGCCTGGGTGTGTCTGCCCCCAAGTGCCACCCCAAAAACAACATGTACACCCCCATACACAGATAAGGTTATGCTGCCACACATACCTTAGATACAGTGTGGACTGGGTGTCGTGTAGTAGGTGTGCCCCTGAGTCCCTGGAAAGTATATGTGGCTGGCATAGGTTCACCAGTGACCAGCATGGTGACATATGCGTGTGGCCTGTCCAGGGACGCGTTGTACAGCAATGGTCCGATCGGTGTGCCCGCACGGACCATTGCAATGAATGTGAGCGGGTACGCGTTGTATCGCGGGTACGCATTGTACAGCAATGGTCCGATCGGTGTGCCCGCACAGACCATTGAAATGAATGTGAATGGGTACGCGTTGTATCGCGGGTACGCGTTGTACAGCAATGGTCCGATCGGTGTGCCCGGACGGACCATTGCATTGAATGTGAGCGGGTACACGTTGTATCGTGGGTACGCGTTGTACAGCAATGGTCCGATCGGTGTGCCCGCACGGACCATTGCATTGAATGTCAGCGGGTACGCGTTGTACAGCAATGGTCCGATCGGTGTGCCCGCACGGCCATTGCATTGAATGTCAGCGGGTACGCGTTGTATCGCGGGTACGCGTTGTACAGCAATGGTCCGATCGGTGTGCCCGCACGGACCATTGCATTGAATGTCAGCGGGTACGCGTTGTACAGCAATGGTCCGATCGGTGTGCCCGCACGGACCATTGCATTGAATGTCAGCGTGTACGCGTTGTATCACGGGTACGCGTTGTACAGCAATGGTCCGATCGGTGCGCACGCATTGGCTGGGGCCTGGCATGGCAACGGACGCGTTTTTGAAGCTTCAACGACTCTGATGCAGTGAATTCAGTTGGCCAGCCACAACAATGTTGCAAAATCATGGGTGTCATGAAGTTGAATTTTTGAAGGATGCTGTGGGCGTGTATTGGTGCTGCAATTCCATGAATTGGTCAGATTCAGAAGATGCAAACGACTTGGACCTATCACTTTGGACACATGGCACAGTATCTGCCTCTGCAGCACACATATAATGCTAGCTGTTCCCCTGAGGGCTCACTTGCCTGCACTACATGCTCCAGGACGACATCTGCCACTACACAGCTGCTGTCTCTGCATCCTCTGGCTACTGCAATGGCACGTACTGTGGAGAGAGCCCCAGCCTTCACCCATGAGGAGAACCAGGCCCTGGTGGACAACCTCCTTCCACAGTACAGCAAGCTGTATGGGAAGCCAGGGGAGCAGGTGAGTGTGCTGTCCACTGCGTTACTAATTGTGCATGTTGTCTGACTAGCAGGATATACAGTGTGCACACCACTGGCTAGCATGCTCACTGAGTAGTTTGCACCCCCCAAAGTGTGTAGTCACATGCACTGAACAGGTACAGTGGAGTAACAGTGCATTCAAACAAGGTTCACTTCCCATGCAATGATACCATGTAGTAACTGCTGGCAAACTGCCCATAGCCCTCATTGCACAGCCTGTGTACATCATATGCCTCTGTGATTGAGACATGTATTTCCAACTGTGTGATGCACGGATATGTTGCATGTGTAGTAATGGCCTTTTCACTTTGTCATCCTCACAGGTTGATGCCCATCAGAAGCAGGATATCTGGCTGGCCATCGTCCGGGTAGTGAGATCCGTGGGGTTCTACAAGCGCCGGATCCGCAACTGCCAGAAGAGGTGGCAGGACCTTCGGGGCTGGACCTGGAGGATCGCAAGGGTCCATCTGAAGCTGTCACCTCCTCGCAGGAGGGGCCGACACCGGACCCTGACCTCCAGATCCTGCCGGTGGTCTTCCCGGAGCTGGATGGGCAGCTGAAGGGCAGACAGCAGCAAGGAGGGGGTGAGTCAAAGACTGCACTGTGAACTCTGTCTAACATGCTATGTGCCCTCCTCTGGCGTGGTTAAACTTCCCCAGTACATCAGTCTTGTTGTCCAGTACCCATGTCCCTCTATTGTGACATGGCCACTACCCATCTGATAGGCCGGTGTGCTCCTTACGCTCAGGATAATTGTGTCACTCAGGTACAGGGTCCTTGCATTTTGCTTTGCTCAAGGTGGGTGACAGCTTTTGTTCCCGTGATATTGTGTTAGCCTTCATGGGTGGGTCAATTGCTCACACAATGCCTGAGTCGTGCAATGTAGTCTGGGTGTAACTTTGATATGTGATCCACTTGCAGATCAGAATCACCACATGTCCCTGGGGTATTTGCCACACCCCCATGCTGCGGGTGGGTACAATGTTTGGGCCTCAGGAGTATGTATGTCAAGTGTGTCACACATGCTTAGCCACCTGCCTACTGACCAGGGCTCATCCCTCTTGCAGGTGGAGCCGGACAGTCATGCCTACTCCAGGGCATACAATACACTCTGTACTCCCACTCCCGTGTATCAGCTGACATGCTGTGCTCAGTGAAATGTTCCCTCAGGTATCTGCCTCTGTGTCGTTGTGCTGTGACTACGTTGTCGTGACTCTTGTGATGTTTATCGGTTAGGGGTCAGCATGCCATCTGCTATTGGACCATGTGAGACAAGACTTCTGTGACTTATAGGTGTTTGATCACATGACTGTGCAGACAGGTGTATGCAACTGTGACTTTCAGGCAGATGTTCATCATTCACAGCACACTGTGAGGCGCTCTGGTTCAGGGTGTTGTGTTTCATGTCTCCCATTTGTCCAATTGGTGTGCAGTGTACAAATACGGGTTCAGATGATGTGGTTAGTGCGGGATGGACATGTGCACTTGTCAGTTACATTACTTGCCTTCCCCATGTCCTAGGATTGTGACACAGTGCAGACTGTTGTTGGCTGGCTGCCATGGCCATGTGACTGGAGACAGTGATGTATGACTTTGCAGGCATGCCTGTGTCATGGCATTAAACTTCCTAAGAGTGATCCTGCAGGGGAGTGACATGTGCAACATGCACCCCATTGTGGCATTGACTATCCGGACATGGGTGCTTCATGGGGTCTGGTGCTGGTATGCATCACATGCATTTCTATTTAGACTCTGGCCGTCCATTTATCCAGACACCTGCACTGACTCAGTGGCAAGAGTTGTGACGTGGGCATGTTCACATACTTCACCGTGTTCTCAGCAATGTCTAACAACTGTGTAGGTGGTGCATGTGTCCACACTGGGGTATTACCATCAGACAGGCACCAGACAGATGGGTGCAAGGGCAGGAGGGGTGTCTGTTCCATGGTTGACCATCAGACTGACAATTGGCTTCTCCTAATCTGTGTGATGACTTTTGGCAATGTTCAACTAAAGATGCCAGGGCTTGCTCTGTGATGTGTTGTACTTACTGTGGTGTGTGCGCTCAGTGCAGGTGACTGATGTTTGTCTGTTTCCCTAATTGTTTGCAGATACATCCACGGCCACAGGAGGGGACAGCTCCACGGACCAGGAGGAGCAGCAGAGCCAGACTGGGTCAGCGTCCGACGAGTGGTCAGAGCGACCCAGTGGCACGGAGGGCGAGGGGAGCCACACCGAGGAGTCCTCAGCACCATCCACCTCAGCTGAGGACCACAGCAGCTCGGAGGATGACTCCCTTGTGGAGGCGGGTGTCAGCAGCCACCACACCCCAGCTAGTCTGTCTGACCCCGACACCACCACCACCACCACCGCCCTCCCATTGGCTCCCATTCCTGAGGTCCGTGGAGGCTCCCGTGCTCGGGAGCATGTCTCCTTCAAGCCAGGCACCGCACCCCCTGCCCCTGTGTCCCCTGCTGCCCTGAGTGAGGAGTCTGTGTACCTCCTTCGGCAGCTCCATGTAGGGCAGACAGCAATGCTGACTGTCCTCCATGCACACACCACTCTGTTGACACAGCTGGTGTCGTTCATGGAGGGTATCTCAACGGGTATGTCTGCCCTACAGAGGAGCAATAGGTCCATGGACTCCTCCCTGACGGCAGCAGTGTCCCTTCTCCAACAGTCCCTCACCCCTCCCACCTCTGCCCCATCCACACTTCCTACCACCCTACCTGTCCAAAGCACATGCACACCTGCACATTCACCCAAGCACACAGACACGAGCAGCACAGACACACCCAAGAGAAAGGCAAGACGTGCACACAAGCATCCTCAGGGGACTGATACCACAGACACAGGGGATGGGGAACACACACACACACACAGGCATCCACATTCACTCCGCAGTCCTCCAAATCATCTCCCTCCAAGACCCCTTCCCTTGCCTCGCCTGCTACCCCACCTACACTGAAGATCTTCCTGTGTGACCTCGGCCTCTTCCCCTCCGATCCTGCTGATCCAGCATACCGGGGGAAGAGGAAGTCAACCCACACAGAGGGGAGTGCCCCTCGCCCCCGGACACCCTCCCCCAGGCACAGGCAGAGTGAGCCCCCCACCTGCAAGTCCCCCGGTCCCGGAAGAGCAAGACCCTGCCACCGCCCAGCAAGTCAACCATCCAGTCTCTCACCTCCATCCACCAGGCCACCACTCCACAGGTTCCCCCGCCACACCCTGCCCCAGGTTCCCCCACACACCGATACCACATCCCCAGACTGCTTAGGCCCTTCCCCCCTGCCACTTGCTCTTCCACCCCCAACCCAGACGCTCTGCCTGTTAGTGGCACTGGTGTGGGGACCAGGTCCCCCCCCACTGTCCTGCCCACCTCATCTGCCCTCCCTTCCACTCCCTTGGAGTTATGCACTGCAGTGGAGTCCACAACCACCCCGTCTGACTCGGGCACTGCAGTGGGGACCCAGTCCACTTCATCAGACCAGCCCACTGCAGTGGTTGCAGCACCCACACCAACTGACTTGTGTAGCACTGTGGTGCTGGCCCCCGCTGAGTCAGACACCTCCACTGCAGTTGCCGGTGACACTCCTGCACCCACCACCCCTTCACTGCCTCACTCTGCCATCCCCTGATCCTGTCCCTGCGGTGCCTGGCCTGCCCCTTGTATGCCCCTCCAAGGGGGATGTCCCCTGTCCCTACCAGTGCAGGCAAGCAATGGATGACCAGTTGAGACTTATCACCCTGTTGGGACTGTGTTTTTGGACTGGCCATTGGCCTTAGTTTCTTTCGGAATTCGGACTTTTCTACTCCTATTGCTGAATAAAGCCTCCTTTTGTTTAATTGTGGTATTTCTTTTGATGTACATGATGTAGATGAGTAGCATCCTGCATTTGCAGTTGTAATAGTGTTCAGATCAGGAAAATGAAGTGTTGCTGTGATGGACTCCATGTCGTCCATGGGATATGTGTCCTGTTGTTGTGTGGATCTATGGCATCCTTTGCTGCAATCTGAGGGTGTGATGTTCAGCATTTGACACAGGGATGTACGTTTAGCATTCGTAAATGAACATATTTGTCTTACACTGATGCACATCTGGTCGGTTACCACTGTTCAATGTTCCGATTTCCCTGACTGTGTACCCATCTCCACTGGACATGCAGTTTTGCACATCAATGTTGAAGGACTCATCTGTGTGTACAGTACAACTGGATTGCCACGTGTTTTGGGTGTATGCAGATGACTGACGTGACACTCCCGTCCCCAGGCTGATGTGAGCAGAGGCTTCTGTGTGTTGTAGTTGTTGACTCACTGACGGAGTGTCCTGCTGACATGTTTGAGTCGTGCACAGACAAGGTTTGGCACAGCGGACCTTCCACAGGAGTGGAGTGCCCTCATGGCAGTGTGTAATCCCGTGACATTGCGTGGGCCCGTGTTGTGTGTTGCGTGAGCATGTCTGTGCATGTTCCCTTCCCTTTTCCTACACAGGCTGTGTCCCTAGGGATGTTCCTGTTTGTGATGCTTGCAGAGTTGGTATGTGTTCATCCAGCATCTTGGACCTGGTTTCTCCGTGATGTGGGTGCATGGCAAACTAATGTTCATGAGGTTCTCATCCCAGATTGTCTTTGTTGTCAGGGCTGGGGATGTGGGCAAACGCTGATGGGACACATTCAGAATTCCCCTTGGCACTTGTTGTTTACACAAGTAATGTTATTTAGTGTTTGTGGTAGCTTTCAGTGATTGTGACACGTTGTGTGTGTGACTGCTGCCACTCCTCAGGGTCAGAGCTGCAATGTTGGAAGTTGTGTACCTGTGTTCTTTGTGTGTCACCTTGGCTTCTTCGTTGGTGTGTGACTATGGCCAGGATCCCATTGTTTGTTGTGGATTTCACATCATGCGCATGTACGGCGTACTGTGCTGTGTGTCATCCATAGACGAGTCATGTTGAGTGGGCATGTGTGATGGGTTTCTGCACCTTAGTTCTCCCCACCACCCCTGGGATTGTCATGGGTGCATGTGCAATGTCACCAGTCCATGTGAGCTTCACTGCTGCACATTGGTGGAGATCAGGGTGTGTGGTGTTGAGTGTGCAAATGTGAGTTGTTGCACGGCTAGACCACTACCTCCATATTGGCCTTGGCTGGCAGGCCCTGCTGATTGATTGGAGCTTGTGT
Source organism: Calotriton arnoldi (assembly GCA_963921515.1). Lineage (NCBI taxonomy): Eukaryota > Metazoa > Chordata > Amphibia > Caudata > Salamandridae > Calotriton > Calotriton arnoldi. The sequence goes on from CAWUFW010007574.1 coordinate 887,230, forward strand.
AGGTGTGATGGTAGTTTGTAGCTGAGGACACATGGCTGTGGTTCACAGTGTGAACGACATCTACCTTTGTCATCACAGTGGAATTGTCATGCAGGCTGGTGTCAGCACAATGTGGGGTCCCTGGGGGTAGTGCTGTGGTGGGTGTGTCTCTTGCTGTGTTAGTTGCTGTTCCTACAAGCTTGTGTGACATGTGTAATTTGGGCTCCCTCTCATCTAACAATGCCAGATTGCCCACATAGGGGAATCCAATCCATGAGTTACTTGTGTGTGGCGCTGTATACACATCTGTGTAATTGGGATTCAGGCCTCCTCATGTGTTGTGTGGTTGCCTGGGGACACTGGCACACCCCCATCACCTGTTGTGTTTGATATGCAGTGTGAGTCTGCCTGTTTGTGTTGGTGCATTTGCATCACTGCATTGGCATTTCTGTAGTGTGCCATTGGCTGTATGTAGTTTGGTGGTTTTCCCCTGCTCTCCCTGGGACTCCTAGGTCATCAGTCAGCACAATGATCATGGTTTGTATGTCCCATTGCTGCCATGGTATGGTATTTGTTCACCTGACATCGACAGTCTCCACAGGATATCAACATTTGTGTGTCCATTGGTGCAGATATGTGGGTCAGCATCATGATGGTCACTTCTGTCATTGTGTTATTGGCTGAATGTTGACAATGTGGGCCCCCATGTGTGATGTTTGTATGCACATGGCCAAAACGATGTTTCTGTGACACTGCACTGTTAGCCTCGCCCAATCTATGTTGCAATGGGACACAAGCACTACTATGCCACAGATGTTTTAGTTGTTGTATGACCAGGATTCATCCATACAGTTTGTCTTTGGCAGCTTTTACCATGCCTACACTTACCTTATGATCACCGTGGTGATGGGGCTTTAGGCCCCATTGCCACACTGATCAAAAGGTGCATCAGCCTTGGACCCCACACTTACCTTTTGGTGACTGTGGTGATGGGGCTTTAGGCCCCATTGCCACACTGATCAAAAGGTGCATCAACCATGGACCCCACACTTACCTTTTGTTGACTGTGGTGATGGTGCTTTAGGCCCCATTGCCACACTGATCAAAAGGTGCATCAACCATGGACCCCACACATACCTTTTGGTGACTGTGGTGATGGTGCTTTAGGCCCCATTGCCACACTGATCAAAAGGTGCATCAGCCTTGGACCCCACACTTACCTTTTGGTGACTGTGGTGATGGGGCTTTAGGCCCCATTGCCACACTGATCAAAAGGTGCATCAACCATGGACCCCACACATACCTTTTGGTGACTGTGGTGATGGGGCTTTAGGCCCCATTGCCACACTGATCAAAAGGTGCATCAGCCTTGGACCCCACACTTACCTTTTGGTGACTGTGGTGATGGTGCTTTAGGCCCCATTGCCACACTGATCAAAAGGTGCATCAACCATGGACCCCACACTTACCTTTTGGTGACTGTGGTGATGGGGCTTTAGGCTCCATTGCCACACTGATCAAAAGGTGCATCAACCTTGGACCCCACACTTACCTTTTGGTGACTGTGGTGATGGGGCTTTGGGCCCCATTGCCACAGTGTCCATGGTCGGCTTGTATTGTGGAGGCCACACACTTTTATGTGTGACACATGTGATAGTGGGTCACATTGTATGTTCATTGTCATGTTTAGTGTTGTAGGCATTTGACATAGACTACACACGCTTGTCATGTTGTTTGGGTGGATGTCATTTTCTGTAATTCCTTATGTGGGAGTATGCTGGTTGTGTCATGCATTACCCGTCCTATGAGTAGGGGTGGTGGTAGTGGCAGGCATCCAGCCCCCCATGAGTGGGGATGGTAGTAGTGGCAGGCATCTATCCCCCCATGAGTGGGGATGGTAGTAGTGATAGGCATCCAGGCCCCCCTGAGTAGGGGTGGTGGTAGTGGCAGGCATCCAGCCCCCCATGAGTGGGGATGGTAGTAGTGGCAGGCATCCAGGCCCCCATGAGTGGGGATGGTAGTAGTGGCAGGCATCCATCCCCCCATGAGTGGGGATGGTAGTTGTGATAGGCATCCAGGCCCCCCTGAGTGGGGATGGTAGTAGTGGCAGGCATCCACCCCCCCGTGAGTGGGGATGGTAGTAGTGATAGGCATCCAGGCCCCCCTGAGTATGGGTGGTGGTAGTGGCAGGCATCCAGCCCCCCATGAGTGGGGATGGTAGTAGTGGCAGGCATCCAGCCCCCATGAGTGGGGATGGTAGTAGTAATAGGCATCCAGGCCCCCTTGAGTAGGGGTGGTGGTAGTGGCAGGCATCCAGCCCCCATGAGTGGGGATGGTAGTAGTGGCAGGCATCCAGCCCCCATGAGTGGGGATGGTAGTAGTGGCAGGCATCCAGGCCCCCATGAGTGGGGATGGTAGTAGTGGCAGGCATCCATCCCCCATGAGTGGGGATGGTAGTAGTGATAGGCATCCAGGCCCCCTGAGTAGGGGTGGTGGTAGTGGCAGGCATCCAGCCCCCCATGAGTGGGGATGGTAGTAGTGGCAGGCATCCAGCCCCCATGAGTGGGGATGGTAGTAGTGATAGGCATCCAGGCCCCCTGAGTAGGGGTGGTGGTAGTGGCAGGCATCCAGCCCCCATGAGTGGGGATGGTAGTAGTGGCAGCCATCCAGCCCCCATGAGTGGGGCTGGTAGTAGTGATAGGCATCCAGGCCCCCTGATTAGGGGTGGTGGTAGTGGCAGGCATCCATCCCCCATGAGTGGGGATGGCAGTAGTGATAGGCATCCAGGCCCCCCTGAGTGGGGATGGTAGTAGTGGCAGGCATCCATCCCCCCGTGAGTGGGGATGGTAGTAGTGATAGGCATCCAGGCCCCCCTGAGTAGGGGTGGTGGTAGTGGCAGGCATCCAGCCCCCCATGAGTGGGGATGGTAGTAGTGGCAGGCATCCAGCCCCCATGAGTGGGGATGGTAGTAGTAATAGGCATCCAGGCCCCCTTGAGTAGGGGTGGTGGTAGTGGCAGGCATCCAGCCCCCCATGAGTGGGGATGGTAGTAGTGGCAGGCATCCATCCCCCCATGAGTGGGGATGGGAGTAGTGATAGGCATCTAGGCCCCCCAGAGTAGGGATGGTGGTAGTGGCAGGCATCCAGCCCCCCATGAGTGGGGATGGTAGTAGTGGCAGGCATCCAGTCCCCCATGAGTGGGGATGGTAGTAGTGGCAGGCATCCAGGCCTCCCTGAGTGGGGATGGTAGTAGTGGCAGGCATCCATCCCCCCATGAGTGGGGATGGTAGTAGTGATAGGTATGCAGGCCCCCCTGAGTAGGGGTGGTGGTAGTGGTAGGCATCCAGGCCCCCCTGAGTAGGGGTGGTGGTAGTGATAGGCATCCAGCCCCCCATGAGTGGGGATGGTAGTAGTGATAGGCATCCAGCCCCCCATGAGTGGGGATGGTAGTAGTGATAGGCATCCTGCCCCCCATGAGTGGGGATGGTAGTAGTGATAGGCATCCAGCCCCCATGAGTGGGGATGGTAGTAGTGATAGGCATCCAGCCCCCTTGAATAGGGGTGGTAGTAGTGGCAGGCATCCAGGCCCCCTGAGTAGGGGTGGTGGTAGTGATGGGCATCCAGGCCCCCTGAGTAGGGGTGGTGGTAGTGGCAGGCATCCAGCCCCCATGAGTGGGGATGGTAGTAGTGATAGGCATCCAGGCCCCCATGAGTGGGGATGGTAGTAGTGGCAGGCATCCATGCCCCCATGAGTGGGGATGGTAGTAGTGATAGGCATCCAGGCCCCCATGAGTGGGGATGGTAGTAGTGATAGGCATCCAGGCCCCCATGAGTGGGGATGGTAGTAGTGATAGGCATCCAGGCCCCCCTGGGTAGGGGTGGTGGTAGTGGCAGGCATCCAGGCCCCTATGGGTGTGTATGGCATTGGTGATGCCCATCCCACCCCTATGATTGTGCTATTGCTAGTGTACGTCATTTGTGCATCCCTATGTGTGTGTGACATATTTTGGGTACGTGTCGTTAGTTTGTATTGTTGGTGTTTGACTTACCGTCTGCGCCGTGCGCGTCCGAACCGGTCCCGGTAATAGATGTAGAGTATAGGTAGGACCTGCGCGATGGGATTCATGGTTGGGTCGTCTCGTTCGGGTTTCGCGTGTCTTCGACTCGTACTCGTCGCTGGCTTGTTCGTCTCTTAGCCGTGGATCGCCTTGTGGCGCGAATCGGAGCTTATGTGCGGCTCTCCCGGATGCTCAAACGTGCCGAACGTAGCGATGGGTTCAGCGCGTACGGAAGACGCATCGTACTAGTCCGGCCGGAAGGTGCTGTGTATTTGGGTCCGTGCGGCTCGAATTGGCGTTTACGGATCCGGCTCGGGTGGGGAAGAGGAGCTGGATTGGGTAAGTACGGCTCGCTCGGAATCTGGGCTGTTATGCGCATCGTACTTGTTCGTTCGGTGGGGTATTCGAATCGGTCGGAAAACACGCGTTCGGCTTGTATTTTTTCCGGACGAATACTGTTGGGTGCGCTTCCGGCCGAGATCGGAATCGACCCCTAAGTGTGTAGTCACCCTAAGGTCAGTAGCCAATTGGCTACTGACCTCGAGACCCCCTAAAATGCCCCCTAAATACAGTATTTAGGGGGCAGCCCTGAACCAAGAAGACAGATTCCCACTGGTAGAATAGAAATAAACACGTTTGCGCATTGTCCTATGTAATTTAGCATTCGCTGCACCATTTTCTATTTAGACGCCATTTTGAATCATGATCAAAACTAATCGTTTGCTATTTCAGAGATAAGGCCTCTGTTATGTTTAGTTTCTGCAATGTTAGGTTTTGCTTCACTAATGAATAGACTGTTCATATTAGTGCATACCTTTCTCTCTAGATGGAGGCCCTCTCCCACTTGTCTGGTTGTGGGTACAGGGTGAAACGACCTTGGGTTGCATGAGGTGGTGTGCGATATGAGAATCGAAACTTATTTTTTTTGTATTTCACTGTCCAGCTGCATTTGCTTGGAAAATTCCACTGTGGGTGTGTTTCAGCCCAGTTGCGAGATGTACATAATGTATCTTTTTCTTGTCGATTTCAGTCCCACTGCAGCACTCTTAGTGACTGGGCAGACTGGGCTCGGCTCTGAGTGTATATGAATAAACAGTTATTGATTTGTATTCTCTACTGTCTGACCGACTCTTCATTTGGTATAGAAGGCTGAGAGGTGGTCATTAGTGACCCGAGTGACCCTAAACGGGCCACTTCCTTCAGTTGGTGTCCGAACAGGGACTCCTTTGGGTGATTGATCCATCCCCTTTCCGCTGATGGAGGGGAGACCGAGGACATCATCGAGTCAGACTGACGGCTCAGGGATCCCTGCACGAAGAGTAATATTTGCTTGCAGCTGCCCCTTCTGTCCTGCCAGACGGTGCCTTGCCCTGTGGTCATCCCGACTGGAGTCCTGAATGGCGAAAGCCTTGGATCTGACCATTTGGTCTGAAGAGTCGGCAGTGGAGGATTGGTCCATTTGTGCTACTGATATCAGGTGAGTTTGTTTTGGTTCTTTGTGGATATGGTACCATTGTGATTTGAGTTTGGTACGGTCTGAGGACCGTTTTTAATAAAAGTATTTGCAACTACTTTGCTAGGTAAAAATAACAAGCTTGTTTTTCTTTTAAAATGCCTATTTTTAGTAAAATATTGTATTCTTGTTGTCGTTGTTGGTCTGCATGTGCTCGATTGGAAGAAGCTCAGCCCTAATTTTGATATGTATGTGAAGCATGGTCTTGGCCCTATTATGTTTAGTACATTATGGCACAAATATACGAGGAACAAGGCCGAGCTGCAGTGGCCGTTGACGGGCACTTTTGATGAACAAAAAATTGGGTTTTTACAGGAGCAATTGTTTAAGAAAAGAAGTAGACAGTCTATGTTTGATTCCCTCAGAACTTGGCGGAAGGAGGCTAGACAGAGACGGTTAAAAATGGAAAGAGACGCACCAAAAGGGAAAATGCAAACATTGACACAGAAAGCTGTGGCCTATGATAGAGAAAAACAAGAGTCTGAATTGAATGTGAAGATAGGAGATTTCGATTGCATATTGATAAGTCTTATTTGATTAAAGAGGAAGATGATACTTTTGTAGAGGAGTTGTTAGATACTCGACCCCCGCCTCCTTACACTCCGCAGAGGATATAGCCCGTTGTCCCCTTGCAGCCCCAGCAACCTGTTGCGTCTGCTCCAGCTGTTCCTGTATCTACGGCTGTTGTTTTGACGGCTTTTGCTATGGCACCTCCTGCTCCTTCTTAGTCCTCACCATCTTTGACCAATGTGACTCTTAGTACATTTGCTGTTTCAGCTTCTATGTCTTCTGTTTCTTCTCCTCCTGTGCAAGTGCCAGCAACGATTGTACCTGTCGCTTCTGTTGTTTCTCCTTCCATGGTTTTTCATCCTCCGATACCTTTGAATGCTGAGATGCCGGTACGTGGGTTTGAGGACAGAGACTGGACGAAATTCAAGGAGCGAATAGGCCTGTTAGTGCGATCTGGGGTAGGGGATGAAGAAAACAAGTAATAGCTGACCAGGCTGTGCGATGGGCTTGTAATGCGATCTATAGTGTAGAGGATGTTTGGGAAGTCATGCGAGATTTTGAACCCTTTTTACAGCAACATGCCCTTAAGCATATATCTGCTACATTGATTAGTCTTTGGCAAAAACACATTGGGGCAGAAGCGCCTCAAATTTTATTTGACATTAGAGATCACGTATATGCTACTGATTTGGAGCCAGGCCAGGTATTTGGGAATGTTACAACTTTGGTTGCCTACAGGGGTAGATTACATCAGAGGAGCCCTACTCAGGTAACTCGTTTCCGATGCGGGAGGTCCATCCCATATATCACCCAGAAATACCTAAGTTGACGGACCAGTGCGGTACCGTCACTAGACGTGCCGTGCCTGCTCGTTTTCAGGAGCAATGGGTTTATACTCCATGGAAAAGGAGTGAGGTTTTAGCCCCTAAGGCTCATTTGCCCGACCCTAGGAAAAATCCTACAGCTTATTATAAGGAATTAACGGAGGCTGCTTCTTCTACTGTAATGACTCTTGCTGATATTGAAATGTTTTTGGTCTCCTTGTTCCGGTTGATGTCCGGAGACAGGTACATACTCAGGACCATGTTACAGAGTTGGGTGGTACATGGGATGTGATTATGGGATGAGATCAAGAAAGGAAGCCAGTTGATAAACCCTGAGCCGAGATACTAGCTTTACCAGGTCGTATTATTACATACATGCATTCCCTTATTCCGCCCAAGAAGTTAAACTGGGACAAATTGACGACTTGGCGACAGAAGAAGGATGAAAGTGTGTCTGATTTTTTTACCCGGTTTGAAGATACGTTTTTGGACTATAGTGGGCAGGATATGTCTATTGAAGGAGGAGTTCGATTGTTTGTTGACAGATTTGTTTCCAACCTTCTTCCTGAAATTGCGACTCGATTACAGGCGTCTGAGAGTACTTGGTCCACCTCTTCCCTCTATGTTATTTTGAATATGGCTCAGTCCTATGAACATCGAGATCAGGAGGAAAAGGATAGGACTGATAAGAAACACAAGGATTTAAAGATAAAGGTGTTGTTTCAGCAAGCGTTTAGGGGAAATAATAGGGGACGGGGTGGTCCTTCTAGTCAGCTTCCATGTACCAGTAGACAGCCTACAACAACACCTTTGGGGCCGAATCAGTGTGCCTATTGTAAGGAGGAGGGTCATTGGTGTAGCCAGGGTCCTGTGCTTTTACAGAAAGCTGCAGCTCCTAGAGGACGAGGTTCTGGTGGGAGAGGTCGTGGACCAGAGAGAGCTCAGAATGTTACGGTTTCACAGGATCGTTCTGATAATAATTACTTTGATGACCCTCATAATGGCCAGTATTATCATGATGATTATGATATGGATGAGGTGACAGGTATGCCCTATAGTTAGGACAGACAGGGACAGGGAAAGGGACCAGTTCAGATACCTGTAGATCAGCGTGGTCCTTATGTCACAGCGGATTTGCAAGGTTTGACTAAGGAATTTTTGGTGGATACGGGTGCAATGAAAAGTTCTGTTTCTCGACATATGGTCCCTGGGGCAGCCCTTTCTGGCCACAATAATGTTACGGTAGGTTTTTCAGGTGTACCAGTTTTAAGACCCATTTCAAGCCCCCTTGCATTGACTGTTGGCCCTTTTACTGTGGAATCTCAGTTTTTGTTGACATCTAATTGTGGTGAGAATTTGATGGGTTTGAATTTGTTGAAGAAGTTGTATGCTATGATCTATTGCTCTCCTGCGGGTGTTTATATCACTATGGGTCTGGATGTGAGTACTAAATAGTGCTTATCTCAGGATATAACCCCTTCAGGCTGAATTTGATGATGTCCCACCCGCTCTATGGGCTACAAGTGACACGGATGTCGGATTGTTGCATATACCACCAGTTTCTATACAAGTTAAAAAGAATGTTGTTTTTCCTCGTATTCCCCAGTATAAGATACCGCAGGCAGGAGAACGGGCTCCTCTTCAGATTATTCCAGATTTGATACAAAGAGAGTGATTGAGGAAATGCTTGGCAATATTTGTAATAGTCCTATTCTTCCAATTCTTAAAAGGGCACCCGCAGGCTCCTCTGAGGACTCTGAGGGTGTTTATCGTTTTGTGATTGATTTGCACGAGGTTAATAAAATAGTGGCTCCACAGTTCCCTGTAGTTCCTGATATTACTGCGCTTTTGACCATGATTCCTTCTTCGGCAAAATGTTTCTCTGTTATTGATTTGAAAAATGCTTTCTTTAGCATTCCTATCCATCCAGACAGTAGATATTTGTTTGGGTTCACACTGGCTAGTAGGAGTTTTAGATTATGTTGCGCTCCTCGGGGCTATACAGAGAGTCCTAGTATTTATAGTCAAACATTGAAAGTTCAGTTGGATTCCTTATTGCTTCCCCCAGGTAATGTATTGGTGCATATGTTGATGATCTACTCATAGCTTCTGATAAGGAACAGGGTTGTAAAGATAGAACAGTCAAATTGTTGTTGCATTTGGCTCATCATGGTCATAAGGTTTCTCTTTCGAAATTCCAGTATTGTCGACAGGAGGTTACCTATCTAGGTCACCTACTATCGAAGGAGGGTAGGAGGTTGTCCCCTGAGCGCATCAGTACCATTGTTAAAATGCCCATTCCACAAACTCAAAAAGATGTGCGCGCTTTTATAGGTATCACTTCTTACTGTCGCCTGTCGATACCTAATTACTCGCTACTAATCAAACCTTTGCCTGCATTAACAACGAAAGAAGTTCATGAGCCTTTGCCTTGGACGCCCGAATATCAGCAGTCTTTTGAGCAATTGAAAACTGCACTTTGTTCGGCTCCAGTACTCGGCACACCTGACTATGGCAAACTGTTTGTGCTCTATGTCCATGAGATGGCTGGCTGCGCGCTTTCTATCCTAACTCAAAATTTGGGGATAAGCAACAGCCGTGTGCTTATTTCTCTGCTGTGCTTGACCCTGTCACAAGGGCCCTCCCGAGTTGTCTATGAGGGGTCGCGGCTGTGGCCACTTCAATCAGACAATCGGCTGGACTCACACTTGATACTGACCTCACAGTTATGGTACCCCATGCTATGGATACACTTTTGAATAAGACAAAGACACAGCACCTCACCAGAGCATGTCTTACTGGCTATGAATTGACATTGTTTGCTAAACACATTACAATCAAAAGATGTGCTACTCTGAATTCAGCCATGTTACTACCCCTCCCTCTGAGAACTATGCAGTCGATTAACATGATTGTATCTACCGGACGGAAGAAGAGACGAAAGGATGGGTAGACTTGACTGATGTTCCCTTATCTGACCCCAGAGGAGAACTATATGTTGATGGCTCTTGTTTTAAGTTACCAGATGGCACCAAGACAGCAGCTTATGCTGTCACTATGCTGCGCACAGTGGTAGAGACATCACGGGTCCCCTACCAGTCGGCTCAAGCTGCTGAGCTCGTTGCTCTTATTCGAGCTTGTGAATTGAGCAAGGGACTGGTTGTCAACATCTATACTGACAGCCTGTATGCCTTCGGGATCGCGCATGACTTTGGGTGACTCTGGGCAGAGAGGGGGTTCCTTACTTCTCATGGCACCAAGATTCAGCATGGGCACCTCATATTGAGACTTTTGTCCGCTCTAACGCTCCCTAAGAAATTGGCCATAATTAAGTGTAGTGCCCACAGGAAGGTTACCAACGACATGGGTAGAGGAAATGATTTTGTAGATCAGACAGCTAAGGAAACGGCCCCAAGAAAGATGAAACAAATGTTTGTCGCAGGTCCAGCTAGGTGGGTCCCTGAAGTTGTAATGTTTGAGAACACCCTTGAAAGTGTAAAGGAGATGCAAAGTGAAGCCACCATGGAAGAATTAACGGTATGGCAAGAGAGTACATCACAGTTGGATAAGGAAGAATGTTTGATTGATAAATCAGGGAAACAGAGATGGATGTTGCCAGATGCATATGTTCTTCCTGTGTTTACTATGGCACATGGTCCAGCTCATATTAGTGCAAAAGGAATGTGTAAGCTGTTAGACCCTGTATGGCAGAATGACAATATTTCTAAGACAGCTGCGCATTTGGTGAAATAGTGCATGGTCTGTATGATGCATAATCTAGGGAAGGGTACCCTGACACCACCTGGTAATTTCGCACCACCCACTTTTCCTTTTGAGGTCCTTCAAATGGACTATATTGAATTAGAGAGGTGTAACAATCTTAAGTATGTGTTGGTGGTTGTATGTGCATTCAGTAAATGGGTTGAGGCTTACCCCACTAAAGAAAATACAGCCATTACGACTGTAAAGGTACTCCTGAAGGGGTTCTTTCCTCGTTTCGGCTTACCCCGAGTTATCTGGAGTGACAATGGAAGTCATTTTAGTGCAAAAGTGATTCAATTGCTTTGTAAGGGTCTTCATGTGAAGCAGAAATTCCATGCTGCCAATCATCCGCAGTCAGCGGGTTTGGTTGAGAAGTACAATGGTACTCTCAAACTAAAATTGACAAAAATACAGGAGACCACAGGGTTAAAGTGGCCAAATGCTTTACCATTAGCTCTTTTGTCAACAAGAACGATGGCACATTCTAGGACAGGATTATCTCCTTACGACGTCATGTTTGGGCGCCCGGCAAATGTCTGGGGCGTCCCGCGTCCTCGTAAGTTCTCAGATATTGAGTACCCTGTATTGCTCGACTATCTTGGCCAGTTAACAGAGAGTTTACGTTCTATTCACCAACAGGTGTGAGAGTCCCTGCCTTCCACACCAGAGGGACCTGGCCATGATATCCAGCCTGGAGACTTGATCCTATTATGCAACTTCCAGAGGAAGAAAAGTTTGGAGCCACGCTGGAAGGGTTCATAGCAGGTCCTGTTGGTAACACGTACTGCTGTGAAGGTTGCTGGCCGTAAGAACTGGGTTCATGCAACCCACTATCGGAGGGTTCCTTTACCTCTACCCTATGATCAGTGGGTCAAGGACAGTATCAGGGACTCAGAGTGCAAGCAGGTGCCCCGGTTCATCTCATTCAGTGATGCCCGGCTAACATGGACGCAGACGGATAAAGAAAATGAGAATGTGTTGAACAAAGCTGTTCCTCCAGAAATACAACTTATCCAAGAGCATTTGTTCACTGATCACACTGTGCCTGGGGCTACCAGGTACAATCTGCGCCCTCGGCAGAGGAAAATTGCATCTAAGGAGAAAAGAGATTACGGATGGACTGTGTAAGATAGACTGTACTGAATTATAGTACCAACGGAAATTAGTTGAGCTTAGTGAAGGATTACTGCTTACTTTATTCTAGTTGTTTGAACATTAGATAGGGAAGACCGAAGTATACCTTGAAGGTATACCATCTTGATCGACATGGGATACGAGTTTAGGACAGAGCAAGCTCCACCGCCGGTGCTCAGGAGCGCCAACGTTTTAATGGACAATAGGAGCCTGTACCAGTGAGGCTGTGACGGACACTGGGAACTTGTGTATTTCTTTCGCATCTGCCCCCATTTTCATCATCTGTTATGCATCCCTTTGGTAGAATGGTTGCTGAGGAGGAGCCGACAGTGATTCTTGTTGCTCAACATAATATGGTGTGGACCCGTAAACAGAAAATAATATGTGTTGCTCTTGTGGTTTTGTTGCTAATAATATTGTGTGGGGTGTCATGGGTTTTGGAAAATGATCAGGATGTACCTTCACGTAACAAGGGTAAGGTTATTTGTCCGACAAGAAAGAAAAGGACAGCCCAGAGTAATGTGTTTCTAGACACACATAAGAGATTCTTTGGAGAAGGGACCACTTGTTACCCCACTGAATCTGTCACTAGTTTATGGACTGCATACCCATTGTCACTTGTAAATTATACATATACTCGCCCACCGGAATTTACAGAAGTGAAAAGAGTCTTTGGTTTCGGCTATCCAGGACCTTGTTTATAATATAGAAAGCCACAAGGAATGGGTTATCCAGGTTGTGATAACAACACATACTGCGACAACTTCCTCATGGAAGAACAGAATGTCACATTGGTGGGTTGGCATTACAAGGAATTGATAGTCACCCGGAAGGCTGGTTGTTATCCTGCTTGTTGTCCTATTGTGAATGGTAAGGACACTTCTTTGTATATTGATTGTTCTGGAATAGTGCTATACAAAAATACAATGCCCTTGGTGAATGACAAAGATCCGAGTACATTTGGAATGAATACCAGATATGCTGCAGTAGATTACAAAGGGCTGATTTATGCGCACCCAGGGTTTTACTTTTTGTCTAATGGTACCTATTCTAATGTCCATAATGGTACAGACGATGTAGCCCTTGGGATGGTGTTGCCCCTAGGTGTACACTGTAAATACGCTAAGCCTAATGTCCGGCGGGTTAAGAGGACCCTGACCAAAGAATTCTGTGAGGGAGTGACCAATATAGAGGTCAATAATTATAGTAATGGGATCACTTTTGGATACATCCTTTCTTCCATTTTCACTTTGGGTGGTACCTCCATGGCCCGGGGTGAGAAAGCTAGAGAATATTTTGGGTGCAAGTTACAAATTTGATCTAATACTACCGTGGCAGCTTTACACAACATCACCACTCAGTTGGAAAGTATGCGAATATATTCCGAACAGACTAGATACGCAGTTGATTTTATTTTGGCCAAGAGTGGCGGTGTATGCGCGGTAGTGGGAGATCAGTGCGTGGTTGGGATCAAAAATATGGAAAAGAATATTACCAAGCATATTCTAGACATTCTCGAGAATGTCAAGGGACTGGAAAGTGGAAATTGGAGTTGGTCTCTCTTTGGTGGCTGGGGCTTGATTCGAGAAAAAGTGATTTACCTGATTGTGATATTGGTGCTTTGCTGTGCTCTTATTCATTGTCTTCCTTTTTGTTGCTCTTACTGTACCACCATTCTAACCCCTAAACGGAAAATATCGATTCATGATACCAATGCTGCAATCATGGTTCAGAAAGAAATAGATGACCTCATGCATATAGATGAGGGCGTTTTTGAGATTTCTTCCCTCCTTACAGTCTCTTTTCCGGATACTGAAAATATGGAATGTGCATAAGGATTCATTGTTATTATTGTTTATAGTTTCCTGCTTTCCTAGTTTCATATTTTCCTTGTTGCTGGTAGAAAATGTTTTAGCTCATGCTAAAAGAAGGGTCTGTTAGAATAGAAATGCTCACGTTTGCGCAATGTCCTATGTAAGTTAGCATTCCCGGCACCATTTTCTATTTAGACGCCTTTATGAATCATGATTGAAACTAATCCTTTGCTATTTCTGAGAAAAGACCTCTGTTATGTTTCGTTTCTGCAATGTTAGGTTTCGCTTCACTGATGAATAGACTGTTCATATTAGTGCATACCTTTCTCTCTAGATGGAGGCCCTCTCCCACTTGTCTGGTGGCGGGTACAGGGTGAAACGACTTTGGGTTGCATGAGGTGCTGTGAGATATGAGAATCGAAACTTATTTTTTTTGTATTTCACTGTCCAGCTTCTGTTGCTTGGAAAATTCCACTGTGGGCGTGTTTCAGCCCAGTTTCGAGATGTACATAATGTATCGTTTGCTTGTTGATTTCAGTTCCCTCTGTAGCACTCCTAGTGACTGGGCAGATCGGGCTCCGCACTGAGTGTATCTAATAAACAGTTATTGGTTTGTATTCTCTACTGTCTGACCGAATCTTCATTTCGTATAGCAGGCTGAGGGTGGTCATTAGTGACCCGAGTGACCCTAAATGGGCCACTTCCTTCACCGCAACCTACGAAGAAGAAGGATGAAAGAAGACACCCAGCAGAGGAGTCTGCAGAGAAGAATTGACTTGGCCCCAGCCCTAACAGCCCGTCTGCAGTTTCCAGAGATCCTGCACCAAAAGTCGCCTTGTCCTGCAGCCAGCGACCTCCAGAACCCCTGGGAGGACTGACTGCCTTCAACAAAGACCGGATCTCCTGTGAACAGCAGCTCTGTTCAAAGAAATCTCCAAAGCAAGACTCAGAGCCTGCTAAAATTTAATTTAATTTAATTTAATTTGAAGCTTATAGAGCGCACAGCTACCTCCAACGGAGGTGTCCCGGCGCTAACGGAGACAAAAGAAGGAGTAGAAAGCCACCAGCTACCGAGACTAGGGGAAATTGAAGAGCCAGGTTTTCAGAAATCCACGGAAGACAGATTCAGATTTTGCCTTCCTGATATATTCTGGCAGGGAATTCCATAGCCGTGTGGTTCTAACTGTAAATGACCGGCCACCGAACCTTGCTTTACCAAAGCGAGGAATGACTAGAAGGCCTTGATGATTGGATCTCAGGTTTCTAGTCTGATGGTAATTGTGGAGTATTTTCCTTAGGTAGAGAGGGCCCGTTTCTCTGGTTGCTCTGTACGCGAGAGTCAGAGCCTTAAATTCCAACCTCCTTTTTACTGGCAGCCAGTGCAAGCTCCGCAGATGAGGCGATATGTGATGACGTATCGGGACATTTCTAATAAGCCTGGCCGCTGCATTCTGTATGGTCTGCAGCTTCTTAATCAGGTAGTCAGGCTGACCCAAATAAAGGCTATTTGCGTAGTCCAGCTGGGAAGTAATCAGTGCATGGACCACTGTCTTTCTGCAGTCCATGGGTAGAAGATGGACTAAAGACAAAGAAACCCAATGCCTGGAACCACCACTGCACCGGTCGCCTTTGGTCCGAGTTCAAGTGGCCCGCCGGTCCCAGCAAGGTCCCCAAGTGCTCATGGGTCGACCCCTCCAGGACTCCCCGACGTCGCCTGCAGCCTCTGCACAGAGACGCCCCCAACCCCGAGTGACCCGGTAAGGTGAAATCCGACCTCAAAAGGTACCCTGGCATCCTGCTGCCCTGCGCCCTGGAGAAGAGGACCTGAGGTGCACCTACGTCTCCGAGCCCTCCAACTTACCTGCCCAGCTGTTGGTTCCTCATGGAAGACTTCCTAGACCGAGCCTGCAGCCAAAATCCAAAACTGGCAACTCCCATTGAAAACAACAGGCCACCCTATGCCAAAACAGCACTTGGCACCAGGCCATCCCTGTGCTGCTGTGGGTGCACCTCGTGTGCTAAACCGGATCCCCCATTGCCCTGAGCTAAACCCAGGAGCTTTGCTCCCACAACCTTGTGGCCTGCTTGTGAGCAGTCACCAACCGGAGGCCCCCTATCCCCCATTGGATAACATTGGGCCTCAGCACTCTGCACCCAACCGCCCTAGTGCCACTGAGGGTGCTTTAAGAGTGCATCCTCGACCCTGGGGGAACCCTGGCTCTAACCCCAGAATACCAACTCCAAAACCTAAGTACTTACCGATAAACCGATAAACCGATAACACTGTTTTCTCCCATAGGACTGCATTGACTGCTTTTCTGTGAAAAATCTTCTGTGTGTAGCTGGGTTTTATGAAACCCGAAGAAACTGTAAAAGTACAAAAACTGAATTACTTACCTTGTCTCTAGGAAATGTCCCAATGTGATATCTAGGCATATCACACTGTGTAGAAAAAGTAACTTAAAAAGTAATCTGAAAAAAAACCATACAAAGTAATCCCAAAAGTAACTGTAAAGTAATTTTGACTGTTGACTTACCTGTAACTAACCCTGGGCGTAGTCGGCGTAGTAGTGCTACGCGTAGCTACGCGAAGTGCACTTCGCACTACGCGAGCTACGCGTAGCACTACGCGAACTGCATAGTGCGGTAGGAAATGCTGTTCGCGATGATTGCACAGTGCCGGATGCTTGTCCGCACTGTGCAATCATTGCAAACGGCATCTTGCACAGTGCAAGCTGTCGTTTTCTGCCGCTCGAGTAGATTTGTACTCGAGCGGCAGCTTTCTCAACGCGGACTGGTAGTTTCGCAATGAGAAACCTGACCTCCCCGCGTTGAGAATCTCCCCAGGAGGTTTATTTTCCACGCTCGCGATCGGAAAGTTGATGTTGCTGATCGCGAACGAGGAAAAAGTCTCGCCGGGATGTCATTTTGCTCGCTCGCGGTCGCCAACTTGACGTTGAGGACCGCGAGCAAGCAGAAAATGACCGCTACGCTACGCGTGTTTGCACTGTGCTACGTGCAATTCGCGTAGTGCGAAGTAACGCAAACTTCGCAAACTACGCGAGTGTAGCGTAGTTCTTCGCCCAGGGTTACCTGTAACCAATCCAACTGCATTCAAACTGTATTCAAATTGTATTTCATTGCATAATACAACTAAATAATATTTTTATACAAACAAATTGGTCTGAGATCAGTCTTTGAGTGTGTGACTTCATTTCTTGCCTCAGTGTGTACAATAGATGCTTAACACTGCCCTCTGATAAAGCCTTACTGCTCACCCACACTACCACAAATAGAGAGTAAGGTATTATCTACTTTTACCTCTGTCTACCTTTGGGGTTCTACTGGACTCTGTGCACGGTATACCTTACTTTGGTATAGTATATACAGAGCCAGCTTCGTACAGCATTCTGCTGGTCCTCACTACCCCATGCATTCACTCACTCACAGCAGCATAGATGGCATTCCCCTGGTCCTCACTAACCTCTGCACTAACTCATTTGCAGCAGCATGGATGGCATTCCCCTGGTCTTCACTAACTTCTGCATTCACTCACTTGTGGCAACATAGATGTAATTCCCCTGGTCCTCACGTACCCCTGCATTCACACACTTGTGGCAGTGTAATGGAATTTCCCTGGTCCTCACTACCCCTGCCTTCCCTCACTCATGGCAGCATAGATGGAATTTCCCTGGTCCTTGCTGACCTCTGCATTCACTCACTCATGGCAGTATAGATGGCATTCCCCTGGTCCTCACTACCCCCTGCCACCACTTACTTGCATCAGCAAAGATGGCATTCCGGTGGTCCTCAATAGCCACTGCCTTTGCTCACTCGCGGCAGCATAGATGTCATTCCCCTGGTCCTCACTACCCCCTGCCTTTACTCACTTGCAGCAGCAGAGATGGAATCCCCCTGGTCCTCACTACTCCTGCAGTCACTCACTCTCTGCAGCATAGATGGAATTCTCCTGGTCCTCACTACCCCTGCCTTTCCTCACTCATGGCAGCATAGATTGCATTCCCTCGTCTTCACTAACCTCTGCCTTTGCTCACCCAGGGCAGCACAGAAGGCATTCCCCTGGCTCTCACTGCCCCCTGCTTTAGCTCACTGGTGGCAGGATAGATGGCATTCTACTGGTCCTCACTACCCCATGCATTCACTCACTCGAAGCAGCATAGATGGCATTCCCCTGGTCCTTACTAACCTCTTTACTCACTCATTTGCAGCAGCATAGATGGCATTCCTCTGGTCCTCACTAACCCCTGCATTCACTCACTTGCGGCAACATAGATGTCATTTTCCTGGTCCTCACTAACCCTTGCATTCACTCACTCGCTGCAGCATAGATGGCATTCCCCTGGGCCTCATTAACCCCTGCATTCACTCACTCGCAGTGACATAGATGGCATTTCCCTGGTCCTCACTAACCTCTGAATCGCTGAAAGCCACGTTATGTAAATATATCATACATGTAATTTCAGTAAAATCAAAAAGTGTTGGCTAGCGTCAGACCTAGAAATACCAGCAATGCTGCATTAACTCCCAACTGGCTCCTACTAATCGTCTCTGTGTGATGCATCGAGTGACGCATCTCACACACAATCAGTCATCAGTGGTTTGTAAAGTGTAGCTGCTCACCCGTGAGGGTCTCAAGGCGCTAAGGGGGGGCTCCATAGGGTGCTGGGATCATCGGAAGAGCCTGGTCTTCAGGTCCTTCCTGACCTGAAGAAGTTTATGTATTTGAAAAGTTTTATAAAGCACAAACATGACGCATACTGGTATCAGAGCGCTGTACAAAGTGGCGTAAGTATGAGTACAACAACAAAATGGAACAAATGAGATAACGTGACAACCAAAAGGTCAAAGGGGGGAACACACAAGGTCAAAGGGGGGCATGGGGAGTCAGCTAATCTAGTGGGACCTGTAAGGTTTCAGCAGATCAAAGTAGATCAAAAGGACAAGTGAGAAGAAACATAATACCCATTGAAACAACACAGTAAAAAGAGTATCAAGACCGGAGAAAGAAGTAGACTAAGATGGTATCCGGGTTAATGCTGTTGACGGTCATTCATGAGTAGCCATTTTACATGTTTTTTGCAAGAGGCAGTAGATGGGTTGGATCTGATCTCTGGGGAAGAGCGTTCCATATTCTTGGAGCAAGCCAAGAGAAAGCACGTTTGTAAGTATAGGGCTTTGTCGGAGATGGAGGGGGAAGTCGTTCCAGGTCTTGGCTGCGAGGTAGGAGAAGGACTTTCCATCCGTTCTGGTCTTGTAGATGCGTGGCATGGAGGCCAGGGAGAGGTCGGCTGATCGGAGGTTTCTCTTGGTGGCGTGGAAGGAGAGGCAGTTGTTTAAGTATGATGGTCTGATTTTGTGGAGGCCCATGTATGCATGCATGAGGAGTTTGAAGGTTATTCTTCTGTCAATGGGGAGCCAGTGGAGATCGCAGAGGTGTTGGGTGATGTGGTTGTGACGAGGGATGTCTAGGATCAGTCTGACTGCGGCGTTCTAGATGGTCTGGAGCTTGCGGAGGAGTTTTTTGTTGATTCAGGTGTAGAGGGCATTGCTGTAGTCCAGTCTGCTAGTGATGAGGGCATGCATGACCATTTTTCTGGATTCGGAGGGGATCCATTTACATGTTTTTCGGAGTGTGCAGAGGGTGTTGAAGCAGGCCGAGGATACGGTGTTGATCCGGGGGTAAATAGTGAGCAATGAGTCCAGTATGATGCCAAGGTTTCGTGCATGGTCTGTTGGGGTGGGGGTTTCCCAGGGCGGGGGCCACCAGGTGTCATCCCATGCTGAGGGGATGGAGCCAAGGATGAGGACTTCTATTTTCTCTGAGTTGAGTTTCAGGCAGCTCTTCTTCATCCAAGTTGCGACGGCTATCATCCCTTTTTGGAAGTTGTGCCTGGTGATGTTGGGTTCCTTGGTGAGGGAGAGGATGAGCTGGGTGTCATCGGCGTAGGAGACGATGCTGAGCCCGTGGTTTCTGATGATGGTTTGGTCTTTGTCAGTTCTGAGAGGTAGGGTGGGAGTCTGACTCTCTGTGTTCTGCCTGTGAGGAATGAGCATATCCAGTCTAAGGCCTTTCCTCTGATGCCGGCATCGTGGAGTCTGGTGGCTAGTGTGCGGTGAGAGCCGGTGTCCAAGGCAGCTGAGAGGTCCAGGAGGATGAGGGCTGCCGTTTGGCCCTGGTCGAGGAGGTTATTAACATACCCCTCAATGGAGTGTTGATTCATTTTCAGTTTATTTGCATGCAGCATAGTTGGGACCTTGCTGTTATAATATAACAAATAGGTGGTTACAGATTATATAAATCATGTGCAATACAGGAGGCTTCTGGGAAATCCCAATGCAGGATGGAAAGTTGGGGACACAAACAGCAAAAGCCTCAGCATGGGAAACATAGCATTGGTAATGTCAGGAGAATTATCAGGCCGGGCACTGTCCGGATTATGACAGGTTAGTTCATAGAGTAAAATGAGTTTAGTATAAAGGATTGAACATCTGTGGTATAAGAACATGGATTTAGGGGCTGAAATGGCATGTCCTATATCTTGACTAATCAATGAATCAAGCGTCTTGTAAAGCACGACTACTCACCAGTTTGCAAACCCTAGCATCCATACCTTCCCACCTGAAGATTGCTCGACCATGCTGTAGAAGACCAATCCCAGGACAAGCATTAGAAAACTAACCATGAGTGAGTGGTCAGCAAGAGGATGTTCTTACCCATAGACTGCTTAATAATCCATAAAAAGAGCCTGGTGGACAGAACTATGCATTACAGTGAGACATCTCTATAGATTACAAGGTACATTCCTCAATGATGCATTCCTCAATGATGCATTCCTCAATGATCACTAGGGCACTGGGAGCCAAGCACGGGCTGTGGAGCCAGGAGCAGTAAGCCATGGCCTGCATGCAAGTCATGCTCTGATGCCAATGACCAGGGCGCCAATAGAGGCCTAAGTCACCCCCACCTCTCCACCAACCAGCTTCAACCTCAGGACAATGCTGCTTCCGTGACACCAGTGCCACACACGGACCATTGCACAAGCGCATAATGCTGTCGCCAGCTCCACCCACTAGAGCGCATCCTGTAGAGCCTAGAACCGGAAGTGGGAGGGGCCAGCACGAAGCATCACAGCACACGTACAGCTGCCTCTGCTCGACCCAGCTCCCCTCTTGATGTAGTTGACGTATTTCCTAGTGATTGACAGACAGCGATGCTATGAAAGAAACATTTCACACAATCATGGGTCCTCTGACAGGCTAGGAGACAGAGAGTATTCCCAAAGACAACTGATCCCTCTCAGGACCTTGTAGCAAATGCCCACCAAAGAAGTTGTACCTGCAAGGGACAGCTGCATGTCATTCACCATCGAGACACGTCATCTGCTTAGAACATGACCACTTGGTGAGCACACCATAAAACCCCAACTAGCGACGTCCATAATATGTTCTGCCTATTTTGTGTCATCATGTGCATTAGCAAATCCAAACCAGCATATGGAAACCGGGACATGGCTTAGTCAATAATGCTGGGGGGGGGGCAGTGTTTTTCCAACAAGCAATGAGGCGCAGTCAACTACCCAGGAAAGGGACGGGTGGGGCCACAGGGTTGGGGCAATGAACAGGACGAGGGGCATTCTTTTTCACTTATTTGAACAAGTAAGGCCAGTCAGCGTGGGGACTCTGGGTGATGGTCTGGACGAAGGTGTCCACTTTAGTCCAATTCTGTCTCACAGTAATGTAGGGAAGACATGCCCAGGAGAGCAGGCTAGTCCAATACTACAATCCACAGCCCAGGCTTAGAATGGGCTGTGAGAGCGGGCTAGTCCAATCCTACAATCCACAGCCCAGGCTTAGAATGGGCTGTGAGAGCGGGCCAGTCAAACCCTAGAATCAGCAGCCCAGGCTTAGAATGGGCTGTGAGAGCGGGCTAGTCCAATCCTACAATCCACAGGCCAGGCTTAGAGTGGGCTGTGAGAGCGGGCTAGTCCAACCCTACAATCAGCAGCCCCGGCTTAGAATGGGCTGTGAGAGCGGGCTAGTCCAATCCTACAATCCACAGCCTAGGCTTAGAATGGGCTGTGAGAGCGGGCTAGTCCAACCCTAGAATCAGCAGCCCAGGCTTAGAATGGGCTGTGAGAGTGGGCTAGTCCAACCCTAAAATCAGCAGCCCAGGCTTCGAATGGACTGTGAGAGCGGGCTAGTCCAACCCTAAAATCAGCAGACCAGGCTTAGAATGGGCTATGAGAGCAGGCTAGTCCAATCCTACAATCCACAGCCCAGGCTTAGAATGGGCTGTGAGAGCGGGCTAGTCCAACCCTAGAATCAGCAGACCAGGCTTCGAATGGGCTGTGGGAGCGGGCTAGTCCAATCCTACAATCCACAGCCCAGGCTTAGAATGGGCTGTGAGAGCGGGCTAGTCCAACAATAGAATCAGCAGCCCAGGCTTAGAATGGGCTGTGAGAGCGGGCTAGTCCAACCCTACAATCATCGGCCCAGGCTTAGAATGGGCTGTGAGAACGGGCTAGTCCAACCCTAGAATCAGCAGGCCAGGCTTAGAATGGGCTGTGAGAGCGGGCTAGTCCAACCCTAAAATCAGCAGTCCAGGCTTAGAATGGGCTGTGAGAGCGGGCTAGTCCAACCCTAAAATCAGCAGCCCAGGCTTAGAATGGGCTATGAGAGCGGGCTAGTCCAACCCTAGAATCAGCAGCCCAGGCTTAGAATGGGCTGTGAGAGCGGGCTAGTTCAACCCTACAATCAGCAGCCCAGGCTTAGAATGGGCTGTGAGAGCGGGCTAGTTCAACCCTAGAATCAGCAGCCCAGGCTTAGAATGGACTGTGAGAGCGGGCTAGTCCAACCCTAAAATCAGCAGCCCAGGCTTAGAATGGGCTGTGAGAGCGGGCTAGTCCAACCCTAAAATTAGCAGCCCAGGCTTAGAATGGGCTTTGAGAGCGGGCTAGTCCAACTCTAGAATTAGCAGCCCATGCTTAGAATGGGCTGTGAGAGCACTCCTTTCAGTAGTCCAGGCCGAACAGCCGACCATGTGGGAAGAAGTGGGGAATCAAAGCCAGCAGGTTAGATCAGAACCTCAAAATAGCAAAAACTGCTGCAGAATACCCAGCAGTGTGGAGTTACACATGGCACGTAAAACTCCAGAAGAGGAAAGTTTGAAACAACCTGCACCATAAAACTTCTTGCACACTGTGGTGTTCTACACAGCGAGGAACCAGTGACTGCTCACTCTTTCTGCCTCCCTTTTAATAAAAAATATAGAAATGGTTTGTTTGTATACTGCATAAATACCTAACAAAGTGCCTCTAAGTTAAGCCTGTCTGCGTTTGCACCAAGCAACTGGAGGGTTAATCAGAGGTTAATTTAAGGGACTTTTGTGGTTCACCCCTACAAGAATTTCGTTGTTGCTTGAGAAGAGTTTCACCTACCTCAACCAATAAACAATTTCTTACAACCCTCCTCAAATAATACTCCAAGTAGAACCTCTCAGTACTGCGTGTGGAGGTTCTACCACAAGTGTGGTATAGTGTGCACAGAGTCCAGTGGAACCCCAAAGGTAGGCAGAGGTAAAGTTAGATAGCACCTCACTCTCTATTTGTAGTAGTGTGGTCGAGCAGTAAGGCAGTATCAGAGGACAGTGTTAAGCATTTGTTGTACACACTCAGTCAGCAAATGAATTCACACACTTAAAGACTGAACATCAGACCAATTGATTTGTATGAAAATATTCTTTTAGTTATTTTATTTTCTAGAACCAAGCAAGCCTGGCACAGGTAAGCAATAAATACTTTACAGTAGTAATGCAGTTTGTAAACAGTTTGAATTGAAATTGTGTATGCACTTTGTTTTGACTTACAGTATGGTTTCAGAGAAATGCAATACTTTGTAAATACAGTACATAGACTTGAATGGGCTTGTCAGTAAAATTACAAGTTAGTTACTTTTGAGAATACTTTTCTTACTCAGAGTAGTATACCTGGATACTACTCTGGGACATTTTCTGCAAACAGGTAAGTAAAATCGTTTTTGTTAGTGCAAGTTTAAAGAATTTCTTAAGGTTTTCAAACTCCACAGCAGGCCACTTGGTTGTGGGAGCAAAGCTCCTGGACTTTAGCTCAGGGCAAATGGGGAAACAAAGTAGCACCAAGGGTGCACCCTCAGCAGCCTAGGGTGGCCGGGTGCAGGGTGCTGTTTCGATGTCGGACACCCTGTTGGTTTCAATGAGGAACCTCCGGTTTGCAAAGGCACTGCAGGCTTGGGGACGAAGGTCTTCTGGGTGCTACAACCACTTTGAGAGGTAAGTTGGGAAGTTAGGGGTTTGTTAGGCACCGTCAGTTTGGGCAACCAAGGCCGTGGGGCGTCGGGTGCAGGGGTGCTTTTTGGGGTCGGATCTTCTTACCAGCTCCTGGTCGCGGTTGGGGGGACCTACCGGATTTAGGCTGCAGGCTCAGCTGGAGGCTTGAGGCAGGTCAGTGGTCACCGGATCTCGGGTCAGGATCACCGGGGTGACCTCCTTGTGGTGTTTGCCCACTCGAGCTTGGGCCGTGGACGGAGGGTGCAGAGTGAGGAGGATCCGCGGTGTCCGGCCGGAGCCAGAGGTTGCAGATGAACAAATCCGGTGTTCACGGGAGACAAAGTCTTTGTGGTTGAAGGCAGGCAGGTCCTCCGGGGTTTTCAAGGTTGCTGGCTGCAGGACACACCGGGATTTCGCAGGAGCAGGTTCGAGGGGGAGACAGGCCGGTAGGGCTGGGGCCAAGTCAGTGGGCGTCTTCCTCTTGTTAGCTGCTGCATGGCTGTTCATTCCTTTTTCTTCTTCTTCTTGTAGTTTCTTCATGTCTGAGGAAGCAAGGTTCAGGGGTGCCCCTAAATACTAGATTTAGGGGCGTTACAGGCAGGTAAAAGGCAGGGACCAATTGGTCCCTTCCCTGGGGTGGGTACACCCTCTATTATGCCACCCTCCAGTGGGAGGGGGCATGAGCCTGTCCCTGGTTGGCTGAGTCCCCCATCTGCAAGATGGAGGAGACTGTGAGTTGTGCTTCACCTCGCCTCCCCCACCTGAGGGGTGGAGTTGGCAGAGGTGGGCACACCTCTCTTCCTCACTTATTTTTCCTGCCGGTTCTCCCGCCCGAAGTGGGGGTCAGAACCAGTGGGGACCAGTTGCTGAAAGCAGCAAGTGGCCTGGGGAAGCTCACAAAGGCGGCATGCCTTTGAAGCTTCCCCTTCGTGAACCCTGCCCATCCTGGGGGAGGAGGCTTGGCACCTCGTCCCAGGATGTGCATTGTTTCAGGCCCCAGAGAGCAGCAGGCACTCGACCCAGGGGTCCAGAAACATGTCTGGTGGTGGCAGCTGATAGCAGCCACTTAGCCTGGACACTAGTGGTAGGTTAGTTTTCAGGGGCCATCTCTAAGATGCCCTCTGTGTGCATTTTTCATTAAATCCCACACTGGCATCAGTGTGGGTTTAATGTGCTGAGAAGTTTGATACCAAACTTCCCAGTTTTCAGTGTAGCCATTATGGTACTGTGGAGTTCGTAATGACAAGCTCCCAGCACCATATACTCTTAATGGCAGCACTGCACTTACAATGTCTAAGAATGGACTTAGACACTGTAGAGGTACAGGGTTCATGCACCTGTACCCTCACCACTGGTATAGTGCACCCAGCTAGAGGGGTGACTGACCTATGCCAGGGCAGTGGGTTGTAGGCATGGCACACAGGGATGTGTGCCATGTCGACTCTTCACTGTGTTCTGCACCAAAACACTCAGCCTGCAAAGGCTGTGTGTGAGTGTAGTGGTACAGGGCCTCTAAGGGTGGCACAATAAGTGCTGCAGACCTTAGAGGCCTTCCCTGGTCACAGTGCCCTGGGTACCTGTGGTACCATTTACCAGGGGCTGACCTGTGGCTAGAGATGCCAATTGGGTTAGTTTTGGGGAAAGAATACAGGCCCTGGGAACCTGATTGGCAGGGGCCCAGGGCACATGAAGTCAAAAGTGCATCAGTAGTCTGGCAAAAAGTGGAGGGGTTACTGCAACAGAAACACACTTTCCTACTGTGAGAAGTTGGCCTGGCATATGCTGTCCACTAATTATAGTGGGCACCTTGCACCAGTCCAAATCGACTCTTATGGTAGATAGGTTAAAGACAACCTTATTGAAAGCTATCCTAGTGGTAGCTATGGAGAGCAGCCTTCAGGCTAAGTCTTGAAGGAATGTAAAGCAGCTTGTTTTACCAGTCTATAATCTCTTGAGTGACCAAATGAAAGAGCACCACACCAGGTATATATTCAAAATATATGTATTTATTACTAAACACACCCCTCTAGTCTCTTTATGAGGCTAGAGTTCGAAGTACATAGGTTATAAGATCTTAAATCACAGTAATAGCACAAATACACGTTTGGGCCCTAGGGGCGTACTCAAACCATATACCACTAAAGTGGTATGCGAACCACGACTGAACTAGACACTAGGCCTAGAGCCTCTAGAAGTGCTTGGTCCACAAGGAACCACCCAAGGTAGTGACACAGGGGACCCACGGGAGACGCGTGCAGTGTAAATACACAACCGCGATACGCCGTTAACTTCTATGGAGAAAGTCGGGATCGGGAAAATAGAGGAAAGGGACACTTTAAAGAGGACTAGGACAAAACCCTTTGAGATCTAGGACTTTGAAGAGTCTCTACCCACGGGAGCACCGGAGTACTCGTGTTACCTCACCCAGGGAAGCCGGGTGCATAGGTGCCTTTCGGGGTCGGGTTTCGTCGTCGATTCGAATGGCGATCTGCTGCAAAGTGCTGCTGGCGGCCAAGAGAAAAGTGTCCGGGTGGATCCAAGAGTGGATCGGAGTTCTGGTGAACCTGAAAGCAGAGGGGACAGAGTCTGGGTCACTAGCCAGTGACCAGGAAGGCGATGGACAGATGCCCACCGATGTCGAGTGCTTCAGGTGCGTTGACGGTCGTCTTGACTCTTCAGCCACGAGGTCCGGGAGGTGTTGTCGGCAACCAGGAGCAGGATTCGGGCTGGTGCTCGATGTCTGTCGAGTGCTGAGGTGTCGGCGACCGGATTGGCCCCAACAAGCCTTGGCAACGGCAAGTCTCGAGTAAGATGTAGATCGTCGATGGTGCAGACCAGCAAGGTCTGTGGAACTCACCCAGCAAGGGTAAGTGAGGGCAGGCCTGGAGCAACCAGGATGCCAAGTAAAGAAAAGATTGGCCTTCGTTAAGGGCTACTAGCCAATGGGCTAGCAACCGCGAAGGAGCCTTGTAACGCCGCACGTGGAGCTGGCTTACAGGACACTCGTGGAGTGGGGGCCAGTGATCTTCGGTGCAGGTGGTGCTGGAGGCTAGGGCTACTCGGAGCCCAAAGCACGATTTCTTGGGAGACCCAGAAGATGGTGCACTTGCAAGTGTGCTCGGTGTCCAGGGGTCACGGTCTCAAGTCACCCACGATAGCCACGGGCCTCAGCTTTGCTGGGGACTCAGGGTAGCCTCGGGAAGTCTGAGAATCCACCTCTGGTGATGCGATGACTTCGGCGTCCGACGGGAGCTTCAGTAATGCGAACTGGACAGATGCTTCTTTGGTGCCTGCCAAGCAGGGGAGTCACTCCTTGACCCCAAGGGAGATTCTTCAGTCCTCTAATCGTGAGTAGAGCGTCGAAGGTCCAGGATTCAGTTTCAGAGTTTCGTCCAGGTATAATCTAAAGTCCTAAGGACTGGGTTCCTACCTTTATTCTAAAAATAGGGTTGGACTACTCTGTGGCCCCACCTATGGGTGGGTCAGGGCAGAGGGGTGGCTACACCCCTTTCCCTTTGTCCAGTTCGCGCCAAAGCATGGGCTGCAAGCCCCTGATCCGGTTTGAACTGGGGTATGCACAGGGACACCAAATGTGCCCCCAGTGCAGGACTTCAAAGCACCCGAAAGTGCTCCCGCCCAGCCCCTATACACATTATCCTGTCTGGGGAGGTGGTCACACCTCCCTGGGACAGGAAACCTATTGTCCAGGCCTCCCCTGCCGGAGTTTCGTCCAGCAGCAGGAGGCCAGACTCGTGTCTGTGGCAGCAGCATCCATTTTGTGATGCCAGGGCTCTGGAAAGAAGTTACCGGACTAGTCAGAGTTAACATGTCTTTCCTCTAGAAGGGTGGAATGCTACCCCGCCGCCAGGATTGGCGGGGGGTAGTATTCCAAGATGTTTGACACCAAACACGACATGTTTAGGTGCAGCCATTCCAAAGTTAGCATTTTACCGCGAGGATATAATGCGCTTAAGAGTATATGGTCAGGCTGCACTACAAACAGCCTCAGAGATGGTCTCCGAATGCTTCAGAGGGGCCCTGCTCATGCAGGGGCACCCTCTCACATAGGAACCATGCGCTCTGCCTTTAGGATTGATAAGGCCTGCCTTAGGAGTGACTTATAGGTTTCTATGTGTGTATGTATTTCGTGATATAGGTAACCTATATCACAGTAAGGGGTGCATGCACCACCTTACCCAGCTGCAGTAGCAGACCTGTGGTGTCAGTTTGGATGGCCTTCCAGGGGTGGCATAATACATGCTGCAGCCCCTGGCAGGCCTCTGAGGTACCTATGCCCTTGGTATATAGTATACCATAAACTAGGGACTTATAAGGGCACTCCAGATCCCAATCAGAGATGTGCCTAAGGCACATGGAAACCATTTTAGAGAGGAAGCAGCTAGGCTGGGGTTCTGAATATCAGGGCCCCAGCCAGACTAATGTCGAAAAACAGTGAAGCATCATCAAAAAGTGGGGGCACCCATGTGAAGCAGATCCTACTCTCCTACACCTACAATATGATTGTAAGTTACTTGTAGCAACAATATGGTTGCAAATTGCGATTATTTTGACTCCACCCCTAAACTGACAGGGTGAAGACATATAAGTCTACGTCTTTGAGTAAATTTACACGCACAAATTGTGACTACCAAAAAGCAGTGAAGTTATTCAAACATGTAAGAGTAAAATTAGACGTGTAACTTACTGATGTAACTTACCTTTCTGAATAGCTCCTAATATGTGGTCAACCTAGTTCAGAATCTCTTTTAACCTTTCCTTACCCATTAAACTGTTACGCATAAAAGTGTAGCGTGCTGGACGGCAGCTTAATTCCCTGCCTATTTCCTAAAGCATTTCCTATTTCTTCAATAGAGATATTTATTTTAATCAGCTGAAATGTGCTCATGTTAATACTCTATGTAGCATAAAGGAACGAGCTTCCCCAGTAAGAGTTGAACCAGTGACATTGATACACACATCCTTGAGGTTGGCTCTTTGTCCCACAGACCACCTCAGAGGCTGCTGAACCTACATGTGCAAAACACAGCGAGAAAGGGTATGGGGCAATAGTGACTGCACTTAGGCTACAATCTATCTTTTAAGAAGATTTTGAATAAAGAATTGGAACGACATCAGACCTGCTGAATCATTCTTTGAACACTTACTGTTGCAATTTGAATTTGTTTTTGGAGTGCTAGATCGTTTTTGTGTTTGAGCCTATATGTGCACCCACGCGTCTCCCTGGGACAGTATAACCTGCAGCTTAGAAGAGTCACGAGTTCGCCCTCGCTGTTCCTTTTAATTATCCTCTGAACAATTGTAATTGAAAAGACAAACGTCTCTGTGTGCTGTACTTCAACCAGGATATAGGCCTGTAAAACCACCCAATACAAATTGTGCTCCTGTGAGCTTAGAGCATGTGTCTCCAGCAAGTCCATTCAGAGTAGCTCTCAGCCTCGAGTTCATTTTTAACTAAGAAGTGTTGCGTTTTACTTTTGAAGTTATGTTTATTTTACATTATTCTCAGGCCAGATAAAGAGAAGTGCTCCACTCAGAGTTATGACCCATGTGCATCACTGTGGTTCAGAACTGAAGCACTGAGGTATTTAACTCTTCACAAAAAGTTGTTCTCAACTCAATATTGGAGCGGAGAACAAAATGATATTTCTGAATGCTTTTAAATGAGAGAAAATTAAAATGAAGAGATAACTTAATGATTAAGTTGACTCTTCATTTTAAATGTCTCCCTTCCTAATTGTTCCTTTCTAAATGTCACATTTAGAAATGGCAGGCATCTTGCTCCCAGTGCATGGTAGACACAGGGCCATACTTGTTACACAAAAATACAGTCATTTTCTTTTAAATCATTGTCTTAATGTGTTTCTCTACTTTAAATTAAGCCAATTAAGTCCTAGGGGGAGATTTTCAAAACTTTTGCGCTGTTTTAGCGTCACAAATGCGACGCAAACCTGCGCAATTTTTTTTTTGCTATTTTTTTTCCAGTGCAAAACTTGTTTTGCGCTGGAAAGCACTCTTTAAGTAGCGCAAACCAGCACAAAGCACTTCTTTGCGTTACTTTTCGCCGAGGGGGCGTTACATGGGTGGTACATGGGCGTTCCCATGCAACCACCCATGCCTGTTGACGCAAAACCATATTTACAAATATTTGTAAACATGGTTTTGCGCCAAAAGTTAACGCCCCTTCAAAGGAGGCGCTAACAGGAGAAATGCTTTCATTTCTCCATGCTTCTCCGACTTTGCATGTGTGCTGCACTGTGCAGCACGCCTACAAAGTGGGAAATGCTTTTCCTTGTGTCGAGCAAAGTATTTTGTACAGGAAGGGTACCCTTCCTGTACAAAACCTACTCTGGACTCATGCACACACCCTAGCGCTGCGGCGCTAAGGTGTGTGCATGGCGCACAGCAGCTGTAATCAGTGCCGGCGCAAGGGAAAGGGGAGGAGATAGCCATATCTTTGAAGATATGGCGCTCTCCTGCTCCCTCCCTGTCACGCAATGCAGCGCTGCCTCACGGGGGGCTGCGCTGCATTGCACAACTTTTTGTAAATCTCCCCTAATGTTTTATGAAGCATGTTTCTCCACTTTAAATTCCTTACCTTTAAACAAATGATTGTAGTTTCCTGTTATAAATATGGCACCATGCGTACAGGTCAGTGGGAGTAATATGCCTGCTGTTTGTAAAGACATTTGGAAAAGGGAGAACATTGAAATGATGAGTTTTATGTAATGCATATAAACATAAAGTTAACTCTTGAGCTGAATCTTCTCCCATTTCAGAGTGTCGCTTTACACACAGCAGGTATCTTGCTCCAGGTGGCTGCCCTATTTATGACTGAAGAATACAGTCCTTTTTAAATGGGAGAAATTTAAAGTGCAGAAAAATGTTCCCTCAAGTGCAGACAAATATTTCTAATTATTAACATTTTTGTGGAACATTTTTCAGCTCTTTAAATTTCTCCGGTTAAAAAAAAGAAATTGTACGTTTTGTGTTGTACAAGTAACGGTGACTCATATGTCGTAAGGCCCTGTCCCACAAGTACGTATGACACAGGTTCTCAGTCCCCCATACACATATATCCCATTAATTCACGCACATGTTCATACATCCCCACAGACCATGCCCTCACTGTCGCACATGGCAGCCCTATCATAGTGCCCCTAGTCACAGTATTTTGTTTAAATCGTAGTGTCGGGCTTCCTGGACATTAGGTTTAAAGTCAATGAAGCTGGTTGAGGGGTGTCTGGTGACAATGCTCGAGGTACTTGGCCATCAGAAACTCATGAGATTTTCACTGATCAGAAATAGCTCTCATTACAGAAAAGGTTGAAGACCCCCTGCACCAATGTAACTTGTTAACCAATCCTCTAGTGTTTTGCATTGAACATGTTTGGTGTGAAATGTCTGGGCACTAGTGCATGCTGCGTATTATTTCTTGAAATGTACTAAGAGGTATTTAGTCAGCACAAACCTAGCGCCGGGAGGGAGTCGAGCCAGAGTGCTTTACAGCAGAATGAAAGGTGCACCTGTTTACAGCGGTCATACACAGCCAGCTGAAGATCACATGGGCGAGGCATTAGTAACCGCACCATATGGCATCGACTGACCCCTCCCCTGGGATGGGCTGTGAATTGAGGCCTTTTTAAACTCCAGCACAGAGTCCTCTCTCAGCATCTTCTGAAGATCTTTCAGGGTGGAGAAGAAAGGCAGAAGACAGACAGAAGATGAGTTCTGTGATTGCTCTGCTCCTCCTGGCTCTGCTGGGCCGCAGCGCAGGTGAGTGCAGCGTCTCCTCCAGGGTGAGCCCATTTATGTGCAAGAAGCTGTCACAGCACGCCTCCGTGCAAAGGGTCAGATGTACCAATATTCTGGTTACAAAAAGCGGTTGCAAATTACATACTGATTTTTGCAACAAGAATTTCATTGTGAAAATTAACCTTTTTATTAAGATGTTGGTTCACAAATAAAATAATTTTAGGGGTCATAAAACAACCTTTCTAATTAATATAATAAATAATAATACTTTAGGCATATTAGGCCTGATTCACAGAACTAACTTACGTCAAAACGTAAAGTTAGTACTTTTGGTATTCACAGAAGGCACTTACTCATTTCGGTAATCACAGAAGTTAGTAGTCCTAACTTTAGGACTCCTAAATGCCTTCTGTGAATACCAAAAGTCTTAAAGTTAGAATTTTTCTCAGTTTAGGAGTCCTAAAGTTAGGACTACTAACTTCTGTGAATACCGAAATGAGTAAGTGCCTTCTGTAAATACCAAAAAGTACTAACTTTACGTTTTTGACGTAAGTTAGTTCTGTGAATCAGGCCCATTGTAATTTTGTACCCCTCCTGGGATCAGTTGCAATCTCAGAGATGGTTGTGTCTATGGGTCTGAAAACCACTCTTCCAATGATTGTATTCTACAACAGAAAAACAACAGAAACAATTTGAACTCAGACAAAGTTCCTTAAAGGAATTGACACTACTTAAAAGAAAAAAAAGTTTGTAAAAATTTCAGTAAGAGCAGACGGAGCAGGCAATCCCATTGGCAAATCATTTGGGAGTTGGTAACAGATCAATGATTTGCAACCGAATTACAGTCACAAACCATTGACACAGGGAGAGGATGTGGCCTAACGGCTAGAGCAGTCAACCTCGAAGCTGGGAAATCTGGTTCAAGTCTTGGCAGGGACGCTCAATATCGTGTGTTTCTGGGTAATCACTTAATCTCCCAGTGCCTAACAAAATGAATGTGTCCATCTGTAACGCAACTGGTGCTCATGTAAAGCGCTCTGATAGCTTCGGGTGGAGTTCATTTATTTATTTTATTTGTTTAATTTATAAAGCGCATGAATCACCCCCAGAGAGGTATCTCCGCTCTATAGGTAGCATAGCAGACAGTAAAGACCCAGATACCTAAACTCAGAAGAGTTCTGTTTTAAGAAGTTTCCTAAAGAGAAAATAGTCTGAACATTTTCGAAGATGTACCGGTAGCTGATGCCAGTACTGGGGGGCCAAATAAAGGAAGGCTTTACCACCTGTACGGGCTTTCCTGAAACGAGGAATGACAAGAAGGGATTTTTCTCCTGAGCGAAGGGCTCTATTCAGCTGGTAAGGGATACATTTTTCTGTTAAATAAGCACAACCTCTGGCATTCAAAGCTTTGTATACAATACAACAAATCTTGAATTTCACTCTCTTGCATATCGGCAGCCAATGGAGTTGACGCAACTGTGGGAGGGAGGCAGTTCTATTTGGTACATTCCTAACAAGACTGGCAGCAGTGTTTTATACCACCGGGAGTCTATTTAAATAACAACCATTTGCTGCAATCAGAAGGGCATTGCAATAGTCCAGACGGCTCGTCACAAGTGCCTGAATGTGTGTTTTACGCACAGAGAGGGGAAGGAGAGGGAAAACTCTTGCTTGTTTGCTTTAGAACAAGAGAAAAGCCATCACCCACAGTACTGCCAGACAGAAGGTCTGTGTGCAAGAAATACCAGCATTTGTAAAGCGCACAGCTACCTCCGAAGAGGTGTCCCGGCGCTGGGGGCCATCGGGAAGATTAAGCAAACTATTGATCAGAGTCACAAGATGTGACTCATGACTGACTACGCAACACGTTCATCTCTTCAGCTTGTTAAGTGCCGCTGCCAACTGACAGCTTCAATGTGGCCCCGAAGAAAGGTGCTGACAAGAAAGTGGCTAGTGGGGAGAAGAAGAAGCAGATTTCCACCACTGGCGTGCCGAGCGCAACCTTTTTCAGGAAAGTTGTGCCTGCCGCACAGCTGAGAGCAGCACTCCTGCATCAACAGCACCCCCCTCCCCCCCAACCTAAGCCCAGGACCATGTCTGTCAGTGAGGCAGCCAGTGCAATCATGTCGACGCGACGAGTAGTGATGTTGAATGGGATTTGTCCCTTTGCAAAGTAGTACACAATCGTTTCAGGAAACACAGCAAAGTGGACAGCAGTCACAGCCAGCAATGGTACATTTGTCTGATGTCGGAGTAGAACAGGAGGTTGTGCTTCCTTCCGAGCAAGAAGCTCCTCTTTAGAATCATTGGCTCCCAGATCTCCAGCAAGGAAATGGAAGGGTACTACAGCACCATCTTCTCCTAGCATCACTTCTGATGATGATGATAGAGACACAGAGTGGACCCCAACCGAGAGCAGGAGACAACATGAGAGGCAAGGTAAAAGAAAAGTTCCAGAAAGAGTTATGGAAGGGGATGAAGAGGAGGATGATGACGATGAGGTAGTCATGGTGGAAGGTGACACAGAGGAATCTGACATTGCTATTCAACCAGCTCCGAGGGATGTGGCACAGGTAGCACTGCCACCAGCTCCCATATTTGCAAAGCCCCAGCTGAGACCTGCACCAACCCCTGCCTCAAGAGAAGCAGAGAGGCAGTCGATGACATGCCTGTCTGCCTCCAGTTCTTCTTCAGGTACTGGAAGTGACACAGAAAAAAAGTACTCCTCCCCAGTTTGAGACTTTTTTACAGTTAGCAAAGAGGGATCGCAGTATGCACCATTTTCCGCACAAATGTTCGTCGAGATAAGCCTGGTACACATTATGGTACTGGAGGCCAGAAGCCCCATATGAAAAAAAAACACAATCAAGTGGGGGGCTGCACCTTAAAAACATTGCTGAACGTGGTGGTGGTGGGGAGAGCCGGGGAACATCAGCTGCAAGTCCAATCACAGTGGAAGATGATGATGAGGAAGAAGAGGGTGACGTCTTCACACAAAGCAGCCCTGTCCCCAGCATTGTGCCAGCAGATTCACCCACCTCAGCGACTTCACAATGGCACAAGAAGACACAGGGGCATATTTGCAAGCTCCTATCACCACCACAACATCACTTTTCAGGACGTTGTGGTGTGATAGGTGCTTTGCTTTATTTACAAGGCAGTGTTAAGCCACTTAACTTGGCTGAACGCTGCCTTGTAAATAAGGCACACTTTCACTCTATACTTAGCGTGAAAGAGGAGGGCAATGGGTGTTGCTGTGGGCATTCCACAGCAACACCTATTGATTTTGACGCTGCCTCATATTTTCAATGATGCCGTAAATTTGGGGCAGCACCAAAATTAAGACCAGGGAAAACCTGGTCTTACCCTGGTGAAACGAAGAGAAATGTTTAATTTCTCCTTGTTTTTGCTGTTTTGCTGTTTTTGGTGTTTCCTGCACATAAACAATCTTCCCCTGCAACGCAGACACCCTTGCACTATGGTGCAAGGGTGCCTGCGTTGGTACTAGGCAGCTTAATTTAGTGCCAACGCAGGGGAAACGCAGGGTTGCACCATGTTCTTGTAAATGTGGTGCAGCCCTGTGTTTCTAAAGTGACGGAGTGTGTTGTTAGCCTTCTTGGCTTAATGGCACACTTCTCCACTTTACTAATAAATATGCCCCAGAGCGAGATGGAGACACCATGGCCTACAGTGACTGCCCCACCAGCACATTGAATCTACCACTAGCATATACTTCTCAAAAGACACCTGTGCAAGTGCCCCAAGAAAAGAAGAAAATCCAGGCTACTATTACGGGCATGTTTAGGCAGGAGGGGCCCTCCTAGGGAAACCACCCAACCACACGTTTGTACAATGGGGAAGCTGGCAAAAATGTTAACGCTGGACTTCCTCCTTTTTCCTTTTGTGGAAGGAGTGGGATTGTCAGAATTTGTGGCAGCCATCTGCCTGAAATGGAAGGTACCAAGAAGGACCTATTTTGCTAGAGTGGCTGTTCCAGCGCTGCATCATGATGTGCTGCAGTTGGTTGGACAAGCTTTGCAGCAAAGTGTTGTTAACACCATCCACCTGTTGACAGATATGTGGACCATTTGTCAGGCGACTGATTACATGTGCATCACTGCACACTGGATCTCTTTTGTAGGGGTAAAGCAAAAGATATCTTCAGGTCTCGGCACTGAAGAAAGTTTTAAGAATGTTTGGCGGCATGCAACAGTGGCCATGTTCGCCATGGAGAAATCACATACAGCTATAAACATCTTGGAGGAATTTAACAGCAAGGTATATGAATGGCTGCAACCCAGAGGTCTTAGAATTGGATTTGTTGCCACGGACAATGACAGTAACAAAGTCAAGGCCATGTCAGACGGAGGCTATTTGAGAGTCCTGTGTTTGGCCCATTGCATCAACCTGGTGGTGCATGACTTCCTCAAAAAGGAAGACATAGTCAGCAACATTCTGACCACCTGCAGAAGAATCTTCACTCATTTCAGCCATTCTTTTAAAGCCCGGAAGCAGCTGCAGATTATTCAGCATAATAATAGAGCACCAGTTAAAGCCCTGATACAGGAGATGCCAACACGTTGGAACTCCACTCTTTATATGTTGCAACGTCTGTTTGAGCAGTACAAACAGATCAATGACTATGTTATTCAAAGAGGAGGGAATGCAGTTGGGAAAGCTATTACCATGGATGCAGACAAATAGGGGCTTGTCAAATACCTGACACAGATGCTACTCGCTTTTGAGGTTTTCACACAGGAAGTTAGCAAGGAGGACAGTACGATTGGCCAACCTATTCTGTTTTTGAATCTCCTACAAGACCAGGTAAAGAAGGTCTCTGAAAGGTTCACCCCGCAGGTGTTAATGAAAACACAGAGGCCCATACCTTGGTTGAGACCTTAGTCTTTCGCTTGGCTTCTAATACAAGGCTGCAACATGACATCATGGAGTCCAATGAGTACATCTGTGCCACACTACTTTCTCCATGGTACAAAAAAATTCTGCCCTCTTTCATTCCTTTTTCTGAAGGGGATGTTTTAAAATACAAGAGGTGGATTGTAGAGCAAGCCAGAGACTTGGAAGAACTGCTGGAACTTTGAGTCCCACCCAGCAGTTCTGGGGTGCCACCTTCAACTTCCAGAGAGGGCAGTCTTGTCTCACAGCAGCCAACAACACCATTAACCAGAACACCGGCAACAACAGCAATAGAGTGAATGGACCCAACCTCTGCATTGTAATGGTTTCAATTGGCAGGGCTCAAGTCCAGTGCATAGGCAATGGCAAAAAGTTTGAGCAAGTGACAGCACCAATGACCATCCACAGGATGCTACAGGAGTATCTGGATGATCCAAAAGAGGTCTATGTGAATCAAAATCCATTGATGTATTTGCATGGAAATATGCACCAATGGCTAGAGCTCAGCAGGCTGGCAATAAAGCATCTGGCTTGTTCTGTCACCAGTGTGTCTGCTGAACGTGTGTTCAGTGCAGCTGGTGTGGTTGTCACAGTGAGAAGGACCAGTCTCTCACCTCAAAACGTGGAAAGATTGACTATGATCAAAATGAACTAAAATTTTATGCCACACAATTACACCATTCCTGAAACAGGAGGAGGAGGAGGATGATTGGCCCAAAATTGAATCCCCATAGTAGAACCCTGTGAACTCTGCCCACCCCTAGTGTATAGTGGAAGTAGGCTGCATAGTGCTGTGTCTATAGTGGAGTTAGGCTGCTGGTGCTGTATTTGTAGTGGATGTAGGCTTCACAGTGTATAGTGCAGTTAGGCTGCAGGTGCTGTGTGTATAGTGGAGTTAGGTTGCAGGGTGCTGTGCCTGGAGTGGAGTTAGGCTGCACAGTGCTACGTATATAGTGGAGGTAGTCAGCACGGTGCTGTGTACAGTAGAGTTAGGCTACAGGGTGCTTTGTGTATAGTGGAGTTAAGCTGCAGTGTGCTGTGTGTATGGAGGTGTTAGTCTGCAGGGTGCTATGTGCATAAAAGAGCTAAGCTGCAGAGTGCTGTGTATATATTGGAGGTATGCAGCATAATGTTGAGCATATAGCGTGGTTAGGCTGCAGGTTGCTGGTTGAATAGTGAAATTAGGCTGCAGGGTGCTGTGTATATAGTGGAATTTGGCTGCACGGTGCTGTCGAGTTAGGTTGCAGGGTGCTGTGTGTATAATGGAGTTAGGCTGCACGATGCTGAGTGTATAGTGGAGATAGGCTGCAAGCTGCAGGATGCATTGAGTACAGTGGAGTTAGGCTGCACAGTTCTGTGTGTATAGCAGAGGTAGGCATCATGGTGCTGTGTGTATAGCAGAATTCAATAAATCACACAAAGATTTATAAAGCACGGCAAATCACATGTGAGGGTCTCAAGGTGCTGGGATAGCTAGCTGCTTCGTGGTGATCTGTTCATTTGAATAGCCAGGTCTTGAGTCCCATCCTGAATTTCTGGAGCAATAAGGTGGACTTGAGTTGTAGAGGAAGTTCCACGTTTTGGTTACCAGGTACAAGAAGGAGTGTCCTCTGCTGTTGCCTCAGCGGATCCAGTGTGTGTCTGTGAGGAAGACGGAGGTGGATCGCAGGTGTCTGGTTGGTTGGGGTAAGGTTGTGTGTTTGTTAATGTAAGCTGGTCCTTCATTGTGCAGGGCTTTGTGTGCTTGGGACAACATCTTGAACTGGAATCTCTTCTGGATCGGGAGCCAGTGTAGCTTCTTTAGGTGGAGTGTGATGTGGGTATGTTTTGGGAGGTCGAGGATGAGTCTTGCTGCTGAATTTTGTATTGTCTGTAGTCTCTTTAGGAGGTGTGAGGTGATTCCTATGTAGAGTGTGTTACCCTAGTCTAAGCTGCTTGTGATGAGAACCTGCGTAACGGTTCTCCTGGTGTCGACAGAGAGCCACCTGAAGATCTTGAGTAGAATGCGTAGGGTGGGAAGCAGGCAAATAATACTGCGTTTACCTGTTTCTTCATATACATGCCGAGGTTGCCGGCGTGGTCAACCTGGGAGGGGAATGGGCTGAGTTCAGCAGACCACCAAGCATCGTTCCATGGAGAGGTGTTGTTCCCAAAGATGAGGACTTCTTTCTTGTCTGTGTTAAGTTTTAGACAGTTGTCCTTTATTCAGTGGGCAACGTTTATCATACATCTGTGGAAGTTGGTGTTGAAGAGGGTGGGGCTGAGGGACAATTTTTGGAGGATGCCGCAGATGGTCTTCTTGGGTTCCAATGTCAACAGTTTGAGGCAGATTCTCTTGGTTCTTCCGGTGATTTATGAGGCAATCCATTTGTAGGCATCTCCTTGGATTCCAATGTGGTGGATGGAGTCTGTTGATCAAGATGTGATGGGAGATGGTGTCGAAGGCAGCTGACAGGTCCATGAGGATGAGGGCTGCAGTTTTGTTGTGGTCCAGGAGGGCCCTCATGTCGTTGGTGGCTGCAATAAGGGCTGTCTTGGTGCTGTGGTTGGCTCAGAACCCAGGAGGTTGCTGTGTTCCAGGTGTTGTTTGAGTTGCTGGTTGATTGCCTTCTCAAGAACCTTCACCCAAAAGGGAGCAAGGAAATGGGCTGCTAGTTCTTTGATTCTGCTGAGTCAGTGGATGGTTTCTTGCAGTTACTTTAGCATGTTTCCAGTCCTTAGGGAAGGAGGCTGAGGTGCTGGAGGTGTTTGGGACTTTCTTGAGCTCATTGCTAATAATTTTGCTCCTGAGGTTGAAGATGTGGTGGGGACAGTGTTCTGTGGATGCTCCCCAGTTCACGGAGTTCATGATGGAGGTTGTGGCTTGAGTTGTGAGAGGGTCCCAATGGGTGAGCAGGTGTTCAAGGTTTGTGTTTGTGGCTGTGGCTGTGAGCAGGCTGATGCTATTGACAGAGGAGGGTTTGGGTTTGATGTTTTCATAGATGACAGAGATCTTGTTGTGGAAGAAGTCTCCAAGGTGTCGTGCAGTTCTTGGGAGGGGGTGATGTCGTTCTCAGGGGCTGCTGGGTTGGAGAACTCTTTCACGTTGATGAAGAGCTCCTTGCTGCAGTTTGTGCTAGCTTCTATTCAGTCTGCCAGGGCGTTCTCCTGTGTTTCTTTCAGGAGGTGGTGGCACTGGTTGAGGGCTGTTTTGAAGGTGATGTGGTCTCCTGTGTCTTTGCTGGTGGGCCAATTCTTTTCTAGTTGCCTCCAGTTGAATTTGGTGGATTTCAGCTCTGCGGTGAACCAGCTGGCTCTTCTGTTTGGTCATTTGAGTTTGGCTGGATTGATGGGGTCTATTGTGTCAGGTAATTCTGTGATCAACTATGAGAAGTTCTTCGCAGCCTGTTCTGGGTTGAATGTTGTGTCTAGGAGGTGGGAATTGAGAGTGTTCTCCTCTGGTCTTGTGATATTTTTTTCCAGCTTCTGCTTGTGCAGCTGGGGGCTTGGTGCCAGTGTTGGTAGGTCCTTTGCTGGTGAAGTGGACGCAATAGTGGTCGGTCCATGTGAACTGTGAGGCGTGGTTGTATTTGACTCTATCGGTGGATGCAAAATTGGGGTTGAGGCTGTGTCCTGCAATGTGGGTGGGGTAGGTGACAAGTTGTTTAAGGCTGATGCTGCTCATGCTTTCCAGGAGGGTGATTGTGTTGGTGTCACTGGGATCATCTAAGTAGAAGTTAAGATCTCTAAGTAAAATGTAGTGCTCCGAGTCAATGGCGATTGTGGTGATGAGTTCATGGATGGTGTTGCAGAAGCTAGGGTGTGGTACTGGTAGTCTGTGTGCGAGGGTGCCTCTGATGGTGCTTTTCCCACCTATGTGAAGTTGGAAGTTGAGCTGCTCCATTATCAGGGTCGATTCATCTGAGGAGGTCCTGCAGCTAATATTGCCCTTATAGATGATGGCAATTGCACCTCCGTGTTTGTTGGTTTGGTCCCGGTGTGTTATTTTGTAGCCTTTGGGGGTGGCGATGTCCAGCACAGAGCTGGGGTTCTGCCAGGTCTCTGTGAGGAAGATGACGTCCAGGGTGAGGGATGTGATCATGTCCCAGATTTCCGTGGCGTGTTTGCTGAGTGATCGTGCATTGAGTAGAATGCCCTGGAGTTGTGCCGTGGCAGTCTTGGTAGGCATGATGGGTGCAGCCATGCTTGTAGTTCTCCAGTGTTGTTGATTGCTTCAGTGTTGCAGGTGAAGTGGCAGAGTTTGACAGGAGAACAATACCCAGGTAGTGCTTGGAGATGTGGGGCAGCAGTTGTTATTGTCAATGTAGCCGTATCCAGGGTCTGTGGTGGTGTAGCTGCACGGGGTGGAAGAACCAGGGTCCCTAGCACTAGGCACGCTCCAGGCACGGACAGGCACAGACGGGCTTGATTTTGGCATGCCCGTTGCCTGCGTCCATGCAGCGGCCTCCCTAAGTAGTCCTTGGAGATGGGAGGGGCTAGCAGGAGGCGGGAGGGCATGGACCAGGAAAGAAACTATGGGAATGGTGATACAATGGAATTAGGGTGCTGTGTGTAAAGTGACGTTAGGCTGCAGGTTGCTGTGTGTATAGTGAAGTTAGGCTGCAGGGTGCTGTGTGTTTAGTGGAGGTAGGCAGCATGCTCCTGTGTGTATAGTGGAGGTAGGCAGCACAGTGCTGTGTATAAGGTGGAGATAGGCTGAACAGTACTGTGCCTA
Organism: Calotriton arnoldi; assembly: GCA_963921515.1. NCBI lineage: Eukaryota > Metazoa > Chordata > Amphibia > Caudata > Salamandridae > Calotriton > Calotriton arnoldi. The sequence goes on from CAWUFW010007574.1 coordinate 928,548, forward strand.
TTGTGGAGTAAGGCTACAGGGTGCTGTGTAAATAGTGGAGGTAGGCTAAATAGCACTGTGGGGCATATTTATGGGAATGGTGCGCAGGGCAGCCCTGCAAGTTACCTTCCTGCTCTGCACCACAGGGAAAGGGTAGGAATGCATCGTATTTATGAGATACCGCACTTCCTGTACTTTTCCGTGCACTGGTGCCGTTTTGGCAGCCTAGAGCCAACGCAGACACCCTTGTACCATAGTGCAAGGGTGCCTGTGGTGTAGGCAGTATTGTTTTTGTGCAGGAAGAAGCACCTTCCTGCACAAAAACAATCCATAAAGGCATTTTCCTCTTTCTATGTGTGCTGAATGCAGTACACAAGGAAAGAGGAAAAAACGAAGAGAAATAAAGACATTTCTTCTCGCTACTCCTCTCCTGGGGAGGAGTAAGATTCTGATGCACTCCCAGGGTTACAACTCCTTGTAAATCTGGGAATGCATTAAAAGCCATGGGAGTTGCGTGGAAACACCCACCGCAACGCCCATGGAACTCCTCCCTCGCTCAGAGACGGCAACGCAACGCCCATGGAACTCCTCCCTCGCTCAGAGTACGGCAACGCAACGCCCATGGAACTCCTCCCTCGCACAGAGTACGGCAACGCAACGCCCATGGAACTCCTCCCTCGCACAGAGTACGGCAATATAGCGATTTGATCTGCATTACATTCCTCCATTTTTGTGAAGCTATTCAAAGCCACGTAAAGTGGCTTTTCGTGGCTTCATAAATATTGTTTGGTGCTTTGAAGTTGTGTATGTACCACGTTGTGTGGTGAAAGCATGACCCAAGGCACGCGTAAATATGCCCCTGTGGAGCTAGGCTGCACGGCGCTGTGTTATAGTCGAGGTAGGTTGCAGAGTGCTGTGTTTATAGAGGAGGTAGGCAGCACGGCGGTGTGTGTATAGTCGAGGTAGGTTGCAGAGTGCTGTGTTTATAGAGGAGGTAGGCAGCACGGTGCTGTGTTATAGTCGAGGTAGGTTGCAGAGTGCTGTGTTTATAGAGGAGCTAGGCAGCACGGCGCTGTGTGTATAGTCGAGGTAGGTTGCAGAGTGCTGTGTTTATAGAGGAGGTAGGCAGCACGGTGCTGTGTTATAGTCGAGGTAGGTTGCAGAGTGCTGTGTTTATAGAGGAGGTAGGCAGCACGGCGCTGTGTGTATAGTCGAGGTAGGTTGCAGAGTGCTGTGTTTATAGAGGAGGTAGGCAGCACGGTGCCGTGTTATAGTCGAGGTAGGTTGCAGAGTGCTGTGTCTATAGTGGAGCTAGGCTGCACGGTGCTGTGTTATAGTCGAGGTAGGTTGCAGAGTGCTGTGTCTATAGTGGAGCTAGGCTGCACGGTGCTGTGTTATAGTCGAGGTAGGTTGCAGAGTGCTGTGTCTATAGTGGAGCTAGGCTGCACGGTGCTGTGTGTATAGTCGAGGTAGGTTGCAGAGTGCTGTGTTTATAGAGGAGCTAGGCTGCACGGTGCTGTGTTATAGTCGAGGTAGGTTGCAGAGTGCTGTGTCTATAGTGGAGCTAGGCTGCACGGTGCTGTGTTATAGTCGAGGTAGGTTGCAGAGTGCTGTGTCCTTTAGTGGAGCTAGGCTGCACGGTGCTGTGTTATAGTCGAGGTAGGTTGCAGAGTGCTGTGTTTATAGAGGAGGTAGGCAGCACGGTGCTGTGTTATAGTCGAGGTAGGTTGCAGAGTGCTGTGTTTATAGAGGAGGTAGGCTGCACGGTGCTTTGTTATAGTCGAGATAGGTTGCAGAGTGCTGTGTTTATAGAGGAGGTAGGCAGCACAGTGCTGTGTTATAGTCGAGGTAGGTTGCAGAGTGCTGTGTTTATAGAGGAGGTAGGCAGCACAGTGCTGTCTGTATAGTGGAAGGAAGAGAGTAGAGTGCTGTGAGCAGTGGCACGGTGTATTAAAACCCAATGAAGAAACAATATAGAAAAATTACAGGACAACTCAAAGGTCAAAGGAGATGAGAGGTGCATCCAATGGTTAGATTGCAGGGTGTGCGATTGGACGCCACAAGGTAGGAATTACCCAACAGTAATTCTGTTTCACCTCTTGCTGAAAGGAACAGACCAGTCCCTGAGCCCAGCACAACATGCACTCGAGTCACAGGGCTGCAATGAAACATGTTTGCTGTAAAGCCTTTCTTTTCAGTATTATTATTATTAATAATAAATATATTTGTGAAGCTCAACTTTCACCTCACCGGTATCCTGGCGCTACATCAACCTTGCCGGGTCAGCAACAAAGGCGCTTTCCTCCCTGTTTATGATTCGTCCTTGCCTCCTTTATGTCCGTTCCTTAGTCCCATTATTGGCAACACACCCCACCCACACCACAACAGAGTCTGCATGCATAAATAAATACACAACACAACTTTTGTTTGGGAAAATAGTGCTGCAGGTTTATTCCATACAAAAGTATGCAATATGGTGGGTTATCTTACGGGCGATCCAAGGGCAGGCAGCTGTTCCAACCTATGCTGCCCTGCCCGCCTGATGAGCCAAGCACTGTGGAGTAAGCAATCAGCGCTACCCTTATGGGGGTGATCCCCTTACTGGATCACGTGACACATTGGTCCCTTATTACTCACGCCCTTTCAGGGCGGAGCGTAGCAAGGCAAGCCCCCGGTTGTTCAGGCCCACAACCGCCCGAAGGACTAACGGGGCGCCGACGTAATTGTTCCAGGACCCTCCCATGAGGCTCCTGGGATTTGGCTCTGGCACCCCTATTGTGCTCTTGCAGAGGTACCCTTCTGTACCCATTTGCTTCCAGATCGCCCTGTAACTCCTCCTGCAACGAGAAAGAAAACATTACAACGTTCTATGTATTTCGCCTGCCAACCCCACGCCGGGTAAGCGGTAGGGTGGGAGACGGCGTGTCCGGCGCAAAGAGGACGCCAAGCTGGCCGGGGAGGCATAAATACCTCCCCACCTCCTCTGCGTGCCGGAAGTGACGCGTCTGGTAGGGGACTCCTCCTTGAGTCCCGCATCATATTGGGGGTGGGGAAGTGCCCAAATGGCACTAAATGGGCCGCCCGTTTAGGGTGGCCCCCTGCGGGCCGCGGGCAGCCGCATAGTCCCATTATTGGCAACACACCCCACCCACACCACAACAGAGTCTGCATGCATAAATAAATACACAACACAACTTTTGTTTGGGAAAATAGTGCTGCAGGTTTATTCCATACAAAAGTATGCAATATGGTGGGTTATCTTACGGGCGATCCAAGGGCAGGCAGCTGTTCCAACCTATGCTGCCCTGCCCGCCTGATGAGCCAAGCACTGTGGAGTAACCAATCAGCGCTACCCTTATCGGGGTGATCCCCTTACTGGATCACGTGACACATTGGTCCCTTATTACTCACGCCCTTTCAGGGCGGAGCGTAGCAAGGCAAGCCCCCGGTTGTTCAGGCCCACAACCGCCCGAAGGACTAACGGTGCGCCGACGTAATTGTTCCAGGACCCTCCCATGAGGCTCCTGGGATTTGGCTCTGGCACCCCTATTGTGCTCTTGCAGAGGTACCCTTCTGTACCCATTTGCTTCCAGATCGCCCTGTAACTCCTCCACAGCTCTGGAGGCGGCCCCCGTCGCCTACAGAGCCCCCCACCAAAACAGCTCCTTTCTCAATGCAACCTGCAATTTCCCGGGCCTCATTCATGTCCAGTAGGAACAGATCCAAGCCCACCTGTGCCAAGTGCACCCCAACATTGTCAAATTGACCTATGGTGTTTACCCGGCATCGCTCATGCCTGATGAAGCCAAAGCCCCTAGTTCTGCAAACTTGCGCATGGAGCGGTATATCCTTCTCTGGGAAGGAACCAGTGCCTCGCATTACCTGCAAGAAAGTGATGGTCTCCCAGGAGGGAGCTCTACTCTTAAACATCGCTATCCCCCTTCAAGCTGATGTGGCTCCCACCTCCTGCAACCTGAAGTTGCAGGCCTTCTAGCAGTTCGTGCTCCCTAACACCTGTTTTCCCAATACATGGAACAGCAGCACCCTGCTTGAAGACCGCTTCCACAACCAGGCTATACACTATGGCTATGCGGACTGAAGCACCCATAACCTGCCCTGGGAGCCGAGTGCACCCTCTTTGTTGAAGTTGACCAGACATGTGCACCGACCTTTGTGATTAATAAACCATGGCACACAGGACTGATCGCATAGCGCACACTACTGCAGTCACAGCAACCGTTGGAGTGACAACTTACGCCACCTGCCAGGCTTGCTTAACTAAAGCTCGATCACAGATACACACATACCTGCTAACCAGCTGTGACCCTAGATGCTCAACCAGCTGATGACCTAGCACTTTGTTATTCCAGGAATCATAGCCCTCCACAAGATCAAGCAGCACCTGAGCGTATGGCCTTCATCTACTGGACCGAGGTGCAGTGTGTGCTCTTGAATTGTCAGTGATTGTGCTCCAAACCTATCTTACATGCCGCTATTGGAGCCACGGCACACACTCTGGCCTAACCAACTGACGCATGCCACTTGGCTGACTTGCCGCTGCGAGATTTTGATCTTACAACTCGCTCCTGCGGTTACCGGTGCACGTTGTCTATAGGTCTCGCCCCCATTCTATTTATGCAGATTCCTGCAATGTACCCTTCTGCCCCTGTATGGGCGAGAAAATACCGGTAACATTGCAAATCCCACTGCCCTCACATCCTCGGGCAGTCCGTGGGGAAGAGGAGTCCTTAGAATTGGAACACCGCCCACCCTGAGCAGCCCCAGCGGTGGAAAATTGCCTCCTCCGTTCATTATTGTGGTGGACACTGGAGGTGCCAAATGCTCTATTACATAGTAGCCTTTTGTGCTTGGCACCTTGGTTCCCCAATTCCTGGGACGGCAGCACACTATGTTAGCTGACAGCGTCCCCACGCAGCAGGGTTAATGTAGCTAACAGGGCGGGGCATTTGAGCTTAACTGCAGGAACATGTCACCTACCCTTGGTTCTGGGGTGCACTTACATAGCCCCGTTGACCAGATGCTTGCACAGACCCCTTTGCTTTAAAAACCCTGGCGAACACCTTAATGGTGTCAATCTGGTTAAAACAATATATGTCTAGTGCCCACTATTGGAGGCACCTCACCCTTTTGTGGAGTGATAACTTACATAGCGCACCCCGCTTGCTTAACTGCCTACGGATCACAGATGCACAGAACCTACTGCCCATCCCTGACCCTGGATGCTTCAAACCCTCAAAAGTGTTGGAATCCCAGATCCCCAGTTTAACGTTTAGCTGCAATACACCTTCAGTGGATCCGCTAGGAGGTACCACAAACCGCATTGGTCATTAACATTACGAAGTACACAATTTCCACCTGGGCGCACCTCAAATGAGGCTGGCTCCACACAGCTGTAAGGCCAGCGCAGGCAGGAGACGGGATGCCCTACCCACCTAGCTTCCACTCTAGTAGTGACATGCCCTTAATGGTATGTGACATTCTACAAGCACTATGCAGGAATCCCCCTTTGACCTGCTAGAGCCTGTGGCCATTCTGCTGAAAGCCCTGTGGGCCTGGGGAGTGCTACTAAACCTCAAGTCCTAGGCACTCAGGAAGCATCCTTCACTGCTGCAGTTGCCCCACGCATTTATTATAAAACATTTAATGGGTAACAAACCGGTTTGCGCCCACCTTAATGTGCCATGCTGTGAGCAATTAGATACCCCACATATCTCTTCCCTATGCACAGATTAAACAAACCGGCCAAAGCACAATGCACGGACAGTGCGTGTGCCCACTGAGACGCCCCCAGCTCTGTGTGGTACAAACCTTAACGCACCACGTGCCATTTTGTACATATCATTCTGGGGTGACTAGGCCCTAATGTGCCCTTTTCCCTGGATGATCCCCAGTACGAGGGTACGGACTGATGGCCAAGTGCTGCGCCAGCCCATAAACATGTACACAATTGTCAACAACCCAGCCGTAGCAAATCCCCAGTACGAGGATACCGACTGATGACCAAGTGCTGCGCCAGCCCATAAACATGTCGACGTGTTAAAATTCCCAGCCGTAGCCAACAAAACCACTAGCAGCAGTTTATCCAGACAGGTCACCTGCGCGCAAGCCAGGTGGAGAAACCAACAGCCCTTTGCCAACGGAATGGCCGCGCACAATCCCGCGTTGGAGACAAAATTGACCTTGTTATACCGCGACAGACACATGTGCGGCACTCGAGTGGGACAAAGCAACTATTCTTTGCAAAACAGAGCCTGTCCATAACTATTGTCTGTCTTGGGACAAAAGATGAACCCTGGTCTTATCACTGGCCAAGTCTGTGATGTCATATTCGCTACATCTGGCATATTCGCATGAATCGCCATATATGACTGACACCGCACTCTCATCCTATGCTTAGTTGCTGAGATGCTCCAATTCAGACACACCGCGGAGACCGGCCTAACTCTGCCCGGGTGACGAGAGCCAAGGTAATGTGCCCCCATGGCCCGCTTCGGCAGGCAAGCCCCAGTTGCATGTCAATCTGGACATCTCCGATAAGACCCTCCAATGTCTAGCAGCGCTAGAATGCCACGAGCTGAACAGCGGAGGCCGCACTGCAAGACTGCCTCCTCGAAAACATGAGGCAAAAGTGCTTACAGCCTGACCAAGCACGTGACCGGTGGCCCTTGGCTGTATAATCCCCACGGAGAGTGGCAAAACCCATACATTGCCTCCCTAAACCAGAGAACCGAACAATGCCAAACTTGTGTTACAGCAGATGAGTGTTCTAGATGTCCATTCTTGAAATACAGGCTATGGCACTCGTCTGAGTGCCCGCATGCCGCGTTAAGATGTGTGCTAACACATTCAACAGACTGCTCACACGACGTCGTCACTGGGCATAGCAGCAAACCCTTTGACAATAAGCCAATTTTAGGACATAAATGATTTCCTTGTCACTGTCGGCATGATCATTCTCGCAACCGGGGCGAATGAATGAGAATGCCGGGAAAACGCAAGTGTGCCACTCGCTTCTGTTTCCCCGTTGCATCGCGCTCAGCCATGCATGCCCCTATGTCGTGCTGCAGTCACCTAATGATTCCGGCCCTGCACTAGAAGCTCACTTCGGCGTTGGACCAAAACAATCCACCAGGAACCTCCTCAGTCATCGCATCCAGTTATGTAAACAGCACGCATCATTCCACCTACAGCAAGCAGGACTATGAACTCAAAATTAAATCAGGAGTCACAGCCCCTACGCCGGAAACGGACTGGCTCACCCCAAACCTACTGATGCTCAAACTGCTTGCTTAGCGTTCACTTTTTAACCAAGCATGGTGAAGCCGACAATCTGCTGTGCCCGAATGCCCTGACACAAGAACTGTGCTGCACAAACCGACGCATGCATCAACGGGCCAAGGCCCAGAATGATTTTGGCTCTGATTAGGCGCGTGCACCCCTGACGAGGGCAGGGAGGCATAGCCCATGCAACGTGGTTGCACCCTGCCAGACGCAGTGCCGTGCCCACAGTGTTCCAATTCCCAACCCTGGTATGGCCACATAGTACCGTCCTCCTGACAGTCACAGTCCAAACCGCAACTACCACCACGCAGGCCATGGCACACTAGCACCTAGGCACTGCACTTTGCTTGTTTGAAATTAAGTGGTAAAAGGTTCCCCCTATCTACAATGGCCATAAACCAGACTCTGAAAATGTAAGGCAAACTAAATAGTCAAGTTCAGGGGGGAGAGGGGGGTGTCTTAAAGCCACTCCTATCCCCCTTCGACTCAGCTAAAATACCTACGAATACCAATAGCTTGAATTTACCACCTGAAGCACCATCCAGGGTAAAGTGTTGAAAGGAACGCAGTGTCGATTGTCATTGCATGCACTTGAAACCATAATATAATCAACAATTGACACTTCAGACCGAGATTGCAGCAGTCAGCTCATGCCAGAAAGGGTAGATAGAATGGACACTTTTTTTTTTTTTTTTTGGGGGGAAATAGTGCTGCAGGTTTCCCCATCAGGGAAAAACAGCTTGCTAACCCAGGTAGAGGAGCAAGCACGCTGATGCTGACCAAGGGTGGGCCCTTGAAATCCTTTACACTTGACCAATCCGTGGGGGTAGGGGCCCCTGGTTTAGAAGAGGCTGTAGGTTTCCCACTATCTTGACGGAACGGAAGGAAAAACCTGATACTCCGTCCCTACCCCAGCCACATTCACCAAACTGAACTCAGCCTACCTCATTTTTAACTGAATCAAAACTGTAACCTTGTGTCTGGCGTTCCTTTCTAGCATGGCGAAGCCAGCGAGGACAAACTGCTGCGCCCGACGCCGCAACACAACCTGTGCTGCAACAAACCAACGCATGCATCAACAGGGCCCAAGGCCAAACTGACTTTGGGCAAAAGGAACCTGCATATGTGTGCCCTAAAATTGGCTAACCGGCGCCGGGACTCGACATGGTCCCCACCCATCATTACAGCTCGATCCGCGGGCCACTTACCACAGCTGCTTAGCCACCAAGAGCTAGCCGCCCCCATCCATAGCTGCCAATGTTTCAGATTGCTATGCCTTACATTTTCATAATTCCAAAACATCTATGAGTGACAATTAGATGACTATGCCTGACACTTTCTTGCAAGCAAAATAACAATGAAGATGAGGGAGACATGTCTATATCAGTAATTACACCCATTAGACCAACGAGAAACGCTAAGACCACTAAGGTTTAAGGCAGCTTAAGTGCGCATTTCCGGGCTTGGAGGCACCTTGCGAGATGTACACATGTTCCATCCTTAGGTGGCACACGGACCTTGTTGTCAAAGCAGCAAAGTCTTCACTCAATGCAATAAAACTAAACTGACTGCTCACAGCGCACGCTCCCCACAGCCGCCAACGGGCCAAGCCGAAGTTTGTACCAAGGATCCCAAACCCAAGGAAAGGCACCACACCAACCAATCCGCTGTGCAGGTCACTCACAAAGGCCCCGCTGGACGGACCCCACCTTAACCACGGCCCCTACATAAACCTTGAGTGCCCCTTGCAAATAATGGAGGCTGAAAACGACTTCCCGTTGCTCATTCACTGTCATTTCATGCAGAACGAACACCGGTAGACCTGGAGCGATACCCCGGAGTTTACAGCTGCCGGTCCACGGTGACATCAAACACCTAACCTGGGTGCTATTAAAATTCAATCTTTTGCCCAAACACAGTGATGTAATCCTGTGCCCACAAACTGGCTATGAACAGAATGCTTTATCGCCCTTATGCAGGAACTAGGGCTGTTCCACTTAGCAAGGACGCTGCGCCCATATACTCCAGCAGCCAAAGCGTGTCCGTGAAACACCGAACATTTCCTGTGACGCTGCAAGTTCTGCACTATCCCGTACCTGGGAACAAAAGTGCCCCAGTAAAATTACATCCCCATGGGGGAAAACATACAAAAGACACGTAAATAGCAGTTGGCTCGTGAGCACATGTCCGTAAACAGAATGCTCCTAGTACATCCAAATAAGGGCGCTGCGACCAATGCCCCAGCCGCCAGAGCGTACTCCTAATCGCACACACCCCACCAACATACCTCATGTGACGTTGCCTGTTATGCGCCACCCCGTGCCTGAGCAACGCAAGTGCCCAGACAATTAATCAAATAGCCGCGGAACACCGGGGGAATTGGGTGTCCTTACTTCTTCAGCTATCGCACAAGTCCACACTACCTCTGCCGGAAATCCTCTAAATCGTGCAGCGGCACTTGGGGCCTATCAGATCGCGCCGACTCTGTAGTTTCCTGCTGCGGTTTGCCCCCACTATCATCACTTTAGGCTCCAGCATGCCAAGCTGTAGACACCTTCGACCGAACGTAAAGCACAACCATGGGACAGTGCCACCTGGTGCTAAGGCACTCCCCTTGAGGATAGGCGACTACCCCTCTCAGTGAGTCTCAGTCAACTCTGTATATTATGAACAATTGGTAGCAATGGGAGTGCACTCAGCTACGTTGTCCAGGCAGACCTTGCAATGGTAAAATAGCATCCCTATTCTTGGAGTAGCACTACTCAGATAGGATGACTGGAGACTAAACAGAAACAGTGGGCACGCATGAGAAATGGGACCATCTTCAAACCATCGCATTCACTTTAACTGAGATAGTATAGTAAAAGGCCCTCCTCGAGAACTCAGTCGCCTGATGCTGCCTCCCAGCTCAGGGTCCCCTGCAATACAACAGCGGGGGAACCACAGCGAGAACCAAGGGACCAAGTCGAAACCACGACAATGCGCAGCGCGACCGGGAGCCTCGCCCGCTCCATTAAACGACGGCTGAGCTGTCGGGTGTCTATTGAAGCTCCCGTTCGGCCTAGATTTAGCCCCAGCATTGCAATATGTTGGCGCAGTGAACCGTCGAAAACAGGGGTTCCCAGGGCCCCTAAAGCGTGGGCCGGGCAGTCAGCAACCCCCGCGATACAGGTTCAGCTGTGGGTGCGGGGCGCAGCCCAAACCCCCGACACTGGGGGCCGGAACCCTTCGCCGCATTGTGTCCACGGCCCCAGCCCTCGAGGAACAGCATATGCCATGTGGGCAGGGGCCCAGCCGTGAGCCAACCCCCGTACCCCTAACATGACCCAGGGGCATTCCGGCAGGACAACAGGGCTATCCCAGCCTACAGCAAGGCCAATTACCAGTTCCCCGCCCCCCCAACACCGGCCGCCTGCCGACAGCTCGCTCCCATCCGGTGAGCATGGAAGGTAGGACGGGAGAGCAGGGCATTCTAGATATTATTCTATTCCAAATGCTCCTGCTCAGACCCACGCTACTGCTGGGGAGGTCGGGGCACGTGAGTAGACCATACCCCCAGGCAGAGGCCGACTCAAAACCCGGGGATAATTTCCTGTGATGAGGCCGTGCAGTCGGAAACGTCAGGAGAGCACACGGTAAATCCCCCTGACACTGCGGCCTCCCAGTATCGGAGGACCTGGGCAAACAGGCCGAACGAGGCTGTCTCCCTACCCCCGCGCGCATACACGGTAAGCGCTGCACACCTCCCGACCCAGTCGCGCACCACAGTCACGTCCAACACACTCAGTCCCCGTGAACCTCGAGCGGGCAGCCGAATTATGGCCGTGGAGGGAGGGGGGAGCTAGTTTTTTGAGGCGGGGTCCCCCCAGGGAATAACGGCCTCAGAGTAGAACCCATTGGGTTCATGAGCCAGCTCGCAGGGTCAGGCGGAGGCTGGGCGTCCGGCTCATGGCATGGAACGCTCAGGGCTGTCGAAATATTATATTACTTTTGTTTCAGGGTCGGATACGAGCTCACGGTTACGTGTACATCTTCGACCTGCAGTAGCCTCATGTGCTATTGTTGCCAATTAATATCCGTGCCCTGACCAGCCATCCATCGCCCCCTTCGCCTCGTGTGAAGGCGCTGCATCGTCGCGCCCACTTTGCCAGACAGGGGAAGGAGGGGGGATGCCCCACCGAGGAAGGAGAATGGCCCCCAACCCAGAGAGGCAGGGGGTGAGGGGCCGAGGGAGCAGCGCCGCATGCTGGGGGGGACTGAGGAGTGCGGGGAACGAGGGTTCGAACAACTATAACCCGCAGCCCCCAACCAGAGAGCCACGCCGTGGCGCGGTAAATGGCCGGCACTCCAGGGCCCGCGCCACTCAGGATAACATGGGCAACTCCCCGGCAACCTCATCCTCGCTCCACCCACAGCCTCTTAGCTCGCAGTGGAACGACTGGTCTGCGCGGCTGAAGGGTAGGACGAGAAACCACCCCTTTGCCTGCACTCTGTCTCAGTCAATCGCCCCGATTGACACCAGGCACTGCCACCGCGATCTCCTGAAAACCATGGGCAGCAAGCCCCTGATTACCAACTGGGACGGGGAGCCCACACGGGCCGATACCGACATGACCACGCAGTCGTGCCCACTGCCCCACTTGCTGCCCCCTGCAGCATCCCTCTGTGGCCCTGCGGGTGCCGATGCCGGGAGGGACCATGCATCGCTGGAAGCGGGAGGAGCTGAAACCCTCCCTGGTTCAGGACGAGCGCTACGCCCCCCCCCCTCGGGTCCCACCACGCTGGACATGAACCGTGTGGGACCCTGTCCCAGTGGCAATCCCTCAGGCCCAACCCCGCGGAAGCCCGCTGGGTTGTGCCCGCGATCGGGGCTGTGGTGAGGGACTGGGACGGGGGCAAGTTGGGGGGGGTATTGATAGCACTCATCTCACTTCACAACGCGCCAAAGCACGACCTCAGGGCACCGGACAGCAGCAACCCACAGCAGGACCAACAGACGGCGTGTCCAGCGCAAAGAGGACGCCAAGCTGGCCGGGGGAGGCATAAATACCTCCCCACCTCCTCTGCGTGCCGGAAGTGACGCGTCTGGTAGGGGGACTCCTCCTTGAGTCCCGCATCATATTGGGGGGTGGGGAAGTGCCCAAATGGCACTAAATGGGCCGCCCATTTAGGGTGGCCCCCTGCGGGGGCCGCGGGCAGCCGCAGATACGGAGTTGGCTATTTATGGAAAAGTCAGGTTTTTAGATCTTTCCTAAAATGCATAAGACTTTTCCTGGCTCTGAGGGGGGCTGGCGGCTTATTCCATAGCCGAGCTGCCCTCACCTCAAAGGCCCGGTCTCCAGACCTCACTTTCCGAAATATCTGGACGGATAGTAGTTTGGCGGAGGAGACGCGTAGGTTCCTGATCGGCCTGTAGAGCTTACATTTTCTTTGTAGTAATTTGGGTCCTGTTTCCTTTATTGCCTTGTGGACCTTGCAGGGTGATTCAAAAACAATCCTCTCTTTCACCAGGAGCCAGTGGAGTTCCTTGGGGGGGCCGGAGGACGAAGCATGTCTGGGTTTATCCAGTCCACGTTTTGCCATCGCCAATTATACTCTGTATAGTGTTTCGATTAGAGTCAGTCTGGGGCATCGAGTATCCACGCATTACACTAACAGATTCTCTTGAGGATAGGGCTCTGACACCCCAGGCTTCTTGCTGGCTGTGGGAACAGTGGTAGGATAGTCCTAAGGTTACGGAGTAATGCGAAACATGTGGCTGCTGTTTTGTTGATATGTGTCTCCATGGAGAGCTTATCATCAACATATACTCCTAGATTGGGCACTGAATGTGCTGTCTCTAGGTTGCCCATGCTAGTCCAAGGCCAGAAATTGTTCAGGAGCGTGTAAGGCTCTTTAGAGGGTGAGAAACAAAACAATTTGGTTTTCTCTCCATTGAATTGTAAGGAGTTGTTATTCAGCAAAATTGTCATCTCTTTTAGACATTTATGGAATTCCTCTTTCACTTTTTTCATTCCGAGCTGGAGCTGAAAAGTTGGAAAGCGAGGCAGGTTTTAAATGTTATCTATTGATATATTTTGATGTGCAGTATACTCAATGCCTGCTGTTCAGACTGCTCTGAGACAAGCAGCACAAGGAAAACTCAGAATTGCATTGATAAATGAGAATGCCTTTAATGACAAGATGAGTCTCAGGATGTGACTTAAGGAGAACAGGTGTGTGAGATTGTACATTCTGCCTCATAGGATAGGACCGAGGTTGCTACTTCTGAGCTGATGGGGCCAGGCTGTCAACACCAGAAAGAGTGAGAGAAATGAGTCTTTAGACCCCCCCTCCTTAACCTTTAGACCCCCTGAAACTTTAGGAAGTCCTGCTAGAGTCCCAAGGAAGGGCAAGCTTTCAAGAAGGCAGAGCCATGTATATGCAGAGAGCTTCTGGGACGTCCCAAAGGAGCAGTAGCTGCAGGAGACAAAAAAGATGCTTGATGGGGATATTGAGGATGGTTGGGGCATGTCTGAGCAGAAAGGAAACTGAAGGTTTTTAATTGTAATCTTCGATCAGGAGAGTGATTTTGTTGTGTTCGGATGGCCGTCTTGTAGATGATGTATTAACTCATAAGTCATAGGGATTCCCGATGGAAGATCCAGTGTTCTTCCCTAAGGGGCCTCAAGTCATATGGATTCCTGCAGGAGGATCCAGTGTACTCCCCCAAGGGGCCTCAAGTCATATGGATTCCTGCAGGAGGATCCAGTGTACTTCCTAAGGGGCCTCAAGTCATATAGATTCCTAAAGGAGGATCCAGTGTACTCCCCTAAGGGGCCTCAAGTCATATGGTTCCCTGAAGGAGGATCCAGCGTACTCCCCTAAGGGGCCTCATGTCATATGGATTCCTGAAGGAGGATCCAGTGTACTTCCTAAGGGGCCTCATGTCATATGGATTTGTGAAGGAGGATCCAGTGTACTTCCTAAGGGGCCTCATGGCATATGGATTCCTGAAGGAGGATCCTGTGTACTCCCCTAAGGGGCCTCATGTCATATGGATTCCTAAAGGAGGATCCAGTGTACTTCCCTAAAGGGCCTCAAGTCATATGGATTCCTGAAGGAGGATCCAGTGTACTCCTCTAAGTGGCCTAAAGTCATATGGATTCCTAAAGGAGGATCCAGTGTGCTCCACTAAGGGGCCTCAAGTCATATAGATTCCTGCAGGAGGATCCAGTGCACTCCCCTAAAGCGCCTTAAGTCACACGGGCTCCTGAAGGAGGATCCAGTGTACTTCCTAAGGGGCCTCAAGTCATATGGATTCCTGAAAGAGGATCGAGTGTACTCCCCTAGAGGGCCTCAAGTCATATAGATTCCTAAAGGAGGATCCAGTGTACTTCCTAAGGGGCCTCAAGTCATATAGATTCCTGCAGGAGGATCCAGTGTACTCCCCTAAGGGGCCTCATGTCATATGGATTCCTGAAAGAGGATCCAGTGTACTCCCCTAAAGGGCCTCAAGTCATATAGATTCCTAAAGGAGGATCCAGTGTACTTCCTAAGGGGCCTCAAGTCATATAGATTCCTGCAGGAGGATCCAGTGTACTCCTCTAAGGGGCCTCATGTCATATGGATTCCTGAAGGAGGATCCAGTGTACTTCCTAAGGGGCCTCATGTCATATGGATTTGCGAAGGAGGATCCAGTGTACTTCCTAAGGGGCCTCAAGTCATATAGATTCCTGCAGGAGGATCCAGTGTACTCCCCTAAGGGGCCTCATGTCATATGGATTCCTGAAGGAGGATCCAGTGTACTTCCTAAGGGGCCTCAAGTCATATGGATTCCTGAAAGAGGATCCAGTGTACTCCCCTAAAGGGCCTCAAGTCATATAGATTCCTAAAGGAGGATCCAGTGTACTTCCTAAGGGGCCTCAAGTCATATAGATTCCTGCAGGAGGATCCAGTGTACTCCTCTAAGGGGCCTCATGTCATATGGATTCCTGAAGGAGGATCCAGTGTACTTCCTAAGGGGCCTCATGTCATATGGATTTGCGAAGGAGGATCCAGTGTACTTCCTAAGGGGCCTCAAGTCATATGGATTCCTGAAAGAGGATCCAGTGTACTTCCCTAAAGGGCCTCAAGTCAAATGGATTCCTAAAGGAGGATCCAGTGTACTTCCCTAAAGGGCCTCAAGTCAGATGCATCCCTGAAGGAGGATCCAGTGTACTTCCTAAGGGGCCTCAAGTCATATGGATCCCTGAAGGAGGATCCGGTGTACTCCCCTAAAGGGCCTCAAGTCATATGGATCCCTGAAGGAGGATCTAGTGTACTTCCTAAGGGGCCTCAAGTCATATAGATTCCTGAAGGAGGATCCAGTGTACTTCCTAAGGGGCCTCAAGTCATATAGATTCCTGAAGGAGGATCCAGTGTACTCCCCTAAGGGGCCTAAAGACATATGGATTCCTGCAGGAGGATCCAGTGTACTCCCCTAAGGGGCCTCAAGTCATATGGATTCCTGCAGGAGGATCCAGTGTTCTCCCCTAATGGGCCTCAAGTCATATAGATTCTTGCAGGAGGATCCAGTGTTCTTCCCTAAGGGGCCTCAAGTCATAGAGATTCCTGCAGGAGGATCCAGCGTACTCCCCTAAGGGGCCTCAAGTCATATAGATTCCTGCAGGAGGATCCAGTGTTCTCCCCTAATGGGCCTCAAGTCATATAGATTCCTGCAGGAGGATCCAGTGTACTCCCCTAAGGGGCCTCATGTCATATGGATTCCTGAAGGAGGATCCAGTGTACTTCCTAAGGGGCCTCAAGTCATATGGATTCCTGAAGGAGGATCCGGTGTACTCCCCTAAAGGGCCTCAAGTCATATGGATTCCTAAAGGAGGACCAGTGTATTGCCTAAGGGGCCTCAAGTCATATAGATTCCTGAAGGAGGATCCAGTGTACTTCCTAAGGGGCCTCAAGTCATATAGATTCCTGAAGGAGGATCCAGTGTACTCCCCTAAGGGGCCTAAAGACATATGGATTCCTGCAGGAGGATCCAGTGTACTCCCCTTAGGGGCCTCAAGTCATATGGATTCCTAAAGGAGGATCCAGTGTACTTCCTAAGGGGCCTAAGTCATACGGATCCCTGAAGTGTAGGAGGATCCAGTGTACTCCCCTAAAGGGCCTCAAGTCATATAGATTCCTAAAGGAGGATCCAGTGTACTTCCTAAGGGTCCTCAAGTCATATAGATTCCTGCAGGAGGATCCAGTGTACTCCCTAAGGGGCCTCAAGTCATATGGATCCCTGAAGGAGGATCCAGCGTACTCCCTAAGGGGCCTCATGTCATATGGATTCCTGAAGGAGGATCCAGCGTACTTCCTAAGGGGCCTCATGTCATATGGATTTGTGAAGGAGGATCCAGTGTACTTCCTAAGGGGCTTCAAGTCATATGGATTACTGAAAGAGGATCCAGTGTACTTCCTAAGGGGCCTCATGTCATATGGATTTGTGAAGGAGGATCCAGTGTACTTCCTAAGGGGCCTCAAATCATATGGATTCCTAAAGGAGGATCCAGCGTACTCCCCTAAGGGGCCTCATGTCATATGGATTTGTGAAGGAGGATCCAGTGTACTTCCTAAGGGGCCTCAAGTCATATGGATTCCTAAAGGAGGATCCAGTGTACTTCCTAAGGGCCCTAAGTCATATGGATCCCTGAAGTGTAGGAGGATCCAGTGTACTTCCTAAGGGGCCTCAAGTCAAATGGATTCCTAAAGGAGGATCCAGCGCACTCCCCTAAGTGGCCTCAAGTCATATGGATTCCTAAAGGAGGATCCAGCGCACTCCCCTAAGGGGCCTCAAGTCATATAGATTCCTGCAGGAGGATCCAGTGCACTCCCCTAAAGCGACTTAATCACACGGGCTCCTGAAGGAGGATCCAGTGTACTTCCTAAGGGGCCTCAAGTCATATGGATTCCTGAAAGAGGATCCAGTGTACTCCCCTAGAGGGCCTCAAGTCATATAGATTCCTAAAGGAGGATCCAGTGTACTTCCTAAGGGGCCTCAAGTTATATAGATTCCTGCAGGAGGATCCAGTGTACTCCCCTAAGGGGCCTCATGTCATATGGATTCCTGAAGGAGGATCCAGTGTAATTCCTAAGGGGCCTCAAGTCATATGGATTCCTGAAAGAGGATCCAGTGTACTCCCCTAAAGGGCCTCAAGTCATATAGATTCCTAAAGGAGGATCCAGTGTACTTCCTAAGGGGCCTCAAGTCATATAGATTCCTGCAGGTGGATCCAGTGTACTCCCCTAAGGGGCCTCATGTCATATGGATTCCTGAAGGAGGATCCAGAGTACTTCCTAAGGGGCCTCATGTCATATGGATTTGCGAAGGAGGATCCAGTGTACTTCCTAAGGGGCCTCAAGTCATATGGATTCCTGAAAGAGGATCCAGTGTACTTCCCTAAAGGGCCTCAAGTCAAATGGATTGCTAAAGGAGGATCCAGTGTGCTTCCCTAAAGGGCCTCAAGTCATATGAATTCCTGAAGGAGGATCCAGTGTACTCCTTTAAGGGGCCTAAAGTCATATGGATTCCTAAAGGAGGATCCAGTGTACTCCCTAAGGGGCCTCAAGTCATATAGATTCCTGCAGGAGGATCCAGTGTACTCCATTAAGGGGCCTAAAGTCATATGAGTTCCTAAAGGAGGATCCAGTGTACTCCCTAAGGGGCCTCAAGTCATATAGATTCCTGCAGGAGGATCCAGTGTACTCCTTTAAGGGGCCTAAAGTCATATGGATTCCTAAAGGAGGACCAGTGTATTGCCTAAGGGGCCTCAAGTCATATAGATTCCTGAAGGAGGATCCAGTGTACTTCCTAAGGGGCCTCAAGTCATATAGATTCCTGAAGGAGGATCCAGTGTACTCCCCTAAGGGGCCTAAAGACATATGGATTCCTGCAGGAGGATCCAGTGTACTCCCCTAAGGGGCCTCAAGTCATATGGATTCCTAAAGGAGGATCCAGTGTACTTCCTAAGGGCCTAAGTCATACGGATCCCTGAAGTGTAGGAGGATCCAGTGTACTCCCCTAAAGGGCCTCAAGTCATATAGATTCCTAAAGGAGGATCCAGTGTACTTCCTAAGGGGCCTCAAGTCATATAGATTCCTGCAGGAGGATCCAGTGTACTCCCCTAAGGGGCCTCAAGTCATATGGATCCCTGAAGGAGGATCCAGCGTACTCCCCTAAGGGGTCTCATGTCATATGGATTCCTGAAGGAGGATCCAGCGTACTTCCTAAGGGGCCTCATGTCATATGGATTTGTGAAGGAGGATCCAGTGTACTTCCTAAGGGGCCTAAAGTCATATGGATTCCTAAAGGAGGATCCAGTGTACTCCACTAAGGTGCCTAAAGTCATATGGATTCCTAAAGGAGGATCCAGTGCACTCCCCTAAAGGGCCTTAAGTCACACGGGCTCCTGAAGGAGGATCCAGTGTACTTCCTAAGGGGCCTCAAGTCATATGGATTCCTGAAAGAGGATCCAGTGTACTTCCCTAAAGGGCCTCAAGTCATATGGATTCCTAAAGGAGGATCCAGTGTACTTCCCTAAGGGGCCTCAAGTCATATGGATTCCTAAAAGAGGATCCAGTGTACTCCCCTAAGGGGCCTCATGTCATATGGATTTGTGAAGGAGGATCCAGTGTACTTCCTAAGGTGCCTAAAGTCATATGGATTCCTAAAGGAGGATCCAGTGTACTCCCCTAAAGGCCCTTAAGTCACACGGGCTCCTGAAGGAGGATCCAGTGTACTTCCTAAGGGGCCTCAAGTCATATGGACTCCTAAAGGAGGACCAGTGTACTTCCTAAGGGGCCTCAAGTCATATAGATTCCTGCAGGAGGATCCAGTGTACTCCTTTAAGGGGCCTAAAGTCATATGGATTCCTAAAGGAGGATCCAGTGTACTCCACTAAGGTGCCTAAAGTCATATGGATTCCTAAAGGAGGATCCAGTGCACTCCCCTAAAGGGCCTTAAGTCACACGGGCTCCTGAAGGAGGATCCAGTGTACTTCCTAAGGGGCCTCAAGTCATATGGATTCCTGAAAGAGGATCCAGTGTACTTCCCTAAAGGGCCTCAAGTCATATGGATTCCTAAAGGAGGATCCAGTGTACTTCCCTAAGGGGCCTCAAGTCATATGGATTCCTAAAAGAGGATCCAGTGTACTCCCCTAAGGGGCCTCATGTCATATGGATTTGTGAAGGAGGATCCAGTGTACTTCCTAAGGGGCCTCAAGTCATATGGATTCCTGCAGGAGGATCTTGTGTACTCCCCTAAGGGGCCTCATGTCATATGGATTCCTGAAGGAGGATCCAGTGTACTCCCCTAAGGGGCCTCAAGTCATATGGATTCCTGAAGGAGGATCCAGCGTACTCCCCTAAGGGGCCTCATGTCATATGGATTCCTGAAGGAGGATCTAGTGTACTTCCTAAGGGGCCTCATGTCATATGGATTCCTGAAGGAGGATCCAGTGTACTTTCTAAGGGGCAGGACTATGACCTTCAGTGGATCCCATTGACAGTAGACGTGGGAGCGTCAAGAGGGTGGGGAGGAGAGTCTTTCCTCTCTCACTGTACTTTGGGGTGAAGAAGCCTAAATCATTGCTCAGAAATTGGAAGCTAGGGAACAGGGCTTGTTCTTACAGAGAGGTAAGAGGTGGTACACACAGGTTAAAGTGTCTCCTTGAATTACTCTTGAAAGAAGAGTTTTATATTTATGTCCAAGAGAAGTAGAAGAGCTTCGTACAGTTCAGTGGTTAGGTGAAAAGTACTTTTTTTCTGGTGTGAACCTGGAGTCACTATTAAGTTCAGACTTCCCGCTGGTGTACTTAATGAAACAGTGTGTACAAGTTGAAGAGAAATGTGCTTGTCTCTTTAATATAGGCGTACCCGAGCTCCTCCTTGTACACTGGTCCCTTAAGATTGAAATTGGCTGATTACATTGTGGCACGATAATGTGTGCCTCAGAGACCTTTATGACTCCTCTCTTATGGTCTGTATGGTTGACAGCTACTTGCATGAGAAGATGGCAAACCATGTCAGGACGGTACAGTTGAAACCTTTGCCGGCACAAAGCAAGGCGAATGGTGATAAATAATGCCAACAGGATGGGATTCATGGGTCTCCCTGAGCTGTGACGTGGAGGGCACCAGTCATGTCTTGAATGGAGACTGTCTCTGCAGGGAGGCATGAGCAGACTGCATAGTAGACCGAGTGCAAACCACAAAGGACTTTTGAATGATGCTACTTACCACTGTCTAAGGTGGTACAATACGTCTGCTCCAGTTCTTGAAATACTTAGGACATGAACAACAACAAAACACATTCAACATTTAAGACTGAAATCAGCTCAGAATTGTGGTAGAAATCTGTCCTAGCACTTCCAGAGCACACTTTATATGACATGGTCACTGAAGTAGAGATACTGGTTAACCAGGGGTTGTAGCTGTCTCATCACTGCTCACTCTTCATTACTGGCCAAGAAGGAAGGCTCAGCATCAACTGGAGAGAAGGCCAGAGTGAGGACCATTACAAGGAGAAGAGCGTGTCCTCTCAGCGAGAGTCCCACTTACTCATATGTTCCTGTGTCTATTTATTCTATCTTTTCATTTGTGCTTCTCTTGGCACGTGAGGTAATGAAACAGTGCATGCCACCCTCTCTAATGCCCCCCTTATGTCTCTTGCCTATCACTCCTCTATGTAACACAGTGCATGCCACCCTCTCTAATGCCCCTAATGTCTCTTGCCTATCACTCCTCTATGTAACACAGTGCATGCCACCCTCTCTAATGCCCCTAATGTCTCTTGCCTATCACGCCTCTATGTAACACAGTGCATGCCACCCTCTCTAATGCCCCTAATGTCTCTTGCCTATCACGCCTCTATGTAACACAGTGCATGCCACCCTCTCTAATGCCCCTAATGTCTCTTGCCTATCACGCCTCTATGTAACACAGTGCATGCCACCCTCTCTAATGCCCCTAATGTCTCTTGCCTATCACTCCTCTATGTAACACAGTGCATGCCACCCTCTCTAATGCCCCTAATGTCTCTTGCCTATCACTCCTCTATGTAACACAGTGCATGCCACCCTCTCTAATGCCCCTAATGTCTCTTGCCTATCACTCCTCTATGTAACACAGTGCATGCCACCCTCTCTAATGC
>CAWUFW010007574.1:955000-992262 GCA_963921515.1 Calotriton arnoldi
CATCCCCGGACCTCACGGAGGTCTGACTGAGCAAACTCGGAGGAAAAAGGACCATCGGGTGGGGGCTGAGAGGCAGGTACGTACTCGGGCCCCTAGGGGCCCCGGCAGGCGGGCCCGGGTGCTGCCTTCCCCCGTCTCAGCATCCCCGGGCCTCACGGAGGCCTGACTGAGCAAACTCGGAGAAAAAGGACCATAGGGAAGGGGCTGAGAGGCAGGTGCGTCCCCAGGCCCCTGGGGCCCCGGCGGGCGGGCCCGGGTGCTGCCTTCCCCTGTTTCAGAATCGCCGGAACTCACGGAGGTCTGACTGACCCTCTCCCTAGTAATCCGGAGGAAAAACACCCCCTTTCTTGTAATCCGTGCACACGAGGTGACAGAGGGGACCCAAGGCGCAAAGTACCCGACCTCCTGGAGCCCTCGCTGGGATCGGGGAGGCAAATGAGCCCTCATCGGGACTTCCAGGGAAGCCCGGCCATCTGGTCACCCCATAGGAAAGCATTGGGTGCGACCAGATGGCCGAGGGAAAAGGTGCGACCAGATGGCCGGGCATGAAAGGGAAGCCATCTGGCCGCTCTGTGCCCCAACGAAAGAGTGA
This sequence comes from Calotriton arnoldi, assembly GCA_963921515.1. Classification (NCBI taxonomy): domain Eukaryota; kingdom Metazoa; phylum Chordata; class Amphibia; order Caudata; family Salamandridae; genus Calotriton; species Calotriton arnoldi. The sequence goes on from CAWUFW010007574.1 coordinate 955,593, forward strand.
GTGGGCGCCGGGGCATGGGGGACCGGAGGCCCGGAGGCCCAGGGCCCCAGCTGGGCCCCAGCCATGGGGGCTGCGAGGGGGGGAGCTGACGGGCCCTCCGACCCGGGGCCCGCAGACACCTCGACAAGCATGCGAAGCGGGGGAGGTCTGCACGGGACCGACGGACCCCCCGGCCCGGGCCCTTGGCATAGAGGCAAGGGCCCGGGCCTGGAGCACACGACCCGGGGCCCGGAGGGGCTCCTGGACCCAGCCGGGGCCCCTGGACACAGCCGGGGCCCCCGGGCCCAGAGGCGCAGGGAAAGCCTCCCTGGAACCACGGGACCCCCGTCCCGGGCACCCTGCCACGCGGCAGGACTGAGGACGGAGCCCAGGGTGGGGAGGCCGCCCTCCCCGGGGCCCTCAGGTGCCCCGGACGGAGCTCCTGAACCCAGCCAAGCGAGGGGGGCTCCCCGGGCACAACGGAACCCCGTCTCGGACCTTTGGCATAGCGTCATGCCGGGGGACAGGGCCCAGGCCTGGAGCACCTGACCCGGGGCCCGGAGGGGCCCCTGGACCCAGCCGGGCCCCTGGAACCAGCCGGGGCTCCCGGGCCCAGAGGCGCAGGGGAAGCCTCCCGGGACCACGGGACTCCGTCCCGGGCACCCTGCCACGCGGCAGGACTGAGGACTGAGCCCGGGGTGGGGAGGCCGCCCTCCCCGGGGCCCTCAGGGGCCCCGGACGGAGCTCCAGAACCCAGCCAAGCGAGGGGGCTCCCGGGCACAACGGAACGCCGTCTCGGACCTTTGGCATAGCGTCATGCCGGGGGACAGGGCCCAGGGCTGGAGCACCTGACCCGGGGCCCACAGGGGCCCCTGGACCCAGCCGGGGCCCCTGGACCCAGCCGGGGCTCCCGGGCCCAGAGGCGCAGGGGAAGCCTCCCAGGGACCACGGGACCTCATCCCAGGCACCCTGCCACGCGGCAGGACCCAGGACGGAGCCCGGGGTGGGAGGCCACCCTCCCCCGGGCCCTCAGGGGCCCCGGACGGAGCTCCTGAACCCAGCCAAGCGAGGGGGCTCCCCTGGCACGACGGAAGCCCGTCTCGGACCTTTGGCATAGCTGCAGGCCGGGGGATGGGGCCCAGGGCTGGAGCACCCGACCCGGGGCCCGGAGGGGCCCCTGGACCCAGCCAGGGCTCCCGGGCCCAAAGGCGCAGGGGAAGCCTCCCCGGGCCCACGGGACCCTGTCCCGGTCACCCTGCCACGCGGCAGGACCGAGGACGGAGCCCAGGGTGGGGAGGCCGCCCTCCCCAGGGCCCCTGGGAGCCCCTGAACCCAGCCGAGCAGGGGGAGGCTCCCCGGGCCCACAGGACCCCGTCCCGGGCATCCTGCCACACGGCTGGCTGGCCCGGGGACGGACCCCAGGCTGGGGCAGCATCCTGGCCTGTCCAGCTGAGGACCGCTAGGCCGAGAGGGGTTCCGGCGTGCCCTGTCCCTAGTAATCCGGAGGAAGGCCACCCTCCTTTCTGGTAACCCGTGTGCATCGCGAGACTGAGGGGACCCTGGGAACGGATGCACCCGACGTCCTGGAGCCCTGGCTGGGATTGGGGAGGCAAATGAGCCCTCATCGGGACTTCCAGGCCGATTGGAAAGCATTGCGTGCGACCAGATGGCTGAGGGGATAGGAGCGACCAGATGGCCGGGACCGAAAGGACGCCCATCTGCCCACCCCCGAGCCTTTGCGGTAGGGCTCCCGCCTGCCCTTGCAGGGTTCGGGGGCTCCGCTTCCCGGGTGCTCGGGGACCCCGGCCGGGCCTTAGGCACGGGGAGGCCAGCCGGAGCTCTCGGGCCCGGACGCCCGGGGAGGACTGCCCAGGACCCGTGGAGCCCGTCCTGGGCACTTTGCCACACCGCGGGCCGGAGGAGGGAGCCCCGGATGCCTTGGGAGGTGTTGTCCGGGCATAGCCCATCTGGTCCCCGGCAGAGTACCGCCAGCCCGGGAGGGGTGTCCCGGCATACCCTGCCCCTAGTAATCCGGAGGAAGGCTACCCCGCTTTCTGGGAATCCGTGCGCACCGCAAGGCTCAGGGGACCCTGGGCGCGAACATGCCCGACCTCCTGGAGCCCTGGCTGGGGTCCGGGAGGCAAATGAGCCCTCATCGGGACTTCCAGGGCAGCCCGGCCATCTGGTCGCCCCATTGGAAAGCATTGCGTGCGACCAGATGGCTGGGGTCGAAAGGACTCCCATCTGCCCGCCCCGAGCAGAGCCGAGCCGAGCCTTCACGGTAGGGCTCCCGCCTGCCCACGCAGGGCTCAGGGGCTCCGCGTCCCGGGTGGCTCGGGGACCCCGGCTGGGCCTCAGGCATGGGGAGGACCATGGGAGCTCTCGGGCCCGGGCGCCCGGGGAGGACTGCCCGGGACCCATGGAGCCCGTCCCGGGCACCTTGCCACACCGTGGGCCGGAGGAGGGAGCCCCGGATGCCTCGGGAGGTGTTGTCCGGGCATAGCCCATCTGGTCCCCGGCAGAGTACCGCCAGCCCGGGAGGGGTGTCCCGGCATACCCTGCCCCTAGTAATCCGGAGGAAGGCTACCCCGCTTTCTGGGAATCCGTGCGCACCGCAAGGCTCAGGGGACCCTGGGCGCGAACATGCCCGACCTCCTGGAGCCCTGGCTGGGGTCCGGGAGGCAAATGAGCCCTCATCGGGACTTCCAGGGCAGCCCGGCCATCTGGTCGCCCCATTGGAAAGCATTGCGTGCGACCAGATGGCCGAGGGGAGAGGTGCGACCAGATGGCCGGGACCGAAAGGACTGCCATCTGCCCGCCCTGAGCCGAGCCATAGCGGTAGGGCTCCCGCATGCCCTTGCAGGTCTCCGGGGCTCTGCACCAGGGACCCTTGTCCCGGGCAGATGGACACTTGGCAGGCGGCAGGACGGGGGCTCCCAAACCCCAGGCCCTGACCGAAACGCAGTCCCCGGGGCCGGTCCGTGCTTCTCATCCCAGCCAGGCCGGGAGATCGGGGAGCCTGCCCAGGCACGAGGGACCCCTGTCCCGGGCACACGGACCCTCAGGACGTGCGCTCGTTTTCCACACATTTTTTCCAAAGTTCTGCGTAGTGGCGCTACGCCAACTACGCCCAGCCCTAATCAGTACACCCTTGGCTCTGCATCCAGTACACCCCTGGCTCTTTCTCTGCCCCCTATACTCTGTATAAGTACACACCAGGCTGTGTATCAGTACACATCAGATCTCCTATCAGTACACACCGGGCTATGCTATCAGTAAACACTGGGCTATACTACCATTACACACCAGGCTGTGTATGAGTACACACAAGGATCTGCCATCAGTGCACACTGGGCTCTGCTATCATTATACACAGGGTTCGGCTTCCATTGCACCCTAGGGTCTGTGTCTGTACACCGCAGACTCTGTATCAGTGCAAACCAGGCTCTGTATCAGTACACACTGGGCCCCTGCTGCCATCACACACTGAGCTCTGCTGTCAGAAAATCCCTGGCTTGTCTCAGTACACCCTAGACTCTGTATCAGTGCAAAACAGACTCTGCATCAGTACACCCCAGACTCTGTATCAGTACACACCAGGCTCTGTGCCAGTACACCCCAGACTTTGTACCAGTACACACCAGGCTCTGCATCAGTACACCAGGCTCTGTATCAGTACACACCAGGCTCTGTATCAGTACACCCCAGGCTCTGTATCAGTGCACACCAGGCTCTGTTTCAGTGCACACCAGGCTCTGTATCAGTACACACCAGGCTCTGTATCAGTACACCCCAGACTTTGTATCAGTACACAACAGGCTCTGTATCAGTACACACCAGGCTCTGTATCAGTATGCACCAGACTCTGTATCAGTACACACCAGACTCTGCATCAGTATGCACCATACTCTGTATCAGTACAGCCCGTGCTCTGCATCAGTACACCCTTGGCTCTGCATCAGTACACCCCTGGCTCTTTCTCTGCCCCCTATACTCTGTATAAGTACACACCAGGCTGTGTATCAGTACACATCATATCTCCTATCAGTACACACCGGGCTATGCTATCAGTAAACACTGGGCTATACTACCATTACACACCAGGCTGTGTATGAGTACACACAAGGATCTGCCATCAGTGCACACTGGGCTCTGCTATCATTATACACAGGGTTCGAGCTTCCATTGCACCCTAGGGTCTGTGTCTGTACACCGCAGACTCTGTATCAGTGCAAACCAGGCTCTGTATCAGTACACACTGGGCCCTGCTGCCATCACACACTGAGCTCTGCTGTCAGAAAATCCCTAGCTTGTCTCAGTACACCCTAGACTCTGTATCAGTGCAAAACAGACTCTGCATCAGTACACCCCAGACTCTGTATCAGTACACACCAGAATTTGTATCAGTACACACCAGGCTCTGTATCAGACACACCAGTCTCTGTATCAGTACACCCCAAACTTTATATCAGTACACCCCAGACTCTGTATCAGTACACACCATGCTCTGTATCAGTGCACACCAGGTTCTATTTCAGTACACACCAGGCTCTGTATCAGTACACCCCAGGCTCTGTATTAGTGCACACCAGGCTCTATATCAGTACACACCAGGCTCTATATCAGTACACACCAGGCTCTGTATCAGTATACACCAGACTCTGTATCACTACACCCCAGGCTCTGTATCAGTACACAACAGGCTCTGTATCAGTACACACCAGGCTCTGTATCAGTACACACCAGGCTCTGTATCAGTACACCCCAGACTTTGTATCAGTGCACAACAGGCTCTGTATCAGTACACAACAGGCTCTGTATCAGTACACACCAGTCTCTGTATCAGTACACACCGGGCCCTGTGTCAGTACACCCCAAACTTTGTATCAGTACACACCAGGCTCTGTATCAGTACACCCCAAACTTTATATCAGTACACCCCAGACTCTGTATCAGTACACACCATGCTCTGTACCAGTGCACACCAGGCTCTGTATCAGTACACACCAGGCTCTGTATCAGTACACCCCAGACTTTGTATCAGTGCACAACAGGCTCTGTATCAGTACACAACAGGCTCTGTATCAGTACACACCAGGCTCTGTATCAGTACACACCAGGCTCTGTATCAGTACACCCCAGACTTTGTATCAGTGCACAACAGGCTCTGTATCAGTACACAACAGGCTCTGTATCAGTACACACCAGTCTCTGTATCAGTACACACCGGCCCTGTGTCAGTACACCCCAAACTTTGTATCAGTACACACCGGGCTCTGCTATCAGTACATGTCGGGCTCTGTTACCACTACACACCTGACTCTCAATAAGTACACCCCAGACTCTGTATCAGAACACCCCAGACTCTGTATCAGTACACACCAGGCTATATCGATACAGATCAGGCTCTGTATCAGTACACCCCAGGCTCTGTATCAGTACACCCCAGGCTCTGTATCAGTACACACCAGGCTCTGTATCAACACACACCAGGCTCTGTATCAACACACACCAGGCTCTGTATCAGTACACACCAGGCTCTGTATCAGTACACACCAGGCTCTGTATCAGTACACCCCAGGCTTTGTATCAGTACACCCCAGGCTCTGTATCAGTGTACACCAGGCTCTGTATCAGTACACACCAGGCTCTGTATCAGTACACCCCAGGCTCTGTATCAGTACACCCCAGGCTCTGTATCAGTGCACACCAGGCTCTGTATCAGTACACACCAGACTCTATATCAGTACACACCAGGGTCTGTTTCAGTGCACACCAGGCTCTGTATCAGTACACACCAGGCTCTGTATCAGTACACCCCAGACTTTGTATCAGTACACAACAGGCTCTGTATCAGTACACACCAGGCTCTGTATCAGTACACCCCAGGCTCTGTATCAGTACACCCCAGACTTTGTATCAGTATACACCAGACTCTGTATCAGTACACACCAGGTTCTGTATCAGTACAGCCCGTGCTCTGCATCAGTACACCCTTGGCTCTGCATCAGTACACCCCTGGCTCTTTCTCTGCCCCCTATACTCTGTTTAAGTACACACCAGGCTGTGTATCAGTACACATCAGATCTCCTATCAGTACACACTGGGCTATGCTATCAGTAAACACTGGGCTATACTACCATTACACACCAGGCTGTGTATGAGTACACACAGGGATCTGCCATCAGTGCACACTGGGCTCTGCTCTCATTATACACAGGGTTCGGCTTCCATTGCACCCTAGGGTCTGTGTCTGTACACCACAGACTCTGTATCAGTGCAAACCAGGCTCTGTATCAGTACACACTGGGCCCTGCTGCCATCACACACTGAGCTCTGCTGTCAGAAAATCCCTGGCTTGTCTCAGTACACCCTAGACTCTGTATCAGTGCAAAACAGACTCTGCATCAGTACACCCCAGACTCTGTATCAGTACACACCAGGCTCTGTGCCAGTACACCCCAGACTTTGTACCAGTACACACCAGACTCTGTATCAGTACACACCAGGCTCTGTGCCAGTACACCCCAGACTCTGTATCAGTACACACCAGGCTCTGTGCCAGTACACCCCAGACTTTGTATCAGTACACGCCAGACTCTGTATCAGTACACACCAGGCTCTGTGCCAGTACACCCCAGACTTTGTATCAGTACACCCCAGACTCTGTATCAGTACACACCAGGCTCTGTATCAGTACACACCAGGCTCTGCATCAGTACACCAGGCTCTGTATCAGTACACACCAGGCTCTGTATCACTACACCCCAGGCTCTGTATCAGTGCACACCAGGCTCTGTTTCAGTGCACACCAGGCTCTGTATCAGTACACACCAGGCTCTGTATCAGTACACCCCAGACTTTGTATCAGTACACACCAGGCTCTGTATCAGTACACACCAGGCTCTGTATCACTACACCCCAGGCTCTGTATCAGTGCACACCAGGCTCTGTATCAGTTCACACCAGGCTCTGTATCAGTACACACTCAGATCTCCTATCAGTACACACCGGGCTATGCTATCAGTAAACACTGGGCTTTACTACCATTACACACCAGGCTGTGTATGAGTACACACAAGGATCTGCCATTAGTGCACACTGGGCTCTGCTATCATTATACACCGGGTCCGGCTTCCATTGCACCCTAGGGTCTGTGTCTGTACACCCCAGACTCTGTATCAGTGCAAACCAGGCTCTGCATCAGTACATATTGGGCTCTGCATCAGTACACCCCAGCCCCTGTGTCAGTACACACCAGGTTCTGTGTTAGTACACCCCAGGTTCTGTGTCAGTACACTCCAGACTCTGTGTCAGTGCACCCCAGACTCTGTATTAGTGCACCCCAGACTCTGTATCAGTGCACCCCAGACTCTGCATCAGCGCACCAAAGACTCTGTATCAGTACACCCAGGATTCTGTATCAGTACACCCCAGACTCTGTGTCTGTCCACTTCAGACACTCCAGGCTCTGTATCAGTACACTCCAGCCTCTGCATCACTACACACCAGGCTCTGCTTTCAGTACACACCAGGCTCTATATCAGTGCACACCAGGCTCTGTATCAGTACACACTGGTATCTCCATCACTACACACCAGGCTCTCCATCACTACACACCAGGCTCTGTATCAGTCTACTACAGGCTCCACTATCAGTACACACATGGCTCTGCTATCAGTGCATCCCAGACTCTGCATTAGTACACACCAGCCTCTGTGTCAGTACACCCCAGACTCGGAGTCAGTACACCCCAGACTCGGAGTCAGTACACCACAGACTCTACATCAGTACACAGCAGGCTCTGTATCAGTACACACCAGGCTCTGTATCAGTCTACACCAGGCTGTGCTATCAGTACACACAGGGCTCTGCTATCAGTACACACAGGGCTCTGCTATCAAAACATCCCGGGCTCTGCTATCAGTACACCCCAGGGTCTGTGTCAGTGCACACTGGGCTCTGCTATCTGTATACACCAGGCTCTGCTATCAGTACACACTGGGCTCTGCTATCAGTACATCCGGGGCTCTGCTATCAGTACACCCCAGGGTCTGTGTCAGTGCACACTGGGCTCTGCTATCAGTAAACACCAGTTTCTACTTTCTGAAAGCCCATGGCTATGCTTTCAGTACACATTGGGCGCTAGTATCATTGCACACATCGGACTTTGCTACCAATACTCACCTGACTGTATAAGTCCACCCCAGACTCTGTATCAGTACACACCACACTCTGTATCAGTACACACCAAGTTCTGTATCAGTACACACCGGGCTCGGCTATCATCACACAATGGCTGTGCTATGAGTACATCCCGGGCTCTACTATCAGCACACCCCAGGGTGTGTGTCAGTAAACACTGGGCTCTGCTATCAATACACACCAGATTCTACTATTTGTACACACCAGGCTATGCTATCAGTGCACACTGGGTTCAATCATTATACACTGGGCTCTGGAATCAGTTCACTCCGGGCTCTGCTATCAGTACACCCCTGGATAAGTGTCAGTACTTATCGGGCTCTGCTATCAGTAGACACTGGGCTATGCAATCAGTACACCCCAGACTGTGTATCAGTGCACCCCAGACTGTGTATCAGTGCACCCCAGACTCTGTATCAGCACACCTCAGTCTCTGCGTCAGTACACACCAGGCTCTGTTTCAGTACACACCAGTCACTGTATCAGTCTACAACAGGGTCTACTATCAGTACACACCGGGCTCTGCTATCAGTACACACCGGGCTCTGCTATCAGTACACACCGGGCTCTGCTATCAGTACACACCAGGCTCTGCTATCAGTACATCCGGGGCTCTGCTATCAGTACACACCAGAATCTGTATCGATGCACACCGGGCTCTGCTATCTGTACACACCAGGCTCTGCTATCAGTACATCCGGGGCTCTGCTATCAGTACACCCCAGAATCTGTATCAATGCACACTGGGCTCAGCTATCAGTACACACCGGTCTCTGCTATCAATACACACCGAGCTCTGCTACCAGTACATCCGGTGCTCTTCTATCAGAACACCCCAGTGTCTGTGTCAGTGCACACTGGTCTCTGCTATCAGTACACACCATATTCTACTTTCTCTACACCCAGGGCTATGCTTTCAGTACTGCTATCGTTACATAATGGACTCTGCTACAAGTACTCACCTGACTCTGTATAAGTACACACCAAACTCTGTATCAGTACACACCAGGCTCTGTAGCAGTACACACCAGGCTCTATATCAGTACACACTGGTCTCTGCTATCAGTACACACCATATTCTACTTTCTCTACACCCAGGGCTATGCTTTCAGTACTGCTATCGTTACATAACGGACTCTGCTACAAGTACTCACCTGACTCTGTATAAGTACACACCAAACTCTGTATCAGTACATCCCAGCCTCTGCAACAGTACACACCAGACTCTGTATCAGTACACACCAGGCTCTACATCAGTACACATTGGGCTCTGCATCAGTACACCCCAGCCTCTGTATCAGTACACACCAGGCTCTGTATCAGTACACACTAGGCTCTGTGTCAGTACACCTCAGGTTCTGTGTTAGTACACCCCACGTTCTGTATCAGTACACTCCAGACTCTGTGTCAGTGCTCCCCAGACTCTGTATCAGTGCACCCCAGACTCTGTATCAGCGCACCGAAGACTCTGTATCAGTACACCCAGGATTCTGTATCAGTACACCCCAGACTCTGTGTCTGTACACTCCAGACACTCCAGGCTCTGTATCAGTACACCCAATACTCTGTAGCAATACACTCCAGGCTATGTATCAGTACACACCAGGCTCTGTATCAGTACACACCAGACTCTGTATCAGTACACACCAGGCTCTGCATCAGTACACATCGGGCTCTGCATCAGTACACCCCAGCCTCTGTATCAGTACACACCGGGCTCTGCATCACTACACACCAGGCTCTGCTATCAGTACACTCCAAGCTCTATATCAGTGCACACCAGGCTCTGTATCAGTACACACCAGGCTCTGTTTCAGTACACACCAGTCACTGTATCAGTCTACAACAGGGTCTACTATCAGTACACACCGGGCTCTGCTATCAGTACACACCGGGCTCTGCTATCAGTACACACCGGGCTCTGCTATCAGTACACACCAGGCTCTGCTATCAGTACATCCGGGGCTCTGCTATCAGTACACACCAGAATCTGTATCGATGCACACCGGGCTCTGCTATCTGTACACACCAGGCTCTGCTATCAGTACATCCGGGGCTCTGCTATCAGTACACCCCAGAATCTGTATCAATGCACACTGGGCTCAGCTATCAGTACACACCGGTCTCTGCTATCAATACACACCGAGCTCTGCTACCAGTACATCCGGTGCTCTTCTATCAGAACACCCCAGTGTCTGTGTCAGTGCACACTGGTCTCTGCTATCAGTACACACCATATTCTACTTTCTCTACACCCAGGGCTATGCTTTCAGTACTGCTATCGTTACATAATGGACTCTGCTACAAGTACTCACCTGACTCTGTATAAGTACACACCAAACTCTGTATCAGTACACACCAGGCTCTGTAGCAGTACACACCAGGCTCTATATCAGTACACACTGGTCTCTGCTATCAGTACACACCATATTCTACTTTCTCTACACCCAGGGCTTTGCTTTCAGTACTGCTATCGTTACATAACGGACTCTGCTACAAGTACTCACCTGACTCTGTATAAGTACACACCAAACTCTGTATCAGTACATCCCAGCCTCTGCAACAGTACACACCAGACTCTGTATCAGTACACACCAGGCTCTACATCAGTACACATTGGGCTCTGCATCAGTACACCCCAGCCTCTGTATCAGTACACACCAGGCTCTGTATCAGTACACACTAGGCTCTGTGTCAGTACACCTCAGGTTCTGTGTTAGTACACCCCACGTTCTGTATCAGTACACTCCAGACTCTGTGTCAGTGCTCCCCAGACTCTGTATCAGTGCACCCCAGACTCTGTATCAGCGCACCGAAGACTCTGTATCAGTACACCCAGGATTCTGTATCAGTACACCCCAGACTCTGTGTCTGTACACTCCAGACACTCCAGGCTCTGTATCAGTACACCCAATACTCTGTAGCAATACACTCCAGGCTATGTATCAGTACACACCAGGCTCTGTATCAGTACACACCAGACTCTGTATCAGTACACACCAGGCTCTGCATCAGTACACATCGGGCTCTGCATCAGTACACCCCAGCCTCTGTATCAGTACACACCGGGCTCTGCATCACTACACACCAGGCTCTGCTATCAGTACACTCCAAGCTCTATATCAGTGCACACCAGGCTCTGTATCAGTACACACTAGGCTCTCCTTCACTACACACCAGGCTCTCCATCACTACACACCAGGCTCTGTATCAGTCTACTACAGGCTCTACTATCAGTACACACATGGCTCTGCTATCAGTGCACCCCAGACTCTGCATTAGTACACACCCGGCTCTGTGTCAGTACACCCCAGACTCGGAGTCAGTACACCCCAGACTCTGAGTCAGTACACCCCAGACTCTGTGTCAGTACACACCAGGCTCTGCATCAGTACACAACAGGCTCTGTATCAGTACACACAGGGCTCTTGTATCAGTACACACCAGGCTCTGCTATCATTACACCCCGGGCTCTGCTATCAGTACATTCAGAACTCTGCTATCAGTACACCCCAGGATCTGTGTCAGTGCACACCGGGCTCTGCTCTCAGTACACCCCAGTCTTTGCTATCATTACACACCGGGCTCTGCTATTAGTACATCCCCGGCTCTGCTATCAGTACACATCGACCCTGCTATCAATACACACCGGGCTCTGCTATCAGTACACACTGGGCTATGTGTCAGTACAACACATACTCTCTATCAGTACACACCAGGCTCTATCAGTACTCTCGATACTCTGTCAGTACAAACAGGGCTCTGCTAACATCACACACCGAGCTCGGGTATCAATGCATCCCCGGCACTGCTATCAGTACCCACTGGGCTCTAGATCATTACACACTGGGCTCTGGGTCAGTACACTCCAGACTCTGCATCAGTACACATAAGACTCTATATCAGTACACACCAGGCTCTATTAGTACATATTGGGCTCTGCTACCAGTACACCACCCCAGACTCCGTATCAGGACACCCCAGACTCTGTATCAGTACACCCCAGGCTCTGCATCGGTACACCTCAGGCTCTGTATCAGTACATCCCAGACTCTACATCAGTACACCCCAGGCTCTGTATCAGTACACACCCCCAGAATCTGTGTCAGTACACACCAGACTCTGCATCACTACACACCAGGCTCTGTATCAGTGCACACAGAGCCCTGCAATCAGTACATCCAGGACTCTGCTATCATTATACATCGGGCTCTACTGTCAGTACACACCGTGCTCTGCTATCAGTACACACCAGGCACTATATCAGTACACATCGTGCTCTGCTATCATTATACACCGGGCTCTGCTATCATTATTCACCGGGCTCTACTATCAGTACATCCCCGGCTCTGCTATCTGTACACACCGTGCTCTGCTATCAGTACACACCAGGCACTATATCAGTACACACCAGGCTCTGCTATCAGTACACATCGTGCTCTGCTATCATTATACACAGGGCTCTGCTATCATTATTCACCGGGCTCTACTATCAGTACATCCCCGGCTCTGCTATCAGTACATCCCCGGCTCTGCTATCATTACACACTAGGCTCTGCTACCAGTACATCCTGGGCTTTGCTATCAGTACACCCCAGGATCTGTGTTAGTACACACCGGGCTCTGCTATCAGTACACACCAGACTCTACTATCTGTATGCACCGGGCTATGCTATCAGTATGCACCGGGCTCTGCCATCAGTACACCGAAGGCTCTGTATCCGTACATACCAAGATCTGTGTCAGTACACCTCAGGCTCTGTATCAATACACCCCAGGCTCTGTATCAGTGCACACCAGTCTCTGTGTAAATACACATCAGGTCTTCTAAAAGTACACACTGGGCTCTGTTATCAGTACACACAGGCTTTGTATCAGTACACACCGGGCTCTACATAATTACGCACCAGACTCCGTGTCAGTACACATCAGACTCTGCATCAGTACGCCCCTGGCTCTGTATCAGTACACACCAGGCTCTATCAGTAAACCTCAGACTCAGCATCAGTACACACCGGCTCTGTGTCAGTACACACCAGGCTCTGTTTCAGTGCACACCAGGCTCTGTATCAGTCTACACCAGGCTCTGTATCAGTCTACAACAGGCTCTACTATCAGTACACCCCAGGATCTGTATCGATGCACACCGGGCTCTGCTATCTGTACACACCAGGCTCTGCTATCAGTACACACCGGGCTCTGCTATCAGTACACCCCAGAATCTGTATCAATGCACACTGGGCTCAGCTATCAGTACACACCGGTCTCTGCTATCAATACACAGCGAGCTCTGCTGTCAATACATCCGGTGCTCTGCTATCAGTAACACCCTAGGGTCTGTGTCAGTGCACACTGGTCTTTGCTATCAGTACACACCATATTCTACTTTCTCTACACCCAGGGCTATGCTTTCAGTACTGCTATCATTACATAACGGACTCTGCTACCAGTATTCACCTGACTCTGTATAAGTACACACCAGACTCTGTATCAGTACACACCAGGCTCTGCATCAGTACACATTGGGCTCTACATCAGTATACCCCAGCCTCTGTATCAGTGCACACCAGGCTCTGTATCAGTACACACCAGGCTCTGTATCAGTACACATTGGGCTCTGCATCAGTACACCCCAGCCTCTGCATCAGTACACACCAGACTCTGTATCAGTACACACCAGGCTCTGCATCAGTACACACCAGACTCTGTATCAGTACACACCAGGCTCTGCATCAGTACACATTGGGCTCTGCATCAGTACACCCCAGCCTCTGTATCAGTGCACACCAGGCTCTGTATCAGTACACACCAGGCTCTGTATCAGTACACACCAGGCTCTGTATCAGTACACACTAGCCTCTGTGTCAGTGCACACCAGGTTCTGTGTTAGTACACCCCAGGTTCTGTGTCAGTACACTCCAGACTCTGTGTCAGTACACCCCAGGCTCTGTATCAGTGCACCCCAGGCTCTGTATCAGTGCACCCCAGACTCTGTATCAGCGCACCAAAGGCTCTGTATCAGTACACCTAGGATTCTGTATCAGTACACCCCAGACTCTGTGTCTGTACACTCCAGACACTCCAGGCTCAATCGTTAATTTTTGCGTACAGATTGTTGAATAAAAAACTGGGTTGCCCGAACCATGCACATCTTTTAAAAGTGATGGCAGCACAAATAGTACCGACATTGTCATATGCCCTAGTAGTTTGGTGTGGCAAAGAGGTGGAACTGCTAAACGAACTTCAGACGAAGGTTTATAAAGCTGTTTTTAATTTACCAAGGTCCGCTGCCCCAGCTCAGGTCCGGCTGGAATTCGGCCTTCAAAATCAGAAATTCCGGAGCATGAGCGGCTTCGTGAAACTATGCCACAAATTCCGTGCATCTGAACTGGGGTCATTGAACAATCTATGCTGGAAAGAAATCAAAATTCAGATGGATCAGGACATTCCACACTCATGGGGAGCCTATCTGAGAAAATCATTGGCGGAACTTGACATACAAACGACATGGGACAGCCAGATAGACCGGGCAGTTTTTGGCAAATTGGCAAATAAGACTGCAAAGAGGAAGTCTTTCTTAGAAGATAAAATAACAACCTCGAAACGTAGGCATGGGTGGACCGTGATTAACTCCTACATATCAACAAAGCCTCAGGCCTACTTAGTAACTCATTTTAGTGTGGAGTTAAAAAGAGTTTCACCAATTACCGGTTGGGCATGCATGACTCAAAAGATCTACAACCGTCCTGGAAAAGCAACCAACAAGCAGCACACTGTCGACTATGCGGTTTTTGTAATGAAACGTTAACTCACCTGCTGTGTGCTTGCCCCGCAGTTAAGGAAATAAGGAGGGGGCTTTTAAAACCAATTTTTAACGAATTGAACATTTGCACGTGCAGGCAAGCCGTGATACGTTGGTTGGAAGGTTCCTCTATAATCTTGGCGTGCCGGGGGTAAAATATCTGGCAAAAGTAAGGGAACTTCTAAGGCAAGCCGATTTAGAGGATATTGATAAAGTATGAACAAGGACGGCAGGGGCTTCAAACATGGCTCCCCTTCACCAGCCCAAGTAGCAAAAGGACCGCGATCCTATTCCACAAGATAACAGGAACAACACAGAAAAACGGCAGCTGACCAAACCTTATTGTAAAGTTTGGCATTTTATATGGACATTTTATCTTAAGCAATTTAACCTTTGGATAATTTCGGTCACTTGAGCTCTTTTGAAAGTTGTGAATAATAGAACTTTCGCAGATTGTTTAACCGGTTAGCCAACATTTTATGAGCTTTATTAATGTGATTCAGATTTTAAATATTGCCAAGTTCATTGCTGATAAGTGGTATTTAATGGAAGACTAATTTTAATACATTTTTTAAGTGTAAATTGTAACGATTTTAAGTAATCATATACAATAAACTATTTTTGATTGATTGATTGACTCTGTGTCAGTACACACCAGACTCTGTGTCAGTACACACCCGACTCTCTATCAGTACACACCAGACTCTGTATCAGTACACACCAGGCTCTGCTATCATTGCACACCGGACTCCGCTACCAGTACTCACCTGACTCTGTATAGGTACACCCCATACTCTGTATCAGAACACACCAGACTCCGTATCAATACACACCAGGCTCTGTATCAGTGCACAACAGGCTCCGGTATTAGTACACACAGGGCCCTGCTTTCAGTACACACTGGGCTCTGCTATCAGTACACAACAGATTCTACTATTTGTATGCACCGGTCTATGCCATCAGTACACACTGGGCTCTGTCATTCTACACCGGGCTCTGGTATCAGTGCACTCCGGGCTCTGCTATTAGTACACCCTAGGATCTTTGTCAGTACACACCGGGCTCTGCTATCAGTACGCACCGGGCTATACTATCAGTACACCCCAGACTCTGTATGAGTACACCCCAGACTCTGTATCAGTGCACCCCAGACTCTGTATCAACGCACCTCAGACTCTGTGTCAGTACACACCAGACTCTAAATCAGTACACACCAGACACTGTATCAGTACACACCAGTCTCTGTATCAGTACACACCAGGCACTGTATCAGTACACACCAGGTTCTGTGTCAGTACACGCCAGACTCTGTAACACTACACCAAAGACTCTGTATCAGTACACTCCAGACTCTGTGTCTGTACACTGCAGACACTCCATGCTCTGTATCACTACACCCAATACTCTGTATCAGTACACTCCAGACTCTGTAACAGTACACACCAAACTATGAATCAGTACACCCCAGACTCTGTATCAGTACACACCAGGCTCTGCATCAGTATACCCCAAGCTTTGTATCACTACATACCAGACTCTGTATCAGTACACACCAGGCTCTGTGTCAGTACACACAAGGCTCTGTTCAAATTCACCCCAGGCTCTGTATCAGTACATACCAGACTCTCTATCAGTACACACTAGGCTCAGTGTCAGTACACATTGGGTCTGCTATCAGTACACACTGGGCTCTGCTTCAGTACACACAGGGCTGTGATATCAGTACACACTGGGCTCTGCTATCAGTAAACACCAGGCTCTGCTATCAGTGCACCCACGACTCTGTGTCAGTACACTCCAGACACTGTATCAGTACACCCTAGACTCTGCATCAGTACACATCGGACTCTGCCTCAGTACACCCCAGTCTCTTTATCAGTGCACACCAGGCGCTGTATCAGTACACACCAGGATCTGTGTCAGTACACACCAGGTTCTGTGTCAGTACACACCAGGTTCTGTGTCAGTACACTACCGGCGCTGTATCAGTACACCCCAGACTCTGCATCAGTACACCTCAGGCTCTGCATCAGTGTACCCCTGACTATGTATCAGTGCACCCCAGGCTTTGCGTCAGTACACCCCAGGCTCTGCATCAGTACACTGCAGGCTCTGTGCCTGTACACCCAGCCTCTCCATCAGTGCACACCAGACTCTGTTTATGTATACACCAGGCTCTGCATCAGTACACCCCAGGCTCTGCCTCAGTACACCCCAGACTCTGCATCAGTACACCCCAGGCTCTCCATCAGTACACCCCAGGCTCTGCATCAGTACACCCCAGGCTCTGCATCAGTACACCCCAGGCTCTGCATCAGTACACCCCAGACTCTGCATCAGTACACCCCAGGCTCTCCATCAGTACACCCCAGGCTCTGCATCAGTACACCCCAGGCTCTGCATTAGTACACCCCAGACTCTGCATCAGTACACCCCAGGCTCTGCATCAGTACACCCCAGGCTCTGCATCTGTACACCCCAGACTCTGCATCAGTACACCCCAGGCTCTGCATCAGTACACCCCAGGCTCTGCATCAGTACACCCTAGGCTCTGCATCAGTACACCCTAGGCTCTGCATCAGTACACCCAGACTCTGCATCAGTACACCCCAGACTCTCCAGCAGTACACCAAAGACTCTCCATCAGTACACCTCAGGCTCTCCATCAGTACACCCCAGGCTCTGCATCAGTACACCCCAGACTCTCCATCAGTGCATCCCAGACTCTGCATCAGTACACCCCAGGCTCTGCATCAGTACACCCCAGGCTCTGCATCAGTACACCCCAGGCTCTGTATCACTACATTCCAGACTCTCTATCAGTACACACTAGGCTCTGTGTCAGTACACATTGGGTCTGCTATCAGTACACACTGGGCTCTGCTTCAGTACACACAGGGCTGTGATATCAATACACACTGGGCTCTGCTATCAGTAAATACCAGGCTCTGCTATTAGTGCACCCACGACTCTGTGTCAGTACACTCCAGACACTGTATCAGTACACCCTAGACTCTGCATCAGTACACCCCAGGCTCTGCGTCAATACACCCCATGCTCTGTATCAGTATAACCCTAGCTCTGCTATCAGTACACCCCAGGATCTGTGTCAGTACACACCGGGCACTTCTTTCAGTACACACCAGGCTATGCTATCAGTACACCTCAGACTCTGTATCAGCACACCGCAGATTCTGTGTCAGTACACAATAGGCTCTGTATCAGTACACACCATGCTTTGTATTAGTACACCCCAGACATTGTATCAGTACACCCCAGACATTGTATCAGTACACCCCAGACTCTGCATCAGTACACATCGGACTCTGCCTCAGTACACCCCAGTCTCTTTATCAGTGCACACCAGGCGCTGTATCAGTACACACCAGGATCTGTGTCAGTACACACCAGGTTCTGTGTCAGTACACACCAGGTTCTGTGTCAGTACACTACAGGCACTGTATCAGTACACCCCAGACTCTGCATCAGTACACCTCAGGCTCTGCATCAGTGTACCCCTGACTATGTATCAGTGAACCCCAGGCTTTGCGTCAGTACACCCCAGGCTCTGCATCAGTACACTGCAGGCTCTGTGCCTGTACACCCAGCCTCTCCATCAGTGCACACCAGACTCTGTTTATGTATACACCAGGCTCTGCATCAGTATACACCAGGCTCTGCTTCAGTACACCCCAGGCTCTGCATCAGTACACCCCAGACTCTGCATCAGTACACCCCAGGCTCTGCATCAGTACACCTCAGGCTCTGCATCAGTACACCCCAGGCTCTGCATCAGTGCACCCCAGACTCTGCATCAGTACATCCCAGGCTCTGCATCAGTACACCCCAGACTCTGCATCAGTACACCCCAGGCTCTGCATCAGTACACCTCAGGCTCTGCATCAGTACACCCCAGACTCTGCATCAGTACACCCCAGGCTCTGCATCAGTACACCCCAGACTCTCCATCAGTACACCCTAGGCTCTGCATCAGTACACCCAGACTCTCCAGCAGTACACCCCAGACTCTCCATCAGTACACCTCAGGCTCTCCATCAGTACACCCCAGGCTCTGCATCAGTACACCCCAGACTCTCCATCAGTGCACCCCAGACTCTGCATCAGTACACCCCAGGCTCTGCATCAGTGCACCCCAGACTCTGCATCAGTACACCCCAGGCTCTGCATCAGTACACCCCAGGCTCTGCATCAGTACACCTCAGGCTCTGTGCCTGTACACCCAGACTCTCCATCAGTACACCCCAGGCTGTAGAAGCACATACCTGGCTCTCTGGTCCCGCCCGGACACTGGTCCCTGCATGTCAGCTCCGAATGACCGACGGAGTACGCCTGGGTCCTAAAAGCACACATTTGTCCCATATATATCAGACTTTGAGGAAGTGCAACTGATAAACATGCGTCGCATGCTGCGGTTTGTAGCAAAGTAACTCAGTGGTTAGATTTCTTCTTCAGACAGTTTTATTTTGCAAGAAATTAAATAAAACAGGAAACAAAACAATACATAAAAAATGCAAATAAGCCGTACACTTCAAGCGTCCTAGAGGATAAGAAGTAAGACACTGATCTTCATAATACGTCATCGCTAGTAACAGTATGAACGTAGTGGTTGTTATTACAGCGAAGATGCGGTGATAGTTACATCTGCTAAATGGTAGGCCCAGTCAGGAACAAATGAGATTGTCGGAATAGAGTGTAAAGCAAACCAGGTCCTCTGGCTCATCAGTAAGAGAGTGGGAAAGAGAGAGAGAGATGGGAGAGGGGTGGACAGAGGGGAGATGAGGGCGAGGGGATGGGCAGAGCGAGATGAGGGCGAGAGTGGTGGGCAGAGGGAGATGAGGGGGCGAGAGGGGTGGGCAGAGGGGAGATGAGGGCGAGGGGTGGGCAGAGGGGGAGATGAGGGCGGGGGAGGTGGGCAGAGGGGAGATGAGGGCGGGGAGGTGGGCAGAGGGGTGATGAGGGCGAGGGGGTGGGCAGAGGGAGATGAGGGCGGGGAGGTGGGCAGAGGGAGATGAGGGCGAGGGGGTGAGGGTGAGGGGGTGGGCAGAGTGGAGATGAGGACGAGGGGATGGAGGGCGAGGGGGTGGGCAGAGTGGAGATGAGGACGAGGGGGTGGGGGTGGGCAGAGAGGGAGATGAGGGGGTGGGGGTGGGCAGAGGGGAGATGAGGGGGTGGGCAGAGGGGGATGAGGGCGAGGGGGGCAGAGGGGAGATGAGGACGAGGGGGTGGGGCAGAGGGGGATGAGGGCGAGGGGTGGGCAGAGGGGGGATGAGGGACGAGGGGGTGGGCAGAGTGGAGATGAGGGCGGGGGTGGGCAGAGGGAGATGAGGACGAGGGGGTGGGCAGAGCGGAGATGAGGGGGATGAGGGCGAGGGGTGGGCAGAGTGGAGATGAGGACGAGGGGATGAGGGCGAGGGGGTGGGCAGAGTGGAGATGAGGACGAGGGGGTGGGGGTGGGCAGAGGGAGATGAGGGTGAGGGGGTGGGGGTGGGCAGAGGGAGATGAGGGGGTGGGCAGAGGGGGATGAGGGCGAGGGGGCAGAGGGAGATGAGTACGAGGGGGTGGGCAGAGGGGAGATGAGGGCGGGGGTGGGCAGAGGGGGATGAGGGCGAGGGGGTGGGCAGAGTGGAGATGAGGGCGGGGGTGGGCAGAGGGGAGATGAGGACGAGGGGGTGAGCAGAGGGAGATGAGGGCGAGGGGATGAGGGCGAGGGGGTGGGCAGAGTGGAGATGAGGACGAGGGGGATGAGGGCGAGGGGGGTGGGCAGAGTGGAGATGAGGACGAGGGGTGGGGGTGGGCAGAGGGGAGATGAGGGGGTGGGGGTGGGTAGAGGGGAGATGAGGGGGTGGGCAGTGGGGGGATGAGGGCGAGGGGGCAGAGGGGAGATGAGGACGAGGGGGGTGGGCAGAGGGGAGATGAGGACGGGGTGGGCAGAGGGAGGATGAGGGCGAGGGGGTGGGCATAGGGAGATGAGGACGAGGGGGTGGGCAGAGGGGGGATGAGGGCGAGGGGGTGGGGGTGGGCAGAGGGGGGATGAGGGCGAGGGGGTGGGCAGAGTGGAGATGAGGGCGGGGGGTGGGCAGAGGGGAGATGAGGACGAGGGGGTGGGCAGAGCGGAGATGAGGGCGAGAGGGATGGGCAGAGCGGAGATGAGGGCGAGGGGGTGGGCAGAGCGGAGATGAGGGCGAGGGGGTGGGCAGAGGCGGAGATGAGGGCGAGGGGGGTGGGCAGAGGCGGAGATGAGGGCGAGAGGGATGGGCAGAGCGGAGATGAGAGGCGATGGGAGTGGGCAGAGCGAAGATGAGGGCGAGAGGGATGGGCAGAGCGGAGATGAGGGTGATGGGAGTGGGCAGAGCGAAGATGAGGGCGAGAGAGATGGGCAGAGCGGAGATGAGGGTGCGGCTACGCTGAGCAGGAGTGGCCTGGGGCTAAAATCAGTTCGAAAAATAGGATATAGTCCGAATTTACCCGCCCCCCCACCCCGTAACGAGCATGCAGGTGTATGGGGGAGTTTATGGTGGTTTATTCTTCTGTCGATATTCGTCAAAGGGGCTCGAAGGGCCATGGAATTTAGAATAGAAGGCACCAGGTGTAGAGGATTTCCAGTCAGTTTTGGTGCCTCAGGCGAGGAAGAGCTCTACAGGTAAGGAGGTGGAAGGTCAACTTTCCTCACACGGGGTTGGCCCTCAACCCTAAGGCCGCTGTTAGAAAGTCTATTTCTATCGGGACATTGGTGATTGGGTATAGTAGGTCTTGTAATGTTGTCCATAGTGGAGATGTCTTCTTACAAGTAAAGAACATGTGTTGAAGGTCCCCAAGCTCCCTGCCAGCATGTGTCTGAGTCCCTCAGTCCAGTTGTGCAGTCCGGTTGGGGTCCAATGCGCTTTTGTGAATAGACCAGAATCTGGATTGTGCAAGGGGGGGTGGGGGGGCGGGAGGTGATTTTAGCCTCACGGGGAGTTCCAGATCTTCCGCCACGTCGTTTCATCGAAAGGGTGAGTGTCCATTGCTTGGGAATGGGATTCCCATTTCCTGTTAGATAGTTTCAGAGGTTGTCCGTTAAGTGTATCAAGAAGTGTATATAAGTGGGAGGTAATATGTCCTCTTCTTTTGAGCGTTGCTAACAGAGCAGGAAGGTCTGGTGTGTGGGTTTCAGTCTGTTTAATACGGTGTTGAGTCGTAGAAATTTGTAAAAGTCAATATTAGGTGGGTAGAAGTTCTTTTGTAGGGTGGAAAAGGGCACCGGCTTAGTGCGCCTCTTTGAGCCCATGCATCCCAGTAAAGTGTTCCCCCATCTAGTTTAATGGAGCGGTTATACCACAGGGAGGCTAGGGTCCCCCTGTGTTCGATGTTCTAAGAGTTTATCCAGGTGGAGAAGTGACATTACAGTGTCCATTATAATTTGACCTGAGTGTTCAAACTGGAGTTTCAAGATATTGTGGACTGTAAGGGCGGAGCTAAGGGGAGTGGTGAGGTGAGGTTGGCCTCAATACTAAGCCCTGGGGAGGGTTAGGCTCTTTGAGTCCAGCCGCCACCCACTCTGCGCGATCAGGTAAGCTCTTTGGCAGCGGAGGAAGTCCAGGATATTTATACCCCAGAGGTTTTGTTGCTCTTTAGGGCTTTCATGGAGATCCTTGTTTTTCCCTTTCCATTTAAATTCGGAAATGGCGATGTCCACCGTTTTGAAGAAGGTGGGGGATAGGAGCACCGCAAGCATGCTGGATTTATCATCAATCAGCGGGGCTATCACCATCTTCACTGTTCCTACACGGCCCCACCACCTGATGTCTTGGGGTGACCATGTGGAAAGAAGCTCTTTCATTTTGTTCAATGTCTTTTGCTCATTAAGCTTGGTGGAGCATTTATGGTCTATTGAGAACCACAGGTCCAGGTATTTGATGGTTGTTGGTTGCAACTTCAGGCCACATTCACCAATAATATCAGCCGTGCAGTGTACGTTTAAGGGGAATATCTCAATGTTGTCTATATTTAAGGAATAGCTCGCGACCTGTGAATATCTGTTTATTTCTTCCATGATGACTGGTATGGCTAGCGAGGCATCCTCAGTAAACAATAGTACATCGTCTGCATAGGCAGCAGCTACTTGTCTGCCCAAAGCAAATTGAATACCTGGGATTCTTAGGTCGTTCCTGAAGGCGGCGATGAGTGGCTCAATAACCAGATGGAAGAGCAGAGGGGAGAGAGGGCACTCCTGGCGAGTACCTTGGGAGAGGTTGAAGGATTGGGAGAGGTGGCCGTTAGCTCACCCTATCTGTCGGGCCTGAGTAGAGGGCCCTGGTCATGCATATAAATTTCTCACCCAGGTTGTATTTATGTAAAATGGCGTGCAGGAAAGGCCAGGAGACCTTTTCAAAGGCCTTTTCTGCATCCGGGGCTAGTGCCGCAGTTGGGGAGAGAGATACTTTTGCTCTTTCTAGGACATGGCACCAAGTCCTGATATCCCCTCCAAGTCTGCATACGGAAACCTGTTTGTGACTTTGGGATACGTTTTTGAATAACCGATTCCAGTCGACGGACGCAATTTTCTCATAGATCTTGTAATCAGTGTTAATCAAAGGAGACCGGTCTATAATTTTTGACATTCAGGTGGTCTTTCCCCTCCTTCGGTATCACTACAATGATAGCTTCGGTGGCTGAGCCTGTGATACGGTCCATGGAGGCATATTCACTAAAAACTACATGAAGGGGGTCGGACACCATGTCAGCAAATGTTTTATAGAATTTTGCAGAGTAGCCATCTGGGCCAGGAGCCTTCTCTGTTTTGAGGAGCGGATAGTCCAGGTGATTCCCTCATTTGTGATTGGTTTGTTAATCTTTAGTTGATCTTTTTTTTTTTTTAAATCCTCATTCGCATTGGGTAGAAAACAAAACATTAGAAAACGTGCTCCGTGGTCTCCCTTGAGGTAGCACCTAGCCAGAGATCTTTGTTTAGAGCCAAGGATGGATCACTTTACACCCTGCTTCGTCTTCTCCAACCGTAAATAGCTCAGTCTGACACATCCGCCTGTGGAGCTATCGCCAGAATAATAAAGCAATACAGTGTAAAGGCCTAATCATCGGAATATATGTGGGCAGAGGAATTCACCCAATTTTCATAAGGAAGCCAGAACTCATTACTTTTACTTTCTGATGCCCTATCTAACCGGTTAGTGTATTTTACGTAGGTCATCCAATCTGTTTTAGTCGGGGGTAGATTTTATCCAATTCTTACATTTCTCTATGCGGGCAAGCAATATCAGGTAAAAAAATCAGCTTTCTAGTGTTGATTGGCAAAGATTCATAATATTCCGGGACCCCAAAAAGACAAGAGTTTTGCTTACCTGGAGCGTCTCTCTGAGTATTACAGACATAGAATTACTCATGTATAACCAGAACCCTTGGACCTCGGGAAACTCCAAGAACATGTGAATGTCATCCCCCTTTTCTTGCCACATTTTGGACATCTCGGCGTGGGGCCTTTCCCGAACTTGAACACAATCCTCAGCACACGTCTTTTAAGTAATATGCAATTATCCAATTTGTTTTAGTCAAGCATAAATGATACAGAGAAATTTTCGAGCTTGGTTTCTATCAGTGGTGATAATTCCATCCCACTGGAAAATTAAAATCTATGTTCCGATGTCCACGTCGCCTTTAACCGTGGATCTTCGTCATGAGCCAAACCTAGAGCACGTAAGAAGGACGTGTAGGTCCCCACATCAGCGCCGTGTTCTCGAGTGTGATAAAGGAACATTTTGGACTCTTGTAAGCCTTGAGAAAGTCGCGGGACAAAATTCCTTTGTGCGACGAAACACGTGTTGGCTGATGCAAGAACAAAGAGAATAAAGAAAAGAAACCAAGCTCGAAAATTTCTCTGTATCATTTATGCTTGACTAAAACAAATTGGATAATTGCATATTACTTAAAAGACGTGTGCTGAGGATTGTGTTTGTTTATGTTGGTTTCGACCACGTGTTTGGGGAGACTGGTGGTTCTTCTCACCTTTCAGCACCGTCCATATAAATTTCTCAGAAATCTAAATAGAGTGTAAGTGCTACTCATTCTTGGAGCGCCATTTTACCTATAACCATACCACTGCACCGTCGTAGAATTACCTTTCCCGAACTTGGTTAGTCTAAGCAGAGTCCAATAAACCCTGTGAAGACAGAAAAGGTGGTTCCTCCTTAAATTTGCAGCACGCACCGAGGAATATAGAATATTACAAGATACTTGCCATAAGTCTTCTGGCTGCATCCCCGGCAAGCTCTTCTCCCACAGCACCGTTGGCAAGTTGAAGTCTCCATCCGATTAGGTCCACCAGAAGCCAGTACCAGTTCGCCACTTCTTTTTTCTGATAACGCTGCTAATCATCCGAGACGCTAGTTCGTTTGATGAGCCCATGCCCGATCCAACAGAAAGACTCCAGCTTTTGATTTGAAGATATTTAAATCTTGACAGCCTGTTGTTGGTAATCTCTTGCCCCCTATTCCAAGGGATCAGATTTCCATTATCTGTCAGTTGACCCCAGGTTAATATCCCTGCCTCCCTAATGGAAGGGCCATGCTGTCCTTAGCCCATTCCGGAGACCCAGGAAGTCCCAAATTGGTGCCAGTCCACTGTAATAACTGAATTTTAGTTCTTTCCTAATTTTATGCCACGTGGCTGCAAAGCACTGCAGAGTCTTCAGACGTACTTTTTAAAGAATCTGGGGTCTCCAAATGTATGTATAAAATCTAACTCGCCCCCTTTCGCATTAAAAAGCATTGCCCTGAACATCTTTCCGGTATCGGAATCATCCGGTGTATTGAATAACATCTTCCCTCCTTTTAACAGAAAAACCCAGACATAGTAGGATAGATCAGGCAACCGCAGCCCCCCCTTGTCATACTGCCGTCTAAGCTTCTTCCATGCAATTCGAACCCCCTTCGAGGCCCAAATGAAACTACTAATTTTTGACTGTACCCTTTTAAGCCAATCTTCCTTACAGGCCATGGGGATATTCTGAAATAAGAAAGTAAGCTTAGGAAGAATTGTCATCTTCACGAGGTTTACCCTACCATAAATTGTCAAGGGAAGGTGAGACCAAATCAGCCATAGCTTCCTACTTCCTTACTAACCTTCTGAAAATTAACTTCCGGAATTTTCTCTATATTCTGAATGATTTTAATACCTAAGTATCTCATTTCCTTTTTAATGCATTCCTGCTGCAAATTGATGTTCCAGGCCATTACAACCGTTTTGTTCTGATTTACCTCGTAGCCTGAAATGCACCCAAACTGTGATGACAATTCGTATACTAGGGGCAAGGAAGTGCTTAGATCGGAGGTGTATACCACTAAGTCATCCGCATATAGCCCCACCTTTTTCTCCCAACCCGGAACTTAAAAGGGGATATTCCTTCATGATTTCTATTCTTCACCGCTAAGGGTTCGATGTATAGATTAAATAGGAGGGGAGATAGTGGGCACCCTGCCTGGTTCCCTAGAGATATTGAAGGACCTTGAGAGATTCCGATTTACCAAAACTTTGGCTGTAGGATTTTTATAAATCAGCTCTATGGCCCTACAGAAATTTTCACCCAGATTAGATAGCCTTAAAATATTTTGCAGATAGGACCAGTTTACCCTGTCGAAGGGCTTTAGTCGCATCCAAGGTGATAACTGCTAAGGGCACTTTGTAAACCGATGCTATGTCTATACCTCCGATTAGGTTGTATGTAAGATCTTTAATCCCCCGTCTCCGCACAAAGGAGAGGATCCTGCAATACTTGAGGGACGCCCTGCCCAGATCATAATTCTCCAAGAGACCCATTTGACCAGTGAGGAGATGAGAGAGACGTTTAAATCCAGAACGTGGTTACAGAAGGCCGTATTCTCTGACCACCAACTAACCATAAGAGGGGTAGCAATATTACTAAAGAACAACCCCCAGATCACAATAGAGGATAGTAAAGTGGACACGGCTGGCAGATGGGTTATTGTTAAACTGAGATGTTACAACCAGTTTTACACTGTGGTCGGATATTATGGCCCTAAGTTAGATGACCCTGTTCCATCCAGTAATTTGCTGTCAGAGCTCTTAAACTTCCCTGATCCCATTATCCTAGCCGGGGATTTTAATGTTGTGCTTGATGGGAACCTGGCCCGCTCTTCTAAAAGTAGAGCTGTAGTAAATAACAAGACACGGTCCTTGATAAAAACCTCTATTAAGCAACTAGGATGGTGCGACATCTGGAGAGAGAACAAGGTGTCTTAAGAAGTTTAACATTTAACAATAAAAATACCGTCATCAATCAAGAATAGATCTATTTCTGATCAACCCAAACTTAAAAGACCAGGTCCAAGAAGTCAGCCACGTAGGATCGCTCCTGTCTGACCACTCGGCTATTACTTTAGTGTCGGCTCCCTCAAAGATTACGGTACAGAGAAGATGGACTTTGGATCATACTATATTGTTATAGTAGAGAAACTTGGTTTGGAATCCCAGGAATTTTTCGCGGCTAATATAGATAGCGCGCCACTAGGGGTGCTCTGGGATGCATATAAAGCTTTTCTGAGGGGGAAATAATGTCCGTCCAATCTTATAAAAGTAAACAACACAGAGCTGAGGTAGCGGAAATTGAAAGTAAGATACAGCGGCTGGAACAACAGTTACAAGGGAGTGGACCAGAGCAGGGGTCGCTGCAAACCTCTCTCCAGACCCTCAATATGGATCTTGTAGGGGTAGTTGAAAAGAGATTACAACAAAGATGGCGAGCTAGCAAACTTGCTCATTTTAACTATGGAGAATGGTGTGGCAAGCTACTTGCTTGGAAAGTGAGAAGTGATCAGGCAAGATGCTTTATAAAGGAGGTCAAATATGAGGTTACTGGAAATCCTATTCCAACAAGGGAAGGCATAGAAGAAGCCTTTTTAAGCCATTTTGGGAAGGTATATCTGGAGGACTTAGTAACAACGGGGGAAGAGGTGGAACGATGGTTGGGCCAGGATGTTACCCGTTCAGTCAGCAAAGCTCAAAGGGATGTCATCAATAGCGCTATAACAGAAGGTGAGATCAGGAGTTCCATCAGAGCAGGGAAATCAGGTAAAGCTGCAGGGCTGGGTGGCCTCCCTGCTGGGATATACAAAAACTGGGGGAATATCTTATTCCGGTAATGGTGAGGCTGTTCTCAGCTATATTTGAGAATGGAAGGGAGATTCCCACCTCTTGGAATGAGGCCACAGTAACCCTGATCCCAAAACCAGATAAACCACCAAATGTCTGCGACTCCTACAGGCCCATTTCGCTACTGAATTGCGATTACAAAATCTTCGCAAAGATACTGGCAGATAGGCTGAATGGGGTTGTGGGGGATCTCCTACAATCTTTAGTTGATCTTGCTGGGATATTTTGGGAGGTCACATGAGTGAAGATAATCAGTAATTTTGATTAAGGGAGTGGGGCATTTGAATTGTGTAGGTCAGTGTAGAACCTTTTGAAGAAGTCTAGTATGCATGGGGTGGAGGTGATGGTGGACCCATCGGGGTTTCTTATGGCTGATATGAGGGAACTATCTTTTGTGTATTTTAAATAGTTTGTACGAGATTTACCTGCTTTGTTGTTGTTACAGTCTATCTGCTTTGATCGCGTCAATCCATTTTTGGGCTCACCTACTCAGGATTTTATTATATTCGGGCTGTTCTGCGTGCACTTTGGAAAGGAAGGACGAGCCCTTGGAGTGTCTACCGTTGGGTGCTTAGGTTTAGGATAGAACGGTCCAGTTCCTTAAGACAAATCGAAATGGCCTTATTTTTAGCAGATGCGATATTTATTAGTATCCCCTAAATGTGGCTTTAAGGGCATCCCAACATGTTGTATGTGAGGCATCATTTGCGGCATTTTCTTTGAGTAAGTTCATAATGACCATCTCTATCTGTGCTTTATTGTCGGGGCCGTCCAAGAGGTCATAGTTCAAGCGCCAATGATGGGGTGGTGGTGTGGGATCATTAAGTGCTATTTGAATTGAGACACATGCGTGATCAGAAATTGCTATGGACTCAATCTTTGGGGAATGAGTGTTGAGGAGTAGGGAGTTGCTTACCATGATATAATCTATGTGCTTGAAGGAATGGTGTGGCGAGGAATAAAAGGCGTAATCATTACCTGTGGGATTTTGGAGGCACCAGACCTCCACCAGATTGTTATTTTTACAGTAGATTTTCATTTGTTTGTTCACTTTGATGCCTATAAATTTGTGGGATGATATCCTGTCTAGACTCCCATCCATCGGAAGATTAAAGTCCCCTCCCAAAATAACGCCTAAATTGTCCAGGGGGTCCGAGATCTGTTTCTCTAGGTCCCTCCAGAAGTCTGAGGCATTATCATTAGGTGCACAGATGTTTACAATGAAGAACTCCAGATCTCTGAACTCCAGATCTCTGAACTCCAGATCTCTGAACTCCAGATCTCTTTATTTCAATTTGAACATGAGCCAACTGCCCGCTTGATCATGGGTGTGTGATACGATGGATGTACCCGATTTTTCGAGATTAATGTTGCTACCCCGTTCTTTTTGCTTGGGTCCGGGGAGATGCCAACCTCGGCCATCCAAGGACTTTACAATTTAGCGTCATGATTAGATTTTAAGTGGGTCTCTTGCAGGAGAATGATATCGCATCCAGTTTATGACAGCGGTTAGATTTCGATTAAATGCCTCTGAGTGTGAAAGAAGGGTCCTGCCTGGACCTGAAAGTGATACTAGTGCCAAGAAGCACTCACTTGGTGCCAGGCACATGTGGTCTGAGCTGGGATGACGTGTACTGTGCAGGACCCAAGCGATCTCCTTGTGCCCACTCCTGCCTGAAATAACCCAGTATCTGCTCGCACGCTTTCTGATCTGGGACCAGTGGTGTAACATAGGCCCCCACAGCCCCCGCAGTGCAGGGGGGGCAAGCTGCAGAGGCCTCCCTCAGGACAGTACCCTGGCCTGACAGCTCCTGACTGAGGCCGGAGGCGGGCCCCCTTCAAGTACCTTGCAGAGGGGCCCCTTCAAGTTTCGTCACGCCACTGTCTGGGACTGTTGAAGGTGTGTAGAAAACTGCCCCCCTCATGCACGTGCGTGTGCGTGCCGGTCCCTGCTGCAGAACTTTGGTGCAATGTAAACATGGCATTCCTCCCAGGAATACCAGAAACAAAACCTGTTCAACCGGACACACAACGGGAAATGAATATGATGAAATTCCTCATCTGTGATTGGCTGCGATGGTTGGGGCTGGGCTCCCACTACCCCCAAGTCTTCTCTCACCCATTTGTTCAACCACATCTGTGACTTGGCACGTGCACACCTTATGCCACATTCACCACCCTCCTGCACAACACAGCTCTAGGCACCTTCACTTTACGATTCAATTATCAAAAGAAAATTCTCTTGGAGATCATACCTGATACATCAGTCATACCGATCTCTAAGCCAGTCATTGACGGGAACCACACAACAATTAATGTTCATTACTTTTATCAAAATTTAATATTGAATAATTCATACGTCATTGTGAAATACATCCATTAAAATCAGTTAAAAACAAATAAAAACAACTTTTATCACAAATGGGGAAAAACATAAAGACATTTTGATTAAGTGTTAAAACTACATAATGGGGATACATTAAAATATGAATTATTTGTACATTACATTTTGTATTTCCGTCTTGGTAATTTTTTATGTTTTTACACAGGATATGATACAGAAAATGGCTTTTTTAATCATTAGGAGGAATTATATGTTGTTACTTGTCCTGAGGAAGGTGGCTGTAACCCTGTAGCCCATCCAAACGCTTCGACGCTCATTGTTGTTAAATTTGTGGAACCGAGTGTTGTATATTGAAGAAATTCTTAATACTATGCACTGTGTGTTGATCCCTACAAATTAACCTTTGTCAATGACATATGTATATGTCTTTATGTCCCCCCCCATTTGTGATAAAAGTTGTTTTTATTTGTTTTTAACTGATTTTAATGGATGTATTTCACAATGACGTATGAATTATTCAATATTAAATTTTGATAAAAGTAATGAACATTAATTGTTGTGTGGGTCCCGTCAATCACTGGCTTAGAGATCGGTATGACTGATGTATCGGGTATGATCTCCAAGAGAATTTTCTTTTGATAATTGAATCATATTTGGAACCCTGTCTCTTGGTGTAGTGGGGTCCCTCTCGTTTATGGTTACCTTCACTTTACGGACAATAGTACAGTGTTCTAGTGCCTCTTGCGCAACGCTCCTCTAGGCACCTTCACTTTAGGGACAATAGTAGAGTGTCCTAGTGACTCTTGCGCAACGCTGCTCTAGGCACCTTCACTTTAGGGACAATAGTACAGTGTTCTAGTGCCTCTTGCTGCAACGCTCCTCTAGGCACCTTCACTTTAGGGACAATAGTAGAGTGTCCTAGTGACTCTTGCAATACGCTGCTCTAGGCACCTTCACTTTAGGGACAATAGTAGAGTGTCCTTGTGACTCTTGCGCAACGCTGCTCTAGGCACCTTCTCTTTAGGGACAATAGTAGAGTGTCCTAGTGACTCTCAGCAGCAAGCGCTGCTCTGGGCACCTTCTCTTTAGGGACAATAGTAAGAGTGTCCTAGTGACTCTTGGCCATCGCTGCTCTAGGCACCTTCTCTTTAGGGACAATAGTAGAGTGTCCTAGTGACTCATGCGCAACGCTGCTCTGAGGCACCATCACTTTAGGGACAATAGTAGAGTGTCCTAGTGACTCTGCATACGCTGCTCTAGGCACCTTCACTTTTCAGACAATAGTAGAGTGTCCTAGTGACTCTTGCGCAACGCTGCTCTAGGCACCTTCACTTTAGGGACAATAGTAGAGTGTCCTTGTGACTCTTGAGCAACGCTGCTCTAGGCACCTTCACTTTAGGGACAATAGTAGAGTGTCCTGGTGACTCTTGCGCAATGCTGCTCTAGGCACCTTCACTTTAGGGACAATAGTAGAGTGTCCTTGTGACTCTTGAGCAACGCTGCTCTAGGCACCTTCACTTTAGGGACAATAGTAGAGTTTCCTAGTGACTCTTGCGCATCGCTGCTCTAGGCACCTTCACTTTAGGGACAATAGTAGAAGTGTCCTCGTGACTCTTGAGCAACGCTGCTCTAGGCACTCTTCACTTTAGGGACAATAGTAAAGTGTCCTGGTGACTCTTACGCACACACTGCTCTAGACACCTTCACTTTAGGGACAATAGTAGAGTGTCCTAGTGACTCTTAGCGCAATGCTGCTCTAGGCAACTTCACTTTATGGATAATAGTAGAGTGTCCTAGTGACTCTTGCGCAACGCTGCTCTAGGCAGCTTCACTTTCCGGACAATAGTAGAGTGTCCTAGTGACTCTTGTGCAACGCTGCTCTAGGCACCTTCTCTTTAGGGACAATAGTAGAGTGTCTTAGTGACTTGCATACGCTGCTCTAGGCACCTTCTCTTTAGGGACAATAGTAGAGTGTCATAGTGACTCTTGCGCAACGCTGCTCTAAGCACCTTCACTTTAGGGACAATAGTAGAGTTTCCCAGTGACTCTTGCGCAACGCTGCTCTAGGCAACTTCACTTTACGGACAATAGTAGAGTGCCCTAGTGACTCTTGCGCAACGCTGCTCTAGGCACCTTCACTTTAGGGACAATAGTAGAGGTGTCCTTGTGACTCTTCACGCCAACGCTGCTCTAGGCACCTTCTCTTTAGGGACAATAGTAGAGTGTCCTAGTGACTCTTGTGCAACGCTGCTCTAGGCACCTTCACTTTAGGGACAATAGTAAAGTGTCCTAGTGACTCTTGCGCAACGCTGCTCTAGGCACCTTCACTTTACGGACAATAGTAGAGTGTCCTAGTGACTCTTGCTTGCAACGCTGCTCTAGGCACCTTCACTTGAGCGGACAATAGTAGAGTATCCTACTGACTCTTGTGCAACGCTGCTCTAGGCACATTCTCTTTAGGGACAATAGTAGAGTGTCTTAGTGACTCTTGCACAACCCTGCTCTAGGCACCTTCTCTTTAGGGACAATAGTAGAGTGTCTTAGTGAGCTCTTGCGCAACGCTGCTCTAGGCACCTTCACTTTACAGACAATAGTAGAGTGTCCTAGTGACTCTTGTGCAACGCTGCTCTAGGCACCTTCTCTTTAGGGACAATAGTAGAGTGTCTTAGTGACTCTTGCGCAACGCTGCTCTAGGCACCTTCACTCTAGGGGCAATAGTAGAGTGTCCTAGTGACTCTTGCGCAACGCTGCTCTAGGCACCTTCACTTTAGGGACAATAGTAGAGTTTCCTAGTGACTCTTGCGCATCAGCTGCTCTAGGCACCTTCACTTTAGGGACAATAGTAGAGTGTCCTTGTGACTCTTGCGCAACGCTGCTCTAGGCACCTTCTCTTTAGGGACAATAGTAGAGTGTCCTAGTGACTCTTGCGCAACTCTGCTCTAGGCACCTTCACTTTAGGGACAATAGTAAAGTGTCCTAGTGACTCTTGCGCAACGCTGCTCTAGGCACCTTCACTTTAGGGACAATAGTAAAGTGTCCTAGTGACTCTTGCGCAACGCTGCTCTAGGCACCTTCACTTTACGGACAATAGTAGAAGTGTCCTAGTGACTCTTGCGCAACGCTGCTCTAGGCACCTTCACTTGACCGACAATAGTAGAGTATCCTAGTGACTCTTGTGCAACGCTGCTCTAGGCACCTTCTCTTTAGGGACAATAGTAGAGGGTCCTAGTGACTCTTGCACAACGCTGCTCTAGGCACCTTCTCTTTAGGGACAATAGTAGAGTGCCTTAGTGACTCTTATGCAACGCTGCTCTGAGGCACCTTCACTTTACAGACAATAGTAGAGTGTCCTAGTGACTCTTGTGCAACGCTGGTCTAGGCACCTTCTCTTTAGGGACAATAGTAGAGTGTCTTAGTGACTTCTTGGCAACGCTGCTCTAGGCACCTTCACTTTAGGGGCAATAGTAGAGTGTCCTAGTGACTCTTGCGTAACGCTGCTCTAGGCACCTTTACTTTAGGGACAATAGTAGAGGTGTCCCCGTGACTCTTGCGCAACGCTGCTCTGGCACCTTCACTTTACGGACAATAGTGAGAGTGTCCTAGTGACTCTTGCGCAAACGCTGCTCTAGGCACCTTCACTTTAGGGACAATAGTAGAGTGTCTTAGTGACTCTTGCTACAACGCTACTTTAGGCACCTCACTTTAGGGACAATAGTAGAGTGCCCTAGTGACTCTTGCGCAGCACTGCTCTAGGCACCTTCACTTTACGGACAATAGTAGAGTGTTCTGGTGACTCTTGCATAACTGCTGCTCTAGGCACCTTCACTTTACGGACAATAGTAGAGTATCCTAGTGACTCTTGCGCAACGCTGTTCTAGGCACCTTCACTTTACGGACAATAGTAAAGTGTCCTAGTGACTCTTGCGCAACGCTGCTCTAGGGACCTTCACTTTACGGACAATAGTAGAGTGTCCTAGTGACTGTTGCGCAATGCTGTTCTAGGGACCTTCACTTTAGGGACAATAGTAGAGTGTCTTAGTGACTCTTGCACAATGCTGCTTTAGGCACCTCACTTTAGGGACAATAGTAGAGTGCCCTAGTGACTCTTGTGCAACGCTGCTCTAGGCACCTTCACTTTAGGGACAATAGTAGAGTGTCCTTGTGACTCTTGCGCAACGCTGCTCTAGGCACCTTCTCTTTAGGGACAATAGTAGAGTGTCCTAGTGACTCTTGCGCAACGCTGCGCTAGAGCACCTTCACTTTAGGGACAATAGTAAAGTGTCCTAGTGACTCTTGTTGCAACGCTGCTCTAGAGCACCTTCACTTTATGGACAATAGTAGAGTGTCCTAGTGACTCTTGCGCAACGCTGCTCTAGGGACCTTCACTTTACGGACAATAGTAGAGTATCCTAGTGACTCTTGCGCAACGCTGTTCTAGGCACCTTCACTTTACGGACAATAGTAAAGTGTCCTAGTGACTCTTGCGCAAGCGCTGCTCTAGGGACCTTCACTTTACGGACAATAGTAGAGTGTCCTAGTGACTGTTGCGCAATGCTGTTCTAGGGACCTTCACTTTAGGGACAATAGTAGAGTGTCTTAGTGACTCTTGCACAATGCTGCTTTAGGCACCTCACTTTGGGGACAATAGTGGAGTGCCCTAGTGACTCTTGTGCAACGCTGCTCTAGGCACCTTCACTTTAGGGACAATAGTAGAGTGTCCTTGTGACTCTTGCGCAACGCTGCTCTAGGCACCTTCTCTTTAGGGACAATAGTAGAGTGTCCTAGTGACTCTTGCGCAACGCTGCGCTAGAGCACCTTCACTTTAGGGACAATAGTAAAGTGTCCTAGTGACTCTTGTGCAACGCTGCTCTAGGCACCTTCACTTTATGGACAATAGTAGAGTGTCCTAGTGACTCTTGCGCAACGCTGCTCTAGGCACCTTCACTTTACGGACAATAGTAGAGTATCCTAGTGACTCTTGCGCAACGCTGTTCTAGGCACCTTCTCTTTAGGGACAATAGTAGAGTGTCTTAGTGACTCTTGCACAACGCTGCTCTAGGCACCTTCTCTTTAGGGACAATAGTAGAGTGTCTTAGTGACTCTTGCGCAGCGCTGCTCTAGGCACCTTCACTTTACAGACAATAGTAGAGTGTCCTAGTGACTCTTGCATAACGCTGCTCTAGGCACCTTCTCTTTAGGGACAATAGTAGAGTGTCTTAGTGACTCTTACGCAGCGCTGCTCTAGGCACCTTCACTTTACAGACAATAGTAAGAAGTGTCCTAATGACTCTTGTGAAACGCTGCTCTAGGCACCTTCTCTTTAGGGACAATAGTAGAGTGTCTTAGTGACTCTTGCGCAACGCTGCTCTAGGCACCTTCACTTTACGGACAATGGTAGAGTGTCCTAGTGACTCTTGCGCAACGCTGCTCTAGGCACCTTCACTTTACGGACAATAGTAGAGTGTCCTAGTGATTCTTCGCGCAGCGCTGCTCTTTGACACCTTCACTTTACTGGACAATAGTAGAGTGTCTAAAGTGACTCTTGCACAACGCTGCTTTAGGCACCTCACTTTAGGGACAATAGTAGAGTGCCCTAGTGACTCTTGCGCAACGCTGCTCTAGGCACCTTCACTTTACGGACAATAGTAGAGTGTCCTAGTGACTCATGCGCAACGCTGCTCTAGGCACCTTCACTTTAGGGACAATAGTAGAGTTACCTAAGTGACTCTTGCACAACGCTGCTCTAGGCACCTTCACTTTATGGACAATAGTAGAGTGTCCTATTGACTCTTTGCGCAACGCTGCTCTAGGCACCTTCACTTTAGGGACAATATTAGAGTGTCCTAATGACTCTTGTGCAACGCTGCTCTAGGCACCATCACTTTAGGGACAATAGTAGAGTGTCCTAGTGACTCTTGCAGCAACGCTGCTCTAGGCGCCTTCACTTTTCAGACAATAGTAGAGTGTCCTAGTGACTCTTGCGCTAACGCTGCTCTAGGCACCATCACTTTAGGGACATTAGTAGAGTGTCCTAGTGACTCTTGCGCAACGCTGCTCTAGGCACCTTCACTTTAGGGACAATAGTAGAGTGTCCTAGTGACTCTTGTGCAACGCTACTCTAGGCACCTTCACTTTAGGGACAATAGTAGAGAGTGTCC